>OX155967.1:30186965-30352394 GCA_944548615.1 Micropterix aruncella
CCTTCAAAGAACCAATCTCTAAACTATGCAACCATCCTTCCTAAATAATAAAATCACTCGATTAGATCTTAGTTCGAGCAAAAAAACAATGAAATACTTGTTTTTGTCGGCTTATGCCGTCTTCTTAAAAACTAGATGACAGGTGACAGGTGGAAAAAAATTTTAAATTTCGAATTTTCTTTTTTATTTATATATATATATATATATATATATATATATATATATATATATATATATATATATATATATATATATATATATATATATATATATATATTCAACCTTGCGGTCGTCCACGTTGTAAAACTTGTCCTCTGTTAGATCTAAGTCCTTTTTTTACCAGTCCAAATACTACTAATAGTTACAGGGTTCCCTTTCATTGCAGTTGTATTTCAAAAAATATAGTATATCAACTTCTGTGCAGGACTTGTGATGCCTTTTATATCGGTGAAACAACAACACCACTTAATATTAGACTAAATAATCATAGGGCTAGTGTAGGAAATGAAAGCCAACTCCCAATATCTTTACATGCCAGGGCGCATAATTTATCTTTTGATCAATGTTTTAAAGTTAAAATAATAAAATGCCTGGGTGATAATGCAAAAGAAAGGGACGTCAAATCTTGGGAATTAGCTTATATTTATATTTTAGGCGCTTGCAAAGGTTCCGGTCTCAATAGGCAAAATTAATAAGGTTTATCATATTATCATAATCATCAAATGCTTTTTATTTTAATTTATAATCATTCATTTAAAATAACGTTTTGCACGGTTGGTTATGGTACCTTAACTAAATCGTGTAAAATATTATTAATCCATTTCTTTTTGTTCGATTCCTTGAATTTAAATTTTCAACGAATTGTTCGATTTCAGAAATGTCACATATCTTGACGACGGCTGAGCCGAAATATTGATATACATTTTATAAAAGTCATTAATATTTAAGAAACACTAATCGCCTATTATTTTCCAGCATTCATCCCGTCTTTCGCATTGTTGTGTTGCCGCTGCCATTTTGATCAGGTTCCAATACCACAGCAGGAAACACCTAGCAAGCGCTGAAGGAAGAGAAGAATAAGGCGTGGAGTCACTCCTGGTCACCACAGACCAGATAAGTGCCCTTTCATTATTTTATCATTTCATTTATTTAGTAATAAACATAATTTCAATTTGAAAAAATAATAATTTACACATTTACAATCAAATATTTATATATATATATATATATATATATATATATATATATATATATATATATATATATATATATATATATATATATATATATATATATATATATATATATATATATATATATATATATATATATATATATATATATATATATATATATATATATATATATATATATGTGTGTATATATATATATATACATGTAGTACTTAAATTGGTACAAAAAATGAAACTCCCAATAATAAAAAAAATAAAAATTTAAAAATATATTTATTTTAATGTAGTAAGTACTTAAATTGGTACAACAAAATAAACTTTCAATAATAAAAAATACAAAAAAAATAAAAATATATATTATTTTTTGTCAAGTTTATATATTGATCTATTAAAGAAAAGTTTTGAGAAGCGTTGAGCGCGCTGCGTCATCTAGCGGTAGGTAATATATACCAAATAATCAAAATTAGCAATATTTTACCTACCGCTACATACCTTGTGTTCATAGCTTTTTATACTATTTTTTAAAAAAACAAATTTTCAAAAATATGTATTTAAAAAAAATATATGTTTTTGCTTTTCTGTTTTTTTTATCAAAAGATGCTTACTTCGTCTTACTGATTTACCGATTATAAGAAATGCCTTTATTGTAATCACAACCTGTATACGTAAATCATTTCGTCGAATGTTTGAATGGCCCTATTTTCGCGTCAGCATTACTTACGGAACTTAGGCGAGGTCACAATGCGCATATCATTCTTTACAGAATGATGCATAATGATAAGGTAAAATAGATAAAACTTTTTAATTTTAATAGCGAGTTCACCTCACTTTTTTTCGGCGTATGTCAGCAATATTTGATTGAAAAGTAAGTCATCTAAATTATATGTATTTTAAGTAGAGCTTGGATTGCGGAAAATCTATTTATAATTCAACTCGTCATACCGATCAATTGCGGAGTGAGCGCAGAAGACTTGAGGACAAAACAGTCCACCATCTAGCTACGCCACAAGGCTGTAAGAGGCCAACGCCTTAACCGCGAGATAGCCAGTAATGTTACCTGGCGGGCCGACACTCGCGCCCTTACGTCCAATTGTGACCAGATTTTTCCGGTCTCTCGATTGGTTACGAATCTATCGCGGACCACGGTGTCCTTTGCCCGGCTCTTCACCCAGGATCGGATGGCCGATGGTCATTTCAAGAGCAGTTGCCGTAAGGTAGCAACCACCCCCGCTCTATAGGAAACAGTACAGCTTCCAGACTCCCCTGACTGTCGTTGCCAGCAGAAATTAAAATACTTCAAGAGGTTGCATTCAAGATATGCATAAAAAGAAACTAACCATGCATGCTTTTTATAATTTTGATGAATTTGACAAGACCGTCGTAATTTTTAAAAGATAATTTCCATTATTCAAATCTATTTTGTTCTGTATTTTGTTATTTTAGTGTTGATTTTATTGTAAAACGTATTGTTTATTAACAGATTATTTTAATATTTTTGATTGACTATTTTTAAAAACATATTGATAGATTATTTAAAACAAAAAAAAAGTACGTGTGGCACTCGGGGACTGCCGCGGTAAAGCTATTGCATAGCATTTTTAACAACTTATGCAATTATAATTATTTATTTATTTTATTTTTTCTGATATCAGATAACTGCGCTCTATCGGAAAACGTTGAAATTATTCCGAATCATTTGCGGCTGCGGAAGCAAATGATTCGGAATAATTTAAACGTCTTCCGATAGAGCGCCGCGCACGAATTTTCGTCAATAAAGCAAAAAAAACGGATATTATTCTTTGACTATTCGAAAAAAATCGTAGATAAAAAGATAGATAATTAAATTATCTTTAAAATGATGCAGGTTTCATAATAATACGCCAGATAGTATTTGCGTAGTAGTCGTTTTTGTGTTCGGTTAGACCTAATTTCACAAATTAATTACACTATGTAATATAAACAAAATCTAAAATATTCAAAGCTAAGAATATTAGGAAAATGTTCTTGTTTAACATATATTTTTTTCGAATCGTAAGCAGTACTCGTTTAGACGTAATTATCAGTTTAAAATCATTAATTTTCGTTAAGAAATTTCTTCATTCGGTCGCCGCGCTGGCCTAGGCCAGCGATAAAAGCTATGCAATAGCTTAAAAATTGTTTATATTTTTTTGTAATTGAGTCTGTTTGATTTTGATCCGAATTGATCCGAAGGTGCCTTGCTTTTACATATAAAAAGTGTATACACATATAATGAAGTTGTGAATAACTTCCAGCAAATATAACATGACGTATTCCACAGCATGTACTTTTTGGAATTAATAAAATATTACTATTACTATGACTATGATAAATATGATTTACATTGATTTTGTACGTATTTTTTCTCTGCACAGGTTGCAATAGCACGTATTTATCCGATATTTTCTGAGATATGTGCAATAGAATATAGGAGCTTATATAAACGTTGTCTGACAATAAGAATTATTTTTGTGTATTTCAGAAACGTGTATGAACCATGGCAGAACTCGACTCTTCACCAAGACTCACATGGATGGACGACGACTTCCTGAGAACCTGCATCAGAAACTCTAACAGTCTTCCGAGCGACTCACGCATCCCGATAGATAGAGTCGTGCTCACCTTTGCAGTCCCCAAAGGGGAGAACTACATGAGCCTGATGTACAGGACCTCGGTGGAGTACCGGATGGTGGATGGTGGCGGGAAGGTTTCTTCGGATGTAAATATGGAGTCCTTCTTGTGCAAAGTAGTACATGATAATCCAAAATTGGCGTAAATGACGACCTTTCTCTTTGAGCGGGAGACGAAAATGTACTTGAGAATCGTTCCTGGTATGCAGAAGCTGGTTCAAAATAAGGATATGAAGACGGAATTCATCTGCAGGTTTGTATAATATTCTATACTGATTTCCTCGCAAGACTGTTATAATCCAGCGGTTCCTAACTCGGGTTCGCGAACTCTTTCAAAAATAATAATAACTTTAATATTGAATGTTTGCTACCAAATCAAACGTATATTTTGGTGAGGAATGTGCATATGTAGGTAAGGGTAAGTCTGGAGCTCATAAAATAGTGCATAAAGAAAGAAATTAAACGACCTCGTATTGGTGGTAATTGCTGGCTGCAGCCCAGACACCCTGGCAAGGCCCTATTAAGACCCAATTTCAGATAATCAATTTTTAACATACTAACTAAACAAGTAAAAATATTAAAAATGATAAAAAACACGACTGCCGTTACAGAAATTCAAATATTGTAAGGGAGACTCGTATAAAGTGATCCCTTTAACAAATAAACAATATTACTTTCAAATTTAGGAAACAATGTTTATTTCATTTAATGTGTAATGAAACTATAGCCCCTTTACTACAACTACTACAATAAAATATTTGAAAGAAGCTGTTTCAACATATTTTTAAAATAATATTGTTAAAATAGAAAAGGATCATTTTACACACACCTATGTGTTAAATGATCCCAAGTAGAATACGCCAATTTTATTAAAATAACTTTATTATGTGCTAGTCATAACTTGCTCCTATTTGCGTACAATAAGGATCGAAATCTGCATCGTTTTCATCTACGCCAGCGAACAGTTTATGATTCCAATTCTTACATTGGTCTACCCACATCAAAAAGGTCCTTACGTTAGAATAAAAACAACGGAATCCAATTTCTCATTAACATTACCGACTACGCGAGCATCCGATCAGCAATTATTGTCCTTACCAACTTGACACCTGTTGGATGTAATGCATTCGTTGTTTCCTAAATGGCGTTAGTAGATTCATAAAAACTTCTTTTTGTCTGAGGGATCATTTTATTACAATCTGCGTTATTTTAAAATATTTTTGTTACTGTATTTAACGAAATATTTTTGGTTTATATATTTATCCTACTAGCTACATGTATATTTTCGGAATGTACTTGATCAGACCTTTCATTTTTTTACCATCTGTAATTTTGTTGGTATAAGTATATGGTTTTGACTTTGTAATTAATATGTAATATCTTACTTACCATATATTAAATATTATAGCCTTTTTAATATTTTTCTTATGACTTTTCTTTCTTTTATTTCTTAGATATTTATTTTATTTTAAGGTCTTTTTATCACACTTATTTAAAAAATGTTATGTTCTATGTGATGCTCATTTTATAATGGAATTGTTCTGATTTTGTATATTTTTTTTGATTGATAAACCATATTTTAAGGTAATTTAGTTTTATAAACATTTTCTAAAACTTTGACATAATTTATTGTAATATAAGATCCCTTTCCACCCTACGACGGGTTAGTCCTAGATGGGTGACAGGATCAAATAAGCATAAGGTTAATGTTTTGCCATTCGGTTTCTGTTATTTTTATAAGGAAATCAATGTTTTATATGCTAATTAATTGCTAAATACTTAAATACTCAAATCCTAGGATTTTCCTCCAATATTAAACACACAAGATCGTCATCAATACCAGAATATTGTCCAGAGCGACGCTGATCTTCCTCAACGCAAACGAATAAGGATGCCAGCGTAAAACCTGTCACAATTGAGGTAGCGAGCAAGAAGGACTGTGCGCGCTACTCCGTGCTATAGAAAAGGATGCATGCATTTATAGCCCGAGAGTGCTGTTCTGGCCGTGCCATGTGTCTCGCTCGCAGTAAACCGTGGCGTAACCAAACAAAATGGGTCCCGCTAAAAAAAATAACAAATGGTCTCATGATAAAATTCCATTTAAATCACATTTCAATCAAATAACTGATAATTGGTTGTTGGATAATTGATAATTGATAAATTGGTTGTTGGATAATTGATAATTAAATAACTGATAACAAAATTCGATGATTGACTGCCCTGAAGCGGATATGATCGCCTAATATGTTAATACATATATTCTTTGATATATTTATATGATTTTAAATACCTATTGGGTAAAACACTAATGAATATTATAAATTCTTTAATATGGAAAAGCAATATTTAAACCGAAATGTTTCTTTTGGTCTACTCTACACACCAATACATTCAACGAGATTAGGTAAAATAAACTAAACCAAACATGAAATATTATCATTTGAGTGGTCTTGTTTCGCAGGTGCCTTAACAGCATTTCCGAAGGATATCCCCGTGTTTTGGCCCTGGATGACCTGGTCGTTCGAGGATACACATTGGCTGATAGGCGCAAAGGCCTGGATTTAAAACATGTCAAGTTGGTGTTAAGCAAACTTGCCAGGTTACATGCTGCTTCTAAGATCGCGTACAAGTTAATGGTAACGAAAATGGTAATGCATGCATTGCTAACTGCTGAAAAGGAACGTTTGTCACTATTGTCGGAATGAGTTTTACTTTCCAGGCGAGGTGGGAAAGTGTCGTGAACGCGCATTTTGTCATATGAAGACGGAAATGTCCATGTTGAGCCCCCCTGAGACGATTTCGGTAATGGGCCCTGTTGCAGTTTGGCTACTAAAATCCATTTGTATAGGGTCGGTCAAACGCACGGATCAACACCCATCCGGCGGCCTCGACGCAGAAATGCGAGCTAGGGTAGGACGCTGGCCTGCGGGTATTCAGTATCCCCTAGGAGTCAACCTTCGGGCGCTCCTGGACGTTAGCGAACCGTGCGGCGTCAGTCAATCGATTGTGCATTCCGACTAACAGTCGGGGGAGTCTGGAAACAGTAATGTTCCCTATAGAGCGGAAGTAGTTGTTAATCTTACGGCAACTGATCTTGAAACGATGTCGTTTATTTACCAACCCAATGACCTTACTAGCATTATTAACCACGATAGAATTAATCACACTGTCCTAAGTCGTTTCGGTCCAAAATATAAATTTGTCCGGATTTTGAGGTCAAATGCACCCATGTGGGGCATTGTGGGGGGAGGGGGGGGGAGGCTCAGAATGGATATTTCCGTCTTCACTCGAAAAAACAAATTTGCGAGTTCACAATACTTTGCCTCTATGTCGTTCGATATGCTGGCCCAAAAGCGTGTTTTAAAAAATCACTAAAAACACGCTTTTGGGCTATGATACGATATTCACATACACACGGCTATGATAAGATATACCATCATGGAATGCCAGTGCCTATCAGACCTTGAAACCTAATCGTGGTCAAAGTTCATTCAAAGACTTTTCTAACAAGTCCAAACACAGCTATGATACGATGTTCCATCATGAAGTTCCAGTTCATATCTTCCGACTCCATCATCAGATCAGTTCGACAGTACTATATTATAGTATTATCATCAGAACTACATACAGCTGTCAATTTCCATGACGCTACGATCCTTGGAAGATGGTAAAATTGGTGACGCTACGATCCTTGGAAGATGTTTTCGTCCGAAACTTAATGTATATATGTATATATATATATATATATATATATATATATATATATATATATATATATATATATATATATATATATATATATATATATATATATATATATATATATATATATATATATATATATATATATATATATATATATATATATATATATATATATATATATATATATATATATATATATATATATATATATATATATATATATATATATATATATATATATATACATTATAACGTGTCATCGAGTCCCACAGCTAAACCCGACTTCTGCTCGACCAAGGAACATCGTGGTAACTCTATCCAATCCACGTATAAGAGACGAAATTATCGCTGCCACAAGAAAATATAATAAATCGAACGCAATGGATAAATTGAACAGCAAACACCTCGGAATCAACGGAGAGACAAAAGCAGTCTACGTCTGTGAAAATCTTTCTCGCGACATGAAGAAGCTCCACACAGCCACACGATTTGTCGCCAAAAATAAGGACTATCGATACATCTGGATAAG
This sequence comes from Micropterix aruncella, assembly GCA_944548615.1. Lineage (NCBI taxonomy): Eukaryota > Metazoa > Arthropoda > Insecta > Lepidoptera > Micropterigidae > Micropterix > Micropterix aruncella. The sequence goes on from OX155967.1 coordinate 30,195,041, forward strand.
AAATGGCAAAATATTTATAAGGAAAAACGACACATCGCCTGTAATCAATATTAGTAACTTTGATAAACTTAACACACTTCAATCTATAGCTTAATTATTACACTGCATATTCACTTTATTCAATATCTATACACCTATCTACTCTTAAATAATCAAAAAACTTTACTACTAAAACCTGCAACAATTTAAGCTCGTACATACACATCGTTACAGATATTATTATAAACATTTCACATGCGTATCATGTCTCATATTGATGTTTTTATTCTATATTATTACTACTATTGATATTATATATATATATATATCTTTTTGTTACATATTTTATTACCGTTACTACGTTTTATTGTCCTAATTATGTCAAGCATACATATATATTATCAAAATGTGAGAGGGCTGAGAAGTAAAACTAACGAAATAGCAATAGAAATACTGAACAACAACTATGACATTATATGTCTGACAGAGACTTTCCTGAATTCTAGCGTAGAAAGCAGCGAAATTTTTGACAAAAGATACGAAGTACATAGACGAGACCGCGAATCGTCTGCATCTAAAAACCTTGAAGGCGGCGGTACACTAATAGCAATATCTAAACAATTTGTCATACACAGATTGCACTCATGGGAAACTGGAGCTGAAGATCTCTGGGTAAATATCAAAATCAATAAATATACTTCATTCAACCTGTGCACAGTATATCTGCCTCCGAGGATCAGCAACAATACCTTTAAGGAATTTTTAACGAGTTGTCAAAAAAATTGTCTGGAATCTAACTCCGGCAGTCAAAATATCATTCTAGGTGACTTTAATGCTCCCTCAATCGTCTGGGCACCGGACAAAATACATACCGATACATTCTCAGCCACCAACTTCTCTGGTAACTATTCTGAAATGCTACTGGATCAAATTGCGTTATGCAATCTCGCTCAATTTAATGGCAACTGTAATGTCAATGGTCGAATACTGGACCTTATCCTGTCCGACAAGCCTACATTAACTGTCAGTTTGTCTGAGCCACTCAGCAAAATAGACCCACATCACCCACCACTACTAATAAGGGCATACGTACACGACAATGTTTTTCTTGAAATTAATGAGGATGGTATGACTCGCTTTAATTTTTACAAAGCAGACTTTTCAAGCTGCAATGAAAGCCTCGCATCCATTGACTGGATTTCAACTCTTAATAAATTTGATTGTAACTCCTCGGTGACAATACTATATGACATACTTTCATCTGTTATCAGTTTGAATGTTCCGGAGAAAACCAAAAAGAATGCCAGATATCCCACATGGTTCAGTCGCTCCTTAATAAACTGCATGAATGAAAAGGAAAAATTCCATCAAAAGTTTAAAAAATACGGCAACCCTAGAGATTATGAATCCTTTTCAATCCTCAGGAAAAGATCGAAGAAAATGTTGAGAACGTGTCGGAACTTCTACATTTCAAATATCGAGTTGAACATTAGCAATAATGTAAGGAATTTTTGGGCATATGTAAAATCTAAGAAAGACCTTAACTCTCTACCGAAAGTTATGCAACATGACAACCAAACTGCAGAATGCGGTGAGGATATATGCGAGCTTCTTTCAGCATACTTTTGTTCGGTCTTCGATCCGGTACATATTAACTCTGCTAGCGCCCCTACAGTAAATGCCATATCACAGTCCGCATACACAGTGCCTATGTTGCGAGTCTCTCTGGATAAACTTAAAGAGAAACTCAGGAACCTGGACATTAATAAAGGCCCCGGACCGGATATGATTCCTCCAATATTCATACGAAACTGCGCTGATGAATTAGCCCTGCCCTTACTTATTATATATAATAAATCCCTACAGGAAGGAATTTTCCCAGACAAATGGAAAACAGCCCATGTGGTTCCGATTCACAAAAGCGGCGATTCCACCAATGTCAGGAATTATAGGCCGATAAGCATATTATGTACCTTTTCAAAAGTGTTCGAATCCCTCATGCGAGATCATCTATACCTGTACACTAAACCATCGCTAAGCGATACCCAGCATGGCTTTATGCACAATAGGTCAATCATCTCTAACCTCTTAGAATACACGGATTACTTATGCATGTCACTCGATAAGCGCATTCAGGTTGATACAGTTTACACTGACTTCAGCAAAGCCTTTGACAAAGTCAATCACGCTATACTGCTGGAAAAATTGGGGAGCTTCGGAATTCATGGAAATCTGCTGAGATGGCTGTCGTCATATATATCTAATCGTACACAACTGGTAAATGTGAATGGCTTCAAATCTGCACCGGCCGTTATTACCTCTGGGGTGCCGCAAGGCTCAAACCTAGGACCCCTACTGTTCCTTTATTACATTAACGACCTCTGCAATGAACTCAAATGTCCACATCTTTTTTACGCTGACGACCTAAAAATATTTAATAGAATCTCGTGCTCCTCTGATAGCGACAAAATTCAGGACGACTTAAATACCTTAAGCAGATGGTGCACACGCAATGCCATGCAACTTAACATAGATAAATGCCACGTCATCACATTCACAAGGAACAAAAACATCCTCCGTAATAATTATTACATCAGCGACGCACCTCTTTCTAGAGTAAACCATATTCGGGATCTAGGTATTGTTTTCGATGAAAGATATGTTTTTCAAATTCATTTCAACGAGATGATTAAAAAGGCCAATAAAATGCTAGGGTTTATCTGCAGGATTATGCAGCCGTTTCGTAATCCGAAATCTATGTTATTGGTCTACAACTCTGTAGTTAGATCTATACTAGAATTCGGTACAGTAATATGGAATCCTCTTTACAAAGTACACGGCGATAGAATCGAGAAAGTTCAAAGGAAATTCACCCGCATGCTGTCGTACAAATGTGGCCTTGGGAATAAGCTAAACAGTTATGAGGATCGGTTGTCTTATTTTGAAATGCTGTCATTAAAGGAACGTAGAATAAGTGCAGACATCTCGTGTCTCTACAAACTTATTAATAACAAACTAGACAGTCCGGCCAGCTTAGCTAAAATTCCAATCCGCGTTCCCCAGAGGCATTCCAGAAATAATAACACATTTGCCAACCTATTACATGCAAATAATTTATCCTATAATAAACCTATAAGTAGGATGTGTCGCGCGTTCGATATGAACTGCCAAGGAAACGACATATTCAATGATACCTTTGCGAACATCAAAAAATCCATACACTCTAAAACATTAGTGTAATGTAAAAATAAAAATATATATAATATGGAAAAATAAAAATATATGTAGATATGTATGTGTGTGTATATGTATATGTGTATGTGTGTGTATGTATATGTATATGTGGATATGTGTGTATATATTTATGTATGTATGTGTATATGTATGTGTATATGTGTATGTATATATGTATATGTATATGCATGTATATGTATATGTATATATACATATAATATCTAGATTATAGCCTTATTAACGGATGCATTGTAACAATATTATAGGATAGTAGGTTAGAGCATATTATGTAAGGCACTATGTTATTAATGAAATGTACCACCTACTATCTGTTTCGTTACAAATAAATAAATAAATAAATAAATAAATAAATATATATATATATATATATATATATATATATATATATATATATATATATATATATATATATATATATATATATATATATATATATATATATATATATATATATATATATATATATATATATATATATATATATATATATATATATATATATATATATATATATATATATATATATATATATATATATATATATATATATATATATATATATATATATATATATATATATATATATATATATATATATATATATATATATATATATATATATATATATATATATATATATATATATATATATATATATATATATATATTTTTGTGTATATATTCTTTTTAGAATTGATCAATAAGATGATTATAAAGTAAATAATTATAAAAGCCACTTACATCGTGACGAAGGATTCCCTTGATCGGATTCGGGAATGCTTTAGGTGTTAACGAGAATGATGAATGCCTCTCACTTGCGGAAAGAGGAGTAGGTTTAAGTTGGGCCCATTTTTCAACTAGTAAACGCTCACCCTTCATCCAATTATCTCAAAAATTAAGCTACAATCCTTCTTTATACGTAAACTCACTCAATTTCCTATTATTTCAGGGGAAATAACAAGACAAGACGAGCTACTTGACAGATGGAAGAATTTAAAATTTCGAATTTCGTTTTTTTATTTTCTAAAGGTGCGATATAAAGAAGCTGCGATCAATATTCAGCTGAAAACTTAAAACTAAAAGCGTGACATGCCCTCATATCAATGAAAGGAAGCAGTCAGCTCTTTCCTATTAGTTGGAAAGATTACCTTTAACCTAAATGGATTATTTACAATGAACGAAACATAAAATATGTAAAAATTCAATATTTTGAAATATTTGATAGTTTTGTGTATATATTCTTTTTAGAATTGATCAATAAGATGATTATAAAGTAAATAATTATAAAAGCCACTTACATCGTGACGAAGGATTCCCTTGATCGGATTCGGGAATGCTTTAGGTGTTAACGAGAATGATGAATGCCTCTCACTTGCGGAAAGAGGAGTAGGTTTAAGTTGGGCCCATTTTTCAACTAGTAAACGCTCACCCTTCATCCAATTATCTCAAAAATTAAGCTACAATCCTTCTTTATACGTAAACTCACTCAATTTCCTATTATTTCAGGGGAAATAACAAGACAAGACGAGCTACTTGACAGATGGAAGAATTTAAAATTTCGAATTTCGTTTTTTTATTTTCTAAAGGTGCGATATAAAGAAGCTGCGATCAATATTCAGCTGAAAACTTAAAACTAAAAGCGTGACATGCCCTCATATCAATGAAAGGAAGCAGTCAGCTCTTTCCTATTAGTTGGAAAGATTACCTTTAACCTAAATGGATTATTTACAATGAACGAAACATAAAATATGTAAAAATTCAATATTTTGAAATATTTGATAGTTTTGTGTATATATTCTTTTTAGAATTGATCAATAAGATGATTATAAAGTAAATAATTATAAAAGCCACTTACATCGTGACGAAGGATTCCCTTGATCGGATTCGGGAATGCTTTAGGTGTTAACGAGAATGATGAATGCCTCTCACTTGCAGAAAGAGGAGTAGGTTTAAGTTGGGCCCATTTTTCAACTAGTAAACGCTCACCCTTCATCCAATTATCTCAAAAATTAAGCTACAATCCTTCTTTATACGTAAACTCACTCAATTTCCTATTATTTCAGGGGAAATAACAAGACAAGACGAGCTACTTGACAGATGGAAGAATTTAAAATTTCGAATTTCGTTTTTTTATTTTCTAAAGGTGCGATATAAAGAAGCTGCGATCAATATTCAGCTGAAAACTTAAAACTAAAAGCGTGACATGCCCTCATATCAATGAAAGGAAGCAGTCAGCTCTTTCCTATTAGTTGGAAAGATTACCTTTAACCTAAATGGATTATTTACAATGAACGAAACATAAAATATGTAAAAATTCAATATTTTGAAATATTTGATAGTTTTGTGTATATATTCTTTTTAGAATTGATCAATAAGATGATTATAAAGTAAATAATTATAAAAGCCACTTACATCGTGACGAAGGATTCCCTTGATCGGATTCGGGAATGCTTTAGGTGTTAACGAGAATGATGAATGCCTCTCACTTGCGGAAAGAGGAGTAGGTTTAAGTTGGGCCCATTTTTCAACTAGTAAACGCTCACCCTTCATCCAATTATCTCAAAAATTAAGCTACAATCCTTCTTTATACGTAAACTCACTCAATTTCCTATTATTTCAGGGGAAATAACAAGACAAGACGAGCTACTTATATATATATATATATATATATATATATATATATATATATATATATATATATATATATATATATATATATATATATATATATATATATATATATATATATATATATATATATATATATATATATATATATATATATATATATATATATATATATATATATATATATATATATATATATATATATATATATATATATATATATATATATATATATATATATATATATATATATATATATATATATATATATATATATTTTTTCAAATTGAAATTATGTTTATTACTAAATAAATGAAATGATAAAATAATGAAAGGGCACTTATCTGGTCTGTGGTGACCAGGAGTGACTCCACGCCTTTTTCTTCTCTTCTTTCAGTATTTGCTAGGTGTTTCCTGCTGTGGTATTGGAACCTGAATGTCTCCTACAGCGGCAACACAACAAAGCGAGACGAGAATGAATGCTGGAAAATAATAGGCGATTAGTGTTTCTTAAATATTAATGATTGTTATAAAATGTATATCAATATTTCGGCTCAGCCGTCGTCAAGATATGTGACATTTCTGAAATCGAACAATTCTTTGAAAATTTAAATTCAAGGAATCGAACAAAAAGAAATGGATTAATAATATTTTACACGATTTAGTTAAGGTACCATAACCAACCGTGCAAAACGTTATTTTAAATGAATGATTATAAATTAAAATAAAAAGCATTTGATGATTATGATAATATGTTAAACCTTATTAATTTTGCCTATTGAGACCGGAACCTTTGCAAGCGCCTAAAATATAAATATAAGCTAATTCCCAAGATTTGACGTCCCTTTCTTTCGCATTATCACCAAGGCATTTTATTATTTTAACTTTAAAACATTGATCAAAAGATAAATTATGCGCCCTGGCATGCAAAGATATTGGGAGTTGGCTTTCATTTCCTACACTAGCCCTATGATTATTTAGTCTAATATTAAGTGGTGTTGTTGTTTCACCGATATAAAAGGCATCACAAGTCCTGCACAGAAGTTGATATACTATATTTTTTGAAATACAACTGCAATGAAAGGGAACCCTGTAACTATTAGTAGTATTTGGACTGGTAAAAAAAGGACTTAGATCTAACAGAGGACACGTTTTACAACGTGGACGACCACAAGGTTGAAGACCAAAAGTATTATTACCAATAGAGAAATTTTGATTATTTTTTGTTTTGTTTAATATTGATCTAATATTAGGTGGTTTGCGGAAAGATAAAATTGGCGGTGAATCTAAGAGATCCTTAGTGGATGCATCATTAGAAATGATGGGGAATAAATCAGATAATATATCTCGCAGTTTCTCAGCACCAGGAAAATAAGTGGTGCTAAGAAAGATTTTATTATTATTATTATTTTTATTTGAAGTAATTTTAGGTTTTGGTATATATTTTACTTCAGAGTTTAGAATATGTTTATCCAATAGAGGAGCAGGGTATTTTCTTTCAAGAAGAGATTGCTTCAGATTATTGAGATATTTATCTAAATTTTCTTTGTTGTTAACTAAACGGTGTCCGCGAATTGACATTGAATAGGGAATGGATCTCTTGGTGTGAAATGGATGACAGCTATCAAAGTGTAAATACTGTTCTTTATTTGTAGGTTTTATATGAATCGCGGTTTTAATTTTACCTTCGGAAATTGTTAAATCAACATCTAAGAAAGTAATTTGTGATTTAGAAATGGTATGAGTGAAATTTAAAGGGCCAAAATTATTTAGGTCGTCAAGAAAGGTTGTTAGAGTAGTTTGTCCGTGTGGCCAAATCATTACTATGTCGTCAATAAATCTATACCATAATATGGGTTTTAAATTTTGCGTTTGAAGAAAATTTTGCTCGAATAATCCCATGAAAAGGTTGGCATACGACGGTGCCATTCGCGTGCCCATAGCAGTCCCTTTAATTTGAAGATAAAATTCATCTTCAAAGGAGAAAGCATTACACGTTAAGACAAACTCGGCTAATTTGCAAAGAAAATCCGTAGAAGGTATTTGAGGATGAGGTCTCTCATCAAGAAAATAAGAAATGGCTTCCAATCCTAAATTATGAGGAATATTGGTATACAGGGATATGGCGTCAATAGTAACAAATAATAGGTCGTCTGACTTTGGAATTACAGTATTCTTTAAAATATCAATAAAATGATAGCTGTCTTTGATATGAGAATTTAGATTTTTCACAAAAGGTTGTAAAAAATAATCTACAAAAGCCGAAATTCTTTCTGTCGGAGAGTTAAAGCTTGCGACTATCGGTCGTCCAGGATTATTAGGCTTGTGAATTTTAGGTAATAGGTAAAAATTTGGAGTTCGGATAGGATCAGGAATTAAAGTTTTAACATCTTCGTCTGATAATTTTTCATTTGATTTATTTTGTTCAATATATTTTTTTATTTTCACTGCAAAATTTTTTGTTTGGATCTCTGGATAGTTTTTTATAGAAAGTTTCATCTCTAAGTTGTCTCAAGCCTTCAGTAACATAGTCAGTTTTGTTAAGTATGACAGTAGTGGAACCTTTATCAGCCGGCAAAATGACGATGCTGGTATCCTTGCTAAGACTCTCAAGAGCTGCACGTTCATCTACTGACAAGTTTGATGTTGGTTTGAGGCTATTTAGGAAAGATGGCTGTGTTACTTTGTTTAATAAAATAGTAATAAAATTTTCTACCGGATGATTTTTTGGTAATGGAGGGGGTTCTTTATTAGAGTGTGGACGAAATTGAGATAGTGCATTGTGTAATTTAATATTATTATTGTTATTCTTTTGATTTGAATGCCAAAATTCGCGCCATCTTAAATTACGACAAAATTTAACAACATCATTACCAAAACTAAAATGGTTCACATTTTGAGTCGGTGTGAAATTTAGACCTTTAGCTAATACTAAATATTCATTGTGGTTAATTACTTTGGATGACAAGTTTTTAACAGCATTTTTTTCTCTAGGAGATGGACCTTGTATATTATTAGAATATGATACTGATGGTGTTATACTGTTATTAATTTGGTTTACTAATGGGGCACGTATTGGTACGGAATCTGATACTAATGGAAATATATTGTTAGTAATTTGGTTTACTGATAGGGTGTGCATCGGAGAGGAAAGAGTACCTTGGTGAACTGCTGGGATAACATTTCGAAGTGAATTTGAATTCCTTGTTTTGTTAACATTGGAATGACTGTAATTTGAAATGGAAACTGGATTCAAAATGTTTCGTGTATTGTTACTTGGGATAATGCAAATTTTCTGAAAGTTCTTTAGTAAATTAAGGAACTTTTTATCGTGTTTTAATCTAATATTTCGTAAATCTGTTACAGAATTGTTAACTATTTTATGAGCTTCTTGAAATAAGAAAGGAGAATGTGTTGTTATCATGTTAACATAAAAACACAGTGAGTTTAAATGTTTATCAACTAAAATTTGATATTCATTTCGCAAAACAGACGTAATTTCCATTGAATACCTTAAACGGATTGCGGTGAAATCATATTGAATTTCTGTACTAATTGCTGCGAAAGGAAATTTTGGTAATAACCCTTTAGGGCAAATGTTGTTTTCTAAACATTTAGAAAGAAATTCAACGTGTCCCGTGAATTTAGCTGTCTTAAGTGAATGGTAATTTATTTGGTTTAACCACTGAGTGTACATAATGGATGTGATTGCAACATAATTAAAATTAGGTAATATTTTAATATTTGATTGTAAATGTGTAAATTATTATTTTTTCAAATTGAAATTATGTTTATTACTAAATAAATGAAATGATAAAATAATGAAAGGGCACTTATCTGGTCTGTGGTGACCAGGAGTGACTCCACGCCTTTTTCTTCTCTTCTTTCAGTATTTGCTAGGTGTTTCCTGCTGTGGTATTGGAACCTGAATGTCTCCTACAGCGGCAACACAACAAAGCGAGACGAGAATGAATGCTGGAAAAGCGAGACGAGAATGAATGATTATAAAGTAAATAATTATAAAAGCCACTTACATCGTGACGAAGGATTCCCTTGATCGGATTCGGGAATGCTTTAGGTGTTAACGAGAATGATGAATGCCTCTCACTTGCGGAAAGAGGAGTAGGTTTAAGTTGGGCCCATTTTACAACTAGTAACGCTCACCCTTCATCCAATTATCTCAAAAATTAAGCTACAATCCTTCTTTATACGTAAACTCACTCAATTTCCTATTATTTCAAGGGAAATAACAAGACAAGATGAGCTACTTGACAGATGGAAGAATTTAAAATTTCGAATTTCGTTTTTTTATTTTCTAAAGGTGCGATATAAAGAAGCTGCGATCAATATTCAGCTGAAAACTTAAAACTAAAAGCGTGACATGCCCTCATATCAATGAAAGGAAGCAGTCAGCTCTTTCCTATTAGTTGGAAAGATTACCTTTAACCTAAATGGATTATTTACAATGAACGAAACATAAAATATGTAAAAATTCAATATTTTGAAATATTTGATAGTTTTGTGTATATATTCTGTTTAGAATTGATCAATAAGATGATTATAAAGTAAATAATTATAAAAGCCACTTACATCGTGACGAAGGATTCCCTTGATCGGATTCGGGAATGCTTTAGGTGTTAACGAGAATGATGAATGCCTCTCACTTGCGGAAAGAGGAGTAGGTTTAAGTTGGGCCCATTTTACAACTAGTAACGCTCACCCTTCATCCAATTATCTCAAAAATTAAGCTACAATCCTTCTTTATACGTAAACTCACTCAATTTCCTATTATTTCAAGGGAAATAACAAGACAAGATGAGCTACTTGACAGATGGAAGAATTTAAAATTTCGAATTTCGTTTTTTTATTTTCTAAAGGTGCGATATAAAGAAGCTGCGATCAATATTCAGCTGAAAACTTAAAACTAAAAGCGTGACATGCCCTCATATCAATGAAAGGCTCATCAGGCTCATCAGCTCATATTGTCTTGTTATTTCCCTTGAAATAATAGGAAATTGAGTGAGTTTACGTATAAAGAAGGATTGTATATATATATATATATATATATATATATATATATATATATATATATATATATATATATATATATATATATATATATATATATATATATATATATATATATATATATATATATATATATATATATATATATATATATATATATATATATATATATATATATATATATATATATATATATATATATATATATATACACACAGGCAGACTGACAAGCAGGTAGTAGACACACAGCCAGACTTCTATTTGGAAATGGTCTTAATTGTCTCAGGGGGGCTCTAAATGGATGGCCGGGAAATTAAGAATACTGTATTTAACCCTTCGAGTAGCGGCATAATTTCATGGCAGACCGCGACAATTTATTGGAATTTCTTGCAATATCGCCGCACTCGACAAAAAGTACTATAACTATGGAACTACTATAGAAATCATAAAAACAATAACTGTGTAATGATCGCAATGAAATTTCATATATAGAATATTGAAATTTCATTTTGTAAAATAATTAGATAATTATGAATAAATATGAGAAAATAAAAAAAGTGAAAAAACTCGGCATTTCTAACTTGTACTTGTCTTAAGGAAAAATACGGAACCGTATTTAGAAATGGTAAATACTATTGTGATCCTTAAATCCCCTAAATTCTCTATCAATGGTAATATTTTGTTTTTCTTATTTACATACAAAAATATTTAGATATTAGCTCATAAAACCAATAAAAACCAATAAAATTTCACGGGAAAAAAATCGTGATGTTTGACAATGGAATTTTACCAGAAATATCCTCGAAATGATGCGCAAAATTATTCTAGCGGCAGTTTATGTATCTATAGTAATAATGAGATATTTGGTATGGATTTTAGGATGCGTTCGAATTAGAAAATAATATTACTGTGCGCTCCGGGAGCAAGCCGTCAATATTGGTCGTTACGTAGTCAAAGGTGTTCTGATGCGCAACCAAATTTGGCCGTTACGTTGCCGAAGGGTTGAATTAAGAAAAAAATGGCCAGTGTCAATGGGCTTTAAACCTGGTTATAAATATATTTTTATTGTAGAGTGAAGAAGAGAAAAAACAAATATTTGAAACCCTATAGAGGAATACCGCAATAATAGACCAAAATCCGAAAAAGGCAAGGATTTAGGATTTTCGGACAGTAAGGTGAAATCGGCATTTACCATCTCTTCGGAACTGTCCAAGTACGGAGATAAGGTACATCCCTGCTATAAGTTTCATGAAAAAATACGCCGCAATCATAAAAGATCCGGAGTTGAACAAGACTCCATTCATTCCTGGTAAGTTGAATATTATTTTTTTATGTTTTACGTGGATGTATAAGATTTTACCGCTCCCAGATTAGAAATATTGGTGTATACATCAGCCATATTCTTTCGTGGCAGCAGTAATTCCAGGAGATGACTTGGCCGCTTTGGCCGCTTTCACGCAATAAAGAAACTAAGGAATTTTCTCTCCGAGGAAACAAAAATCACAATCTGCCAATCTATTCTCCTCCCTCTCCTTAATTATTCAGATGTTTCCTTTCTCGAGATCATGGAAGATCTAGCCACAAAAGCTAAAAAGCTGCAAAATGTATGCATCGCTGAATTTTTGACCTTAGAAAGTATTACCATATTACGGAGTACAGAAGCAGTCTGTTGTTAAGCTGACGCCACGAATTCTATTGTTAAGTAGTCTGACCATTTGTTTCGAGTTCTTTATTGCATCCACTGTATACTGACGAATTTTCAGCTTTTCCAAAACACACGTTTCCTAGTACGCCAGCGCCAGGTGTCCCGGAGTCTGGCCTGCTGATTCTACCCCAGCATTCTATGGCCAAAATACTCTCGGACTAGAAGGCTAAAAACAAGGCCCCGTGCCGCACCAAAACCGACGGAAAGCCAGACGGCACTTGCAGAGGAAAATACATCAGCGGCGATCGAAATGGCCAATGAAACCTCCTGCGCAACAACAACAACATAAACAAGGCGAAATATAGGTCGTCACGAAGGGATTACCTCCCCACTCTCCCGCTCCTAACCTCAAGTCCCCCCCCCCCACGTCCTCGAGTGGACGCACGAGGAGGACTAAGTCACGATGATGGTGGAGGACCTATTGGCCCCCATAAAGAAGCTGTTAGCCAGCCCAACGGAAGCAAGAGTATACCTGCCTCCTGCCTCGGGAGAAATCGCCGAACAGCGCACTGGCTACGCTTCGAAACTTACCGCAGCCCTGCTATGCAATTCAGAATGCCGGACCAATGGGCGCTCGTGAATCTCCACAAATTGGCAAAGACTAGTGGAAGACATCACGTAAAATACGGATGCGGATTCCGCCCGCGAGCATGTCAGTAGTATTGTTTGGTTCCTAATATTTCCGTGCCGCTTGGTTGATGTTGGCCAAACCCTTTCTGTCATCTGACCTGCCCAAGTCACTGTTCAACTCCTATCTGGTAGCCTCCTCGAAGAGAGGATTACCCTGTCAGGGCCGCTGTGACCTTCCGCCACGGCTGTAATCCTGCAGTCGGAGGCGGTTGGGATCAGAAGATCGCGGATTAGGAGGAATACCTAGGGCGGAACTGGGTGGTTGGAGCACTGTCTTCGCTTGCAGAAAAAACGGATAGAGCTCCAGTCGGCGATTAACCAGGGGGGTCTGGAGCCGTAGTTTTTTTTTCCTATGAGATCGGAGGGTAGTTGTCGACCTGATGTACTCAACCCTTGAATCAATCCGTCGGCCACCCGATTCCGAGTGACCATGGCGGGCAAAGGTCGTCACAGACCGCAAAATATTCAAACTGAATAACCGCCTACGACAACTTGGGTTGTCGACTACAGCGGACGAGCCCGTCACCTCATTAAGTTTTAACGATTAGTCGTTCTATCTCCCTGGAGTGAGCGCAGAAGACTTGAGGACAAAACAGTCCACCGTCTAGCTACGCCACAAGCCCGTAAGAGGCCAACGCCTTAACCGTGAGATAGCCAGGAGTGTTACCCGGCGGGCCTACACTGACGCCCTTACTTCCAATTGTGACCAGATTACTCCGGTCTCTCGATTGGTTACGAGTTCAAGGTCGCTTGCGCGGTCCTCTCCCTTACGAACCGGTGAAACGGTGTTTACCGAATCTATTGCGGTCCACGGGCCTTTGCCCGGCTGTTCACCCAGGATCGGGTAGCCGATGGTCATTTCAAGAGCAGTCGCCGTAAGGTCCGCAACCACCCCCACTCTATAGGAAACAGTACTGCTTCCAGACTCCCCCGACTGTTAGTCAGAGTGCACAGTCGATTGGCTTACGCCGCACGGTGCGCAGACCGTCCAGGAGCGCCAAAAGGTTGATTCCTAGGGGAAACTGACCATAAGGCCAGAGTCCTACCCAGGCTCGCACTTCATGCGTGGAGGCCGTCGGATAGGTGTTGACCCGTGAGTGTGACCAACCCTGAACAGAATGGGTCTTCGTGGCCAACTCAGCAAAGGCCCATTAAACCGCCTACGACAAGTAGAGACCGCGCAAGCAATCTCGAACCCGTGACCGGATCGGAGGACGGAGAAATCCGGCCAAATAAAGGCGTGAGGTTGGCCCGCTGGATTCACTTTCTAGTGCCTCGCGGTAAGCCGTCGGCTTCTTACGGGCATTTTGCCGAAGCTAGTCTCTGGAATGTGTTGTGTCGAAGCCTCTGTGTAATCACGACTGAAGGCGACATGAGACCTCAGAAAAATATCCGAAATGGGCGGACACCCAAAAAATAGGTTGAGTCAATTTTGTAGGGTTTGACCAATAAAAATCCAGCGTCGCCGAATCGTCAAGCGCAGATTCCACGTCCGCTAGCGCCAGAAACCAGACCCATACTAAACAGTCAATCGCAGCGCTAGCACAGAATAACTATCTTTACGCAGCGGTGGTATAAGGGTTTTAATCGCTAAGTATATTTAGCGTAACATGTATGACTATAATATGTGTATACATTATGGAACGTGTATCCAGATAAAATTGTATTTACTTAAATGACTCCCACCTTCCCGATTCCCACCTCCTTTCATGTGAGAGTATTCTTCATAGAAAACTGTTGTGTTTAAATTATAATTATTTAAGTGGAAACATGTTTATTTATTTATTTATTTAATTAATTAATTTAACAATTCATTTACAAGTGCATAAGTATCACTAATAATCATATCAATAAAAAAATATATATAATTAAATTAACTACATTAGCATTTAAGTACTGCTGCTGCCCAACTAAGTGCCAGGACTTGTTCCAGGGCAGCTAGCTCTCTAGTTTTTCTATCACATATATTCGGCAATGAATAAAAAAAAAATAAAAAGGAAAAGAAATATATATATATATATATATATATATATATATATATATATATATATATATATATATATATATATATATATATATATATATATATATATATATATATATATATATATATATATATATATATATATATATATATATATATATATATATATATATATATATATATATATATATATATATATATATATATATATATATATATATATATATATATATATATATATATATATATATATATATATATATATATATATATATATATATATATATATATATATATATATATATATATATATATATATATATATATATATATATATATATATATATATATATATATATATATATATATATATATATATATATATATATATATATATATATATATATATATATATATATATATATATATATATATATATTTCCTTTATATAATATATAATATATTAATTTAGAGAAATATATATATATATATATATATATATATATATATATATATATATATATATATATATATATATATATATATATATATATATATATATATATATATATATATATATATATATATATATATATATTCCCGTCACCATTACAAATTATAACTAATAATCACTAACTAATGATCACAATAGGAAATAAAACACAAAAATAAATAATCGTGTTAGTAAAATAAAAATAAAATAAAATGTCAAATGATATCAAACAATAGTCACCAAAATTTATGAATAAGTAATAGTAATAAATAAAAATTAAAAAAGTCAAAGAAAATAATAATAATAATAAGAAATGTCAGGGATAATTGTCTCGGTATATTAATTTGTGGATATTTTGCCGGGCGTCATGTTTTATCCAGGAATCAATTTTGGATTTAAAATTGATGTTATTAGCATTATCTTTCAAACTTAATAATTTTGTAACCAATGTTTTGTAAAAGCTGTTTGTTTCCTTAACAATAATAAAATAAAAAATAAAAATAAAAGTAACTCTCAGAGCGCTCTCACGTTTTAATTAATTGTAATTAATATAGGGCCTACATAAAAATGTGGCTAAGTGCTGCCCTAGAAAATTAAGCAGTCAATATAATGAAATTATAATAAAACAAACTGACCGCTTACATTGTAGGAGTAATCGCGCCTGAAAGTTTTCGAAGTCAGTTTAAAGCCTTAATGTCCAAGGTAATGAGCAACTTTTTTGAGTCCAAATTTTAAATTGGTTCTTTATCGAGGGATTCACTTAGATTTTTTTTAATTTAATGCTTATATTTTTTAAAAAACTCATAAAACTAAAATTCCTCAGATATGGTCGTTCCCAGGTATCATGTCGCCTGAAAGAGCAATCCATATTGTTATAACAGCATGTGTCCGGTTCGCACATTGCAGACAGCTCTAAAGTAACAAATGCAGTTTTTCTTTTAATCGTCCATACATTTAGATATTTCAACTCTTCTGATATTATTTTTTGTTTATCAATATTGCAAATTGAAATGTAGTATTAATTTTTGACATTTTTAGGCAATAAATTGAACGCTATTATACATGGTGATTTCTGGGTAAACAACATGATGTTCAAATATGCCGAAAACGGGTCTGTCGAAGATGTACTTTTTGTGAGTATTGTGTTATTTAATTATATTGTTTAATTAAATGTCTTTTGTTTATTTCATTTTATAATTGACTTATAAACGAGTCGTGTATATTCGGATGCATGAACCATCGGACACTATATATTTTTCTTAACTGGTATAGTTTAATTTAATTTTGTCGACAATATCATTTTGATATATGGCAAGACTGATGCCTAAAATGCTTACTTCTGTCACAAATGTGATTAGGAGAGACAGATGATTTTTCATATAAAAGATAGGTTTTTTAATACTAATTGAAGTTTTACGTTGGTTAAGGTAGTAAATTTCAAAAAGTTCAACGCACAGTTCAAAAAGTATATATTTTTGGTAATTTAAAAATTTGCAATTTAAGTATTTTTTTAATAACCACAACATGGAAATTAAAAATTGTAACAAAATTCTTAAAAGCTTCTATCATCGGACAGTCTATGACATGTACCTTCGGACGCAATAAAAGCAATTAAAGCAATTACAAAACAAGCCAGTTAGCAGGACAGAAAACGAATTTACCGCGTGAAATTTGTAGCACCCGACATTTTAGTGACGTTGCAGCCGCCGTTGTCCAGGGTAGACTGAAGAGCTGTCAATCCGTTGTTTTGCGGGTAGGCCACATACCGCTGTCGCCACTGCGTAGGTTATAACGGTGGTGGGGGCCGGGCTCGGTAAATTCGTTTTCTATCCTATTTATAATGTCAAACAACCGTGATAGTCTTCGATTTTATATAAGCCAGTAAGCGTCTAAAAGTAATAAAATATCAAATCGCATCCAACGATGATGCAGTGGTAATTTCATCGCAGAAAATACGCTGAAACTAGCAGAAAATATGTCATCGAGCTGCATAGTCTTTCCTGCGGTACTTGTAAAAAAATACTTCCACTACCCGTATGTGCAAATATACATATTCCAAGTATTGTCCAAAAGTACAAAGCTATTGCCCGAAGGTACAATCATGATGTGTACCTTCGGACAAAACCCTTTTTTTTTCGAATATCCAAAAATTCTAATATTTTTAAAGTAACATTAAAAACGCAAATTATATTCTATTGGCTATGAATGTAGCTCTCGAAATCAGATATAACTTTCACTAATATTGGCGCCAGTTTTGCGGCAAAAATAAAATTCTTCAGAAAATTGGAATTTATTTATTTATTTAACCCTTGGAGTAAATGGGTATTTTCATGGATGCATCTGTCTCTTTTGCAGGATTTTCGGCGACATCGACCTTAAAGTACTATAACTGACAAAACTACTACACCAATCATAAAAAGAACAACTGCACAATGATTGCATTGAAATTTCGAATATAGAATATTGAAATATCATTTTGTAAAACAATTAGATAATTATGAATAAATATGAGAACGTCAAAGAAGTGAAAAAAACGCGGAACCAGATCTGGTCGTATCATAGTCAACGGATAATTGTTTCACAACCAGATTTGGTCGTATCATACTCAACGGGCAGGGAAAACATACAGCGCTACAAAAAATATTACAATTACATTAAATACAATATTTCTGGCCGATGACATGCTTTCAACAATAGTTTTAGTTAGTTAAGTCTCCGATACGCACAGTGCATACTTTGGGGGTTCGGAGGGGAAAAGGAAAGGAAAGGGAAGGAATGGGTGTCAATAGATTTTAAGTAATAATGTGCAGTACAAAAAATAAGAAAAATAAAGAATGAAAAACCTAATAGTCCCTAATACATAAGTGTCCCATGAAATATGTCTATGTCGCATTTTCGATTAATTTTAAGTATATGCTCTGCTTAAATTTATTCTCTTTCATGTTAAATAGGTCGATATTCTGGAAATGATTATCGTAAGTTGACATTAAGCGGTACATGATGGAGTTCTGGGCATACCTAGTACGGAAGCGCGGGACTTCGAAGGTACGGGGAAAGCGAGCCACGCGTGGTGGAACGTGAAAATATAGATTATATGTGAAATACGGGTTGTCCACGTTGTTATGGATAACTTTGTGTAATAATACCATGTCTGCCGTGGTACGGCGGTTCTCCAATGATGTAATATTGAAGTGATTCATCCTCTCCTCGTACGTTTTCAGTCCCAAGCATTGACGGTAGTTTAGTTGTCTCATATATTGTTTTTGGTCGCTTTCTATTCTCTCCTTACATACATGATATTGCGGATTCCAGATCGGCGATGCAAACTCTAATACGCTGCGGATGTATGCATAATAAAGGGTTTCGATTTTGTCCCTAATTATTTTATAATATGTGTATATTATATATAATATATAAATATGTATGTATATAAATAATTAATACGAATATATATGAAATATGAATATGTATATAATAATGAAAATGAATATCATTGTTAATATTGGGTCATATCCTATGTAATTGCTGTTTTTTAACATTGGCATATTTGAACTTGGATAACTTAAGTTTGAGTTGGAATTTCAAATTCAAATAAATTTTCTTTTAAAAATGCCATGCTATATATTTTTTTTATTAATCAGTTATTTATTTGTCTTTTCGTCGTTTGTTTTTGCTCAATTATTTTCATGTGTGCAACCATGGTAAAGTTTAATTTTGAATTATTTTTACATGAGATCCTGTGCTGGTGTTTTCTCTAACAGATTCTTGCAGTCTGGCTGTACAATTGCCGTAAATATGTACTATTAAGAACTGCAAGCATTTTTTTTATTTCTTTTATTTTATAAAATAAACCAGTTAGTAGGTATCCCTACTCTTGGCATGGTCAAATTCTTTATACAAGATAATATGTTATACCTTATATGGTATAATTATTTTTTATACAGATTGACTATTTTTTTAAACGGAAAAAAAAACAATTATATAATAAATTTACAATAAAAATATATGGTCCTTTAAAAAACTATTTGAGGTGCTAAAATACCTAAGTAGGTATAGATGAAAAATACAAATAGTCAAAATATAAAAACGAATAGTCAGTTATAAAACAGTCAAATCAGAAATATCACAATTATAAGGTTACAAATAGAAATGTCTCAATATAAATAGTCAATTTTATTAATATAATCCATCTCAGGTTATCAAAATGATTGGATATATAGTCAAGATTTTTAAGCTATTGCATAGTTTTATCGCGGGCCTAGGCCAGCGCGGCGACCGAATGAAGAAATTTCTTAACGAAAATTAATGATTTTAAACTGATAATTATGTCTAAACGAGTACTGCTTACGATTCAAAAAAAAATATATGTTAAACAAGAACATTTCCCTAATATTCTTAGCTTTGAATATGTTAAATTTTATTTATATTACATAGTGTAATTAATTTGTGAAATTAGGTCTAACCGAACACACAAATGACTACTACGCAAATACTATCTGGCGTATTATTATGAAACCTGCACCATTTTAAAGATAATTTAATTATCTATCTTTTATCTACGATTTTTTTCGAATAGTCAAAGAATATTATCCGTTTTTTTTGCTTCATCGAATAAAAAATTCGTGCGCGGCGATCTATCGGAAGACGTTTAAATTATTCCGAATCATTTGCTTCCGCAGCCGTAAATGATTCGAAATAATTTTAACGTTTTCCGATAGAGCGCAGTTATCTGATATCAGAAAAAATAAAATAAATAAATAATTATAATTGCATAAGTTGTTAAAAATGCTATGCAATAGCTTTACCGCGGCAGTCCCCAAGTGCCACACGTATTTTTTTATTTTTTTACATATATTGTATTATAATAAAAGTAATCATGAAAGATTAGGAAATTCAATATTGTCAAAGTGACTAATAGAATAAATTGGGTTCTTGATAAGAATGTCCTGGACCTTTTCCTTAAATGATGGAGAAGATCTTGATTTAATAACCGAACTTCGTCAACATCTCATCGCAACTGCTCTACAATGCAACTTATAGGTAATCACAGATTTTCCTGCAAATTTGCAGTAGTTGCGGCTGAAGGCTCTTCGCCATCCACCGTACTTGCCAGACCTGTCTCTAATAGAGTTTTTAAGCTATTGCATAGCTTTTATCGCGGGCCTAGGCCAGCGCGGCGACTGAATGAAGAAATTTCTTAACGAAAATTAATGATTTTAAACTGATAATTACGTCTAAACGAGTACTGCTTACGATTTGAAAAAAATATATGTTAAACAAGAACGTTTTCCTAATATTCTTAGCTTTGAATATTTTAGGTTTTGTTTATATTACATAGTGTAATTAATTTGTGAAATTAGGTCTAACTGAACACAAAAACGACTACTACGCAAATACTATCTGGCGTATTATTATGAAACCTGCACCATTTTAAAGATAATTTTATTATCTATCTTTTCATCTACGATTTTTTTCGAATAATCCGTTTTTATTGCTGTATCGAATAAAAAATTCGTGCGCGGCGCTCTATCGGAAGACGTTTAAATTATTCCGAATCATTTGCTTCCGCAGCCGCAAATGATTCGGAATAATTTCAACGTTTCCGATAGAGCGCAGTTATCTGATATCAGAAAAAATAAAATAAATAAATAATTATAATTGCATAAGTTGTTAAAAATGCTATGCAATAGCTTTACCGCGGCAGTCCCCGAGTGCCATACGTATATTTTTTTCATAATTTAGATAGCTTTTTACGAAGGAAAAACTTAACTTTCAAGAGTCGGTGAAAAACGCCTTTCAGTATTTCCTATCTACGAGATTTCTACAGCAGAGGAATTAAGCAACTCTCATTAAAATGACAAATCTGCATAGATAATAGGGGTCAATATATCTATTAATTTAAATATATATTTTTCCTACCAAAGTTTTTGGCCTTAAATTTCCTTTATATAACAGCAAGTTCATAGGTAAGGACCCATTATGTACACGACTTGCCCCTAAGTGTATAATAAAGAATGATATGGCAACTAACTTATTTAGGTATGTATATAGCTATAAAGTTTCGAATATCAAGAAAAAGCATACTCTATATTTTATGGCGAAGGAGCGTCGACAGTGGCGGCGCTAGGCGTCGGCGACGTCGGTGACCGCCGACGGCCTCGCACCTGGGGGACCTCCCAAAGTTTTTCAAATTATTTAAATTTTATTTATTTATTCTTATTTTTTTTCATACACTTGCGTGAGTGAAGTGAGTTAGTAGTACTTTAGAAGTATTATCCAGAGTCCTCTGGCAACACTATGAAAGTTCGCACGCGAGAAACAGAGTTAACTTTTTTAACACAATGATAGATGCTATTATAGTCGACACCGAATGTCGATTTAAAGCGCTCAATGAATATTTTGAACAATTTGATTTTATTTATGATATCAGTTATTGGAAATCGATATCAAAAGAGGACTATCTCAAGCATTGTAATGATTTAGGTACAATACTGCGGGAAGGCGACGGCGAAAACAGTGACATACAGCCTTTCGAGCTATATGAAGAGCTACAGCTTTTAAAAGTGAATTCACTTGACTCTGTCAACGACGCGAAACAACTCATTCAGTACATTTTAGAAAATAATTTGGAAGAAATATATCCAAATGTTTACAAAGCAATTAGAATCATGCTCACAATTCCCGTCAGTACAGCCTCCGCTGAGAGAAGCTTCTCAAAGTTAAAATTGATTAAGACCTACTTGAGCAGCACGATGACCCAAGAGAGGCTATCTGCGTTATCGATTCTATCCATTGAAGCTGAAATAGCGGCTAGTATTAGCTATGACATAATCCTGAAATAGTTCAGTGAGGCCAAAAGCCGAAAAGTTTGTCTATTTTAATTTCTATTTGTGTAATTTTTAACATCATTTGATTAGCAATAAAACTCGTTTACTCATACATTAGTTTCACTATAATTTGGCTCATGTAATCTAAGGTTTTCTTTTTGACTGGGAAATAAAAAAGGCCTCGCGAACCTAATTTCGCCGACGTCCAAGTTTGGTCTAGCGCCACCACTGCGCGTCGAGGTCATCCTAACTAGGTCAAGGCATATCCTAAGGTGGCCTATATTCGACGATGTGATGTTCTACCTATATTCGACGACTATCTGTCCCGTGCCCACTTCGTTCGGCGGTAAACATTTTTACTTGTGATGAAATTATGAGTGTGGTTCGGTTAGTACTGAGTGCTATGATTTACTTCCTGACTGCCAGGTTATATTTTTACCGCATATGTATGTATGTATTTGCATGCCAATTTGGCTATATTACCCGTTTTCAAATAAGTGAATGAAATGATGATTGAATATTATGTTTATTTTAATTGATCAAAACTTCTCTGTATACTATATTAGATGTAATTATTATTTGGTACCAAAATATATTGTCTTTCAGGAGTTCCAACCCGAGATACGGTCGCGGTTCCATACCTATATCGTATTATCTCTTTAACCATTTATGCAGTAAAAAGGAAATTATAAGCAGTAAAAGGAAAAAGTATTTTGTTCTAAATTTACTTATTTTGATAAGAATTTATAATTGTTGATAATATAATCAATAAACCATAAGACCTAACGAAATAATTTATTTTTTTAATGTAAAAAACTACTCTTTGTGACTTAAATATAAAAGTTAGACATATGCTGTTGCTGACTTTTATTTATGCATTATCAATCTCTACAACTTTCCCCTAGAACTCAATCATATATCTCTCATCGTTAAGGCAGCGTTCGTGAGAAAAGTTTTCATTCGTCGTTTTTTCTCCGACTTACTTTGCAAATCCGACTACCACAAAAAAGTTTTTTCATTTTTCAGATTAATATAAAGCCTGTGACATCCACAAATAACGTGGCTTTCTATTGGTAAAAGAATTTTCAAAATCGGTTGAGTAGATCCAGAGATTACTCCCTACAACCTCACAAACTCACTAACTTTACCTCTTTATAATATTAGTATAGATGTGACATCTTTGTGTTTCGGTTTTGTTTGTAAATATTATGATATGGTGTATTTCCAGCTTGACCTGCAAGTGTCATACTATAACTCGGTGGATTTCGACTTCCACTACTTCTTCGCCTCAAGCTGCGACATGCAGATCAGAAAGAACCACTTCGACGAAGCCAAGAAGTTCTACCTGGAGACTTTCAACTCCGCATTAACTCAGCTGGGCTACGAAGGAGATCTACCCACTGAAGACGAGTTCAACGAAGAACTGAGGAGATGCATCGTCGTAGGTAATATTTGGTGTGCTTGAAGGGCAAAGGGCGCCGCGATCAGCGATAAATAGTGGGGTGGTTAGTGGAGGGTTCGTTAGGGTAGGTTGGAGATTGAGGGGTTTCGCAGGGAGGTTTCTGCTTGCCGGGAAAGTCTTGGGGTGACACAAACTTTTTTTTAAATTATTCTTTTTTGTTTGTTTTAGGTGCCATGGCAATGACTTCACTTCTTCCTATAATCCTTGCAGAATTTGATAGCAAGACAAAGTCTAGAGATGAATCAGATAGTTTCTCAATAGAAGACATCGCAACACTCATGGATAAGTCTAACAACAGGCGCTTTCTCGACGTAGCAACGACTACTGTTGGCGTCCTGCAGGAGCGTGGATTTTTCGACAAATTGCCAGAATTGTGGCAAAAAGATAGAGCCATGGGTGTATAGATAAAAGAAAATATAATGATACTATACATTAAAACAAAATAGAATAACGATTGTTACCATAGCATAGAGAAATCAATGTTTATACAGCATAACATCATATAATAATAAATAATAATAATAAACTCTTTATTTGCACTTAATTTTTATACAAAAAGGCGAGCTTATTGCCACATGGCAATGTCTTACAACTAACCTAAACACAGTGGTACATGCGCGCATTGTGAAAATAAAGATTAATACATAATATACAGACATTTTCGCGCGTAAATTCGGCGCAAGTCAATGACCTTGAGTACGACTATAACTTGTAAACCACTATACGGATCATAAAAAGAATAACTGTAAAATGATCGCATTGAAATTTGACATATAAAACATTAAAACCTTATCGGTTCTAATCTATCTATCTATCTAGAAACGCGTTCTATTTTTTAAATGGATTTTTTGCAAGGTGACAGTTGGCTAACCAAAATTGATTAGCTCAAATCTTAGCATTTGTAAGCGTCAAACCAAGAATGGTTAATGGCAAAGAAGGCGAGTTTTGTATGTTTGCTGGGAGATCGTTGCAGAGTCTTGCACCATGGACACAGAAAGAATAGGAATAGAAATCGCTATTATGACTTGAAATTTTTAGTAAACTGTCAGAGGCTGACCGAAGTACGAGACCGTGGGAAATTAGTGGTTCAAAAAGCTCGTGGAGATAGGATGGTGTTAATTGGGAGAGTACACGATATAGGAGAGCAAGTATATGAACATTTGTTCTTTGGCGTACTGGCAACCACTTTAACTGTGCCCTATATTCGGACACGTGATTATACTTACGTAGACCGAAGATGAATCGTATGCATACATTTTGCAAACGTTCAAGTTTGTTGAGCAGTTCCTCTGATGTAGTTGACGAATATAATATACATCACGTGAAAAAAAAAACAGTTCGAATTACTTACTATATATCTAGTCACTGACGGGTGTATCGTATTCATATTCATATTTTTAATCATAATTCATATTTTTAATATCCTGTCCACCCTAGAACGGGCTAGTCCCAGTTGGGTGACAGAAACAAATAAGCAAAAGGTTAAGGTTTTGCCATTCGGTTCCTGTTATTTTTATAAGCTAATCAATGTTTCATAGTAATTAATTCTTAAATAAATAAATAAATAAATAAATAAATAATAGTAAAAAAAACATTGCAGCATCCCTAGATTATGTATTAGATTCCTTAACTCCATAGTAAGATTTAGCAAACCTTCTAAAGCGACAAAATGCAGGTGGCGCTGATAGCATTGATATAGCATTGACATTGTACAAATAACAAACATGACATGACTGAATGTTACACTTTTCGTTACATTCATGACATAAAAAAGCACGAGACGTAAACTAAAATTCAAATATCATTTCATTGCAAACAACTATGGATTGTGACGTAGGTTTACCGTTTTCTGTGATAATAAATCTTTTTAAATAAGGTAAGAGTAAACATAATAAGCAGTACTTACCTTGCAATCAAACACACAAAAAAAATATTTTTTGACGACAAATCTGATGTCCAGACAAATCACGATTTTCATTTGAACAAATAGGGCCGACTTTTATTGTGAATGTGGGGCGCATTGCTCAATAGTGCTTCCATTTATTAAAATAGCAAAAATAACCAAATTTCCCAAAGGAAAATGATAGAAACAAACGTTACATTCATGACGTTACACAGTCATCAAAAAATTGGACACTTTTTAAAAACGAATAAAATGGTAATTAAAAATATTTTTTTATAAGCACGTTAACCCTTCCTATTTGAGTTAACCATTTTTGGTTAGACGCTTACAAATGCTAAAATTGTATCTAACCAATATTGGTTAGGGCGCTCCGCGCTGCGTAAAATGCCAACTTTTTAAATATTTATTCATTATTATGTTAATTGTTTGACGAGATAAGGTTATAATATTATAAATTTCAAATTTCAATGCGATCATTTTACAGTTATTCTTTTTACGATCCGTATAGTAGTTTAAAAGTTATGGTCGTTTTTCTCAAGGCCATCGACTTCACGCGCAAAACTGTCCCGGGCAGAAGTGACGACTAAATTTTTACCCCGCGATAGGAGGGGTTAAAGAAAAACACATAAAATAGTAGCGTAGAACTTAAGTATAGTTTAAAAATACGAAAAAACAATTCTGTTTAGGAAGTGTTGGCAGTTTTAGATACAAAGACTGTAGTTGGACAAAAAAGGACAAAAGACAGCAGTACTATTTAAATTATATTTATAAATGGGCAGTTAGGTTAGATTTCCGAAAATAATCTAAGCAGAAGCTCGTCTTTCAGAACAATGTACAAATGTCACTTATCAAATACCTTTGAAGTTTTGATAACAATAAAATCGGGAAAAACAAAAATAATATTTGTAAAATTTGATGCGGCCATACCCTGATATTATAGGGTTTTTTTTAAATAAAAGTCGGATTTCAAATAAAAATTTAATTGAACCAATAATAACAAAAACAACATTTTTTTATTTCTTTATATGCTGATTTACATTACAGCAATTATACGGAAACATAGAATGTTGTCTAATAGTCTATCTGAACAATAAAAGGCGTAATTATAATGCATGTAAACTGGTATAACAAATAAGAAAAGACATATTTACATAATTAATGTTAAAATAATACAATAAACAAAATTTTTACAAAAAAAACGACTCTTTTATAAGTGCAGATGCCATACCATGGTGTTACTAAGACAGGCTATCATAATTAAATGCGTATACAAAGTTTTATGTATGTGCTGTTGACCGTTGAGGAGTTCCCTCGTTGAAAGCCTACCGTAGGTGCCGCAGTCATGTCTTAGTGAAACTTAGAACAGGCTGTTGTAATTGAATGAATATACAACATTTCGTGTTTGAACTGTTGACCGTTGAGGAGTCCCCTCGTCGGGAGCCAACTCTTAACGCAGCAGCCATGTTATGGTAAAACTTAGAACGGGCTATCGTAACTGAATGAGTATACAAAATTTCGTGTCTGTGCTATTGGAGTCCCCTCGTCGGGAGGAACCATAAAAATGCATTGTCATCGGAATTAAACCAATATGTAAAGTTTCAACTTCATATGATAATATTTGAGGAGTTACCTCAATTCCTCATGAATCCCATCATCATAATTGAGGTAACAGGGAGTTACCCCATTCATCATCACATACATACATAATATCTCGTTTAAACATAAGCGTTTCCCATTCCATCACGGAAAATCTTCGCACCTATGTGAGTAGCTCTTATTATTTTTGTTTCTACATTAAAGCATTATCCTATAAACGAATTCTTTAAAAAGATTAGGACCGATTGCTTTTCTTTGTGAACTAAAACTGAAATTACTAAAACTTAGTTTTAGTAATTTCAGTAGGGTAGTTTTAATGCGGAACAGTGACAACCATTTATTTCACATTCCGCTCTAGCGTATTGCCCTGTCTCGTTCACACGAACTAATTTCCGATTTTAGTTCGCGAAGAAACGCTATCGATCCTGTTGCAACCAGACAAAGAAACGACGACAAGGCGACACACGCCGATATCAGTCATCCCGAAATCAGGTAATAAAAGCATTAGGTTTAGGCAAAATATTAAAAAAAATAAAACCTCTTTCGGAAATTCCATTTATAATTCCGACTTTCGGCTTTACCCCAATAAAGTGCACAACGCACAAACAAAGCCATAAACCAAAAAGTTCCACCCGAAAGTAGAAATATGCATAGGTGTCATAAAAACAACAGCAAAACCACTCAGACGAGTGGCGCCGACGGCGCCCGGCGCCAGGCTACAAAAGACGATATGAACGCACGAGTGCTTGTAAAAAAATCCATTGCAAAATACCGAATTTGACAATTTCAAAATGAGAGTCGCATTTTAGTAAATAATATAGTATTAGAAATATATAATAATGCTTAAGTGTACAACTATATATTATTATAAGATGTTTGTTGTTATTATAAGATGTTATGTTTATTATAAGAAACATTATAAACATGCATTATACTTTAAAAAAGTAACATTATAATATGTTTAAGTAAGTAAAAAACTATGTATAGTTATTAAGAAATGTCATTAGAAAAATAGCATATGGACTTCTCATAGAAAAATAGCATATGAAAAATATAGAAATTCGAAATAGCATTTGAAAAATATAGAAATATAGAAATATAGAATTCTCTTCATAGAAAAATAGCATATGGATAATTCTTGATGTAAAAAGTTTAAGTATAGAGACGTAAGAAAATTTGACGATATATCGAGCTAATGACAGCACGCAGGGGTAGCGTTCTGGAGGGGGTTAAAGCGGATATAAAGCGGTGGCCGGCGGCAGAGCGGTCAGAGTGCCCGGCGTCCGTTCTGAACGGTCGCCTGCTCCGCTCCGCCGCCCGCGCTGAATATTGCCGCCGCGAGTCGACCGTCGAGCGCCGTCTCCGGTCCTCGCCGTGAAGTTCGTGCCGTCGAGTCCGCTCCGGCCCGAATATGAGCTCCGCCGCCGAAGCAGCCGCTTCGCACAGCACCGCTGTTACCAGGGGCAAGGATATGCCCTTAATCCCGCCTGTGACGCCGAGGAAACGCGTGAGAAATCCCGATTCCCCTGATGCCGAGCCACAGAGAGACCCGCAACGCCGTCGGGCTGACTCCTTCTACGACAGCGACCTCTTCAACACCCCGGTGCCTTCGGATGACGAAGATGCACCGACCTACGCCAAAGCGGCCAGGAGGAGCCCGACTCCGAGCGTCAACGGAGCCGCGCCTGTGCCACTGCCGCGCTCGACGATGAGTTCCGCGCCGCAACACCTGAACTCGGAGCCGCGTCCCCAGCCAATCGTCGTGGATAAGCTGGATAGGTGGCCTGACCACCTGCAGGCTATCCGGGCCAGGCTGGGCCGCGCTCCTATCGTGTCGCCGATTGGAGGAGGGGGCGGACTTCGCTTTCGTCCGGCCGACTCCGCCGAATACCGAGTCATTCAGGACTATTTACATAGCCTGGGCGGCTCGGTAGCATGGCACACATATACGACGCCCACCAGCAAGGACGCGAAAATTGCCATCCGCGGCCTGCCTTCCAATACCACACAGGAGGAGGCCATCTCCGGGCTGGCTGACCACGGCATCGAGGCCAGCTACGTCAGAATGATACACGGCGGGCGGCGAGCACTATTCTACGCCGTCATCCGCAAGAACGAGCGCTGGCGGGAGGTGTTCTCCATCGCGGAGATTCACTTCCTGCAGGTTACCGTGGAGGCCTGGAGGGGCAGAAATGGCCCCAAGCAGTGCCACCGGTGCCAGCGCTTCCGCCACAGCAGCCACAACTGCCACCGACGACAAGTGTGCGTGTGCTGTGGCAAAGAACACGCAGCCAAAGATTGCCCGAGGCCGAAAACCGCCCGGGCGACCTGCGGAAACTGCGGAGAGGACCATCCTGCGAACAACAGGAGATGCCGCAGCTTCCTGGCGGAAATCCGCCAAACTTCGCGGAAGCAGCAGGGCGTCCCGCACGCAGTGGTCGTCGCCGCCCCGCCGCGAGCTACTACGACTCAGTCTACAGAAGGCAAACTCCAGCCCGTTGTCTCCCCGCAACGCAACGCGCCCCTGTCCTGGAGACAGAAGCCAGCGCCGCCGGCCGCTCCGCAGCAACCAGCTGAGGAGAAAAAGTCAAAACGGCGGCGTCGGTCGAAGCCACTGCAGCAGCAGCCATCCAGGCCCCATCCAACGCAGGAGGAGAAGATGGAGGTCGAAGCGACCGCCCCACCCTCTTGCTCCCAGCCAGTGAGAGCAGCCACAGAGTCCGCCTCCACTCAAACGGACGAAGAGTGGCCGACCACACCGCCCCCACAACCCCAGCCGGAAGAGCCGATGTACCTAGATGAAAAGCGTTTTCTCGACGAAGACGAGCAGGTAACAATCACGGCGTCCCAGTTGCTGGACCTGATTTACGAGTGCCAAATCGGCACGAAAGAGGAAAATATTATGCTCATTAATATTTTCCTCAAAACGGACCTACCACGACGTGCCTCGAAGAAAGGAGCGTAACATTGTTCTACACTAAGAATCCTGCCTCAGGGTGAACAGCCCTGAGACGCCATATGCTCGAAAGCCGGGTCAATGGACCCGGCTCACACGAAGCCCCACCCAACAGTACGAGAAGTGGAAGAAGTCACAGGCCTATATACAGGGCCTGTCGACCGATATTCGACAGAGCGGTCAGAGTGCGTTTTTACATGATCAGGGCAGAGTGTGTGTTTTTTCACGAGCAGTGGCGGTGAGAAGTGTGTGCGATAAACTGACTAACTTTCTTTGGTTATTATTATGTGTTAAATAGTGTTTTAGTCCGTAAAAAGTAGATTAATAACTTGCAAATGTGCTTAACTTTTCGCCTATTCTAAAAAATCCTAACTTAGTTTTTTGAATAAAGAGGCCGTGATTACATGGGTGTTTATTTGTTTAGGGGAAATACAGAACGAAAGAGGCAAACTGAGTTTTGCCACGTCTTCGGCAAGTACTTTAACCCGGTAAGCAAACGAAATTATTTTTTTGCAAGCCGGATTTGCCGAGACAGAGCCCATTATATACATATGTGTGTGTGTGTGTTTGGAAATCTTCTTAAAAATATTATCTATTTTAATTATTGTGTGTTTAGTAGGTAGCCATTGACTATTCTTTAATTTGTTTTGAAATACGATTCTACGACGAATAACTTTTAGTAGGTTCCAAAGTTTCTTAGATACTATATATTTTTTTAAATTAATATATGTATGTAATGTATAGATTAAAGTAGTAATGACACTTACTACTTAAAACAGAAATATTTTGACACGTCCAAGAGCGGTTTTTAGCCACCAATTGGACACGACGTAAATGTAATGTAAAAAATGTTATCCTCCCTAACATTATTTCGTTATTTCCAACTTCTGCTTATGTACCGATGAAGTAATTAGCGTCAGATCATTTATTATTCCTCTTACGCTTAGCACGCGTCTAAAGGAATCAAATATTCAAAAAGCGTTTCCCTAATAGATCAAGAGCCGTCGACGCTAAAAGCTAGGGCAGTTTGTGGCAAAATAATTGAATTGCTTTACAGGAGAGATAAAAATCTTTTTTTTTTACATTATAGGACAACGATTATGTAAGCATTTTGTTATTTATTTAAATCCAAAATAAAAGTTTGCGATGTTGACAAATTAAATGTAGAAACGAAAAGATACCTACTTAATCACTGTTTGCGAAGCAAAGAAAGTACAGATTTGATTGATTTTATCAGCTCCACTAAACCACAGGACGTTCTGGAGTGATATCTGTGTTATAGTTTGTTACAAAGAGCCAGGCAGAATAACATGGCAGGCAAAATGACATATTTGCAATATTTCCATCATTATAGCTTAAATGCGCAATCCGTATGTGGCAACACTTAAGCTGGCCATTTACGAGAGAGCCAGATGGCCCGAGGCCATTGGCCCCGGTCCATTTGGAGCGGGTCCAAAAGAGGCCAGTTCCATCAATGCAGCGACCTATGGGTCTTTAAAGCTCTGGGCGTGTCTTGATCAGCCAAAAACTTCAGGTGATCTTAGTATCATAGTTTAGGTACGTGGTCGGCATCGTAGCAAACCCCAGAGAGTAGAGACGCTTTCACCTGAATAGAAAAATTAGTTAAAATTTTTATTTTATTTTATTCTGGAACCAACCAGAATTTAACAGAACAGAACCGTATTTAAAAGTGACAAAAATCCATTAATGTGATTCCGAATATATAATGTATACAAAATGAACGCAATATAATTTTATATTGTTTCCGCTTGAGAATGGGGGGAATCAGGGTGGGAAGTGAGGTTAAAGGAAGAGACAAAATAAATAAAAAAAATATTATGTATGTATATAAATATATTTATATTTAATTTTAGATATGATATATAGGTATTACAATGAATATAATTGAGATAAAATTATTTCCATGAACTAAATTAAATGAAATATAATATGTATAAATGTTTTGTGATAATCTAGATACTCTAGATTTTTTTTATTGAATTCTTATAAGAGGTTTTTGATGAGTCCACGCTTAAAAAGTCTGTATTATATCTATGACACGCTCTGTATAGAAATGCATTTTGAGATGCGTTGGTTTTCACCACAGGGAGATGAAATAGTCGATGCGATCGAACAGGGCGAGGTGGAACATAAAATTCAATGCGCTCCATAATAATAATATAATTGTTTATTTTCTTTAAAATTAAAGAAACAAAAGAAAACGTTACCTGTCTCTGTTCTATGTTATTAATAAGCTCCGGATCGATGCCAACTTCTTTTGTACTGTTTGTCTTTTGGCATTTGGGTCAACAGTACGGAACAACTCCAAAAAATCATCCGAAGCTAGGTTAGGTACGTTTTGTTTTGTCATGATATGCTGGGTCCGTAACTTGCCACAGGCAGGGTTTTGTTCGATATAACTCTATCACATCAAGAACAAAATCCCGAACGGCGCTGGTAGCGTGGGTACTGTTCGCCATCTCGTAGGTTATTTGTCTATGATTACAGAGATGTTGCCAGTGAAGCGGATGCGCTATGACTGATCGCATGTTTGGCTCGGGGATCCGCCACACATGGAGGGGCCAGTGATTGGCGCGAGTCCATTCGGCTCCGGGAACCCCCACACGCGGGAAGGCCAATCGTTTAGAATTTGGCTCGGCTCGGTGGATATTAACTCCTCCGAAAATCCAGCCGAGCCGCGAGGTTACGCGGGGCCCCGCCAAATTTCTCTGCACACGGTAGAATTTGGACTGGCCCGAGGCCGTTCGGCCCGCTGCACTGGCTCTCTCGTGAATGGGGACCTTTAGCTGTGATTAATAAACGTCAACGTAAGACAGTCACAGCTACCCTTCGGCTACGTAACGACCATATTTAGTTGCACATCAGAACACCGTTGACTACGTAACGACCAATATTGGCGGCTTGCTCCCGGAGCCCACAGTAATATTATTTTCTAAATCGAACGCATCCTAAAATCCATACCAAATATCTCAATATTAACATAGATACATAGACGGCCGCTAGAATAATTTCGCGCGTCATTTCGCGGATATTTCTGGTAAAATTCCATTGTCAAACATCATAATTTTTTTTTCGAGAAATCAATAAAAAAAGTTATTGGATTTTATGAGCTAATATCTAAATATTTTTGTATGTAAATAATAAAAACGAAATATTAGCCTTGATAGAGAATCTAATAAAAATCACGATAAAATTTACAATTTCTAAATAGGAGTCCATATTTTTCCGTAAGACAA
Organism: Micropterix aruncella; assembly: GCA_944548615.1. NCBI lineage: Eukaryota > Metazoa > Arthropoda > Insecta > Lepidoptera > Micropterigidae > Micropterix > Micropterix aruncella. The sequence continues at coordinate 30,228,744 of OX155967.1, forward strand.
GTAAAAGTTAGAAATGCCGAGTATTTTTCACTTTTTGGAATTTATTCTTAATTATCTAATTGTTTTACAAAATGAGATTTCAATATTCTACATATACAAAATTTCAATGCGATCATTGCACAGTTATTATTTTTATGATTGCTATAGTAGTTCCATAGTTATAGTACTTTGATCGAGCGCGGCGATATTGCAAGAAATTCCAATAAATTGCCGCGGTTTGCCATGAAATTATGCCGCTACTCGAAGGATTAAATGATTCGCCACGCGTGTTGGAGGTTATCCGTGTGATTAGGTAAGCGCAATTTCTTTTACATTTTTTAGTGCTATTTTGTATTTACCGTTATTTTCTTGTGCTTCCATGTTTTCAACACGTGTTCAGCTATCTTAATTAGGTCAGATTGCCAATGTAAACTTTGAGGTTATCAAAGAAAATTTATTTTTGTGCAAACGTCCCAAAAAGGCAAAATGACATAGCGGGTATGTCATTTTGCCTGTTGTACTTGCTCTTCATAGTGCTAGTGTTCACAAGCTTTTTTCAGTATTATTACACATAGATTTAAGTACTTAGGTTGAGGTACTGCCGTGTAGATGTTCTTTTGTAGTTTCCGGGCATGCTGAAATTAATTAAACTATTCATATCGTGCATCAAAAAAGACTTAGGATAAGATGACATACTATGTCATCTTTAACCCGCTCCTACTATGTCATTTTACCCCACAGCGTGGGCCTCAATACAACAAACTTTTAAACCAAAACCGTTGAGGTTAATTAATTTAATTTCCATATATCTGGCCTTAAACAATGCTACCACGTATAAAAATACTTAGACAAAAAGAAAACCTTACCTGATTTGCGTTATCAGCACTAATATCACAATGCAAATAAATAATTGAGAGAGCAAAATTGAAATCATCTGCCGTACTCGACACTAAGGACAGACTGACAACCATGTCGCGTTGGGCTAGCTGCGCCATCTATCTGTCGACGCGTAAACATTGCCGTCACGTTTCTCGCGCGTTTATTTAAAATGATATGAACGCTATGTCATCTTATCGGATATCGCACATCTCCCCTACGCATTGCCACTTAGTACTTTAATAAAACAATTAAATGTTTTTGAGTTTTATGTACTTAACATACGTTCTCTTGTACCTTCTCCAGTACTGCTATGTCATTTTGATTGTATGAAAATTCATTTTACCATTTTACCTGTAAGGCAAATGTTTCAACAAAGCACTTTTCTATAAAAAAAAACGTGCTTTTCAGCGCGAACAAACCGTTTCTATTACTTTTAAATAAAATAGTTCATATTTTGTAACGGCAGTCGTGTCTTTTATTTTTTTTTTATATTCATCTCTTTTCATCATGATCCTACGAACTGATATTTTTCGGGTTAAAATGAAACCGAACGCTTATAATTACGTGTCATTTTTCTTTACCGACTTTTAGACTATAATTTTACGGAACTAATTACGTACGGTAAATAATTGCTTAGAAAATTGCCCTGAATATATCGCATGACGCAAGATTTATTTTAGAATTTCCTTTAAAAACAGAAAAAAACCATTTTACTCAAGCAAATCACTGAAAAGCGTTTGAAAGCAATGTTTCTCTTGGGTAATATAAAGTCAGGCATTAAATGGAGTTGGTCTCTGGAAGATTCTTCATTGGATAATATCGTTTGGCATCTTCGGAAGTTCATAAGAATTTTCGGAATTCGCATGAACGATGATTTGACACATTTGGGTAGGTAATTTATTTATTTATTTTTAGGAAAACCAACAGCTAATTATAATTTTACAAAAAAAACGGAGTAGGATAACAGAGAGCCAATTAAAGGTTTTCGCGTTTAAGTAACGTTGTAGAAACATATGTGACCTTTCAATTAAAGCTATCGATTAAAAATACATCAAAAAATATTCAACAATTAATGCTAAAGAATTTACTGTTCAGCCGCTGCCTAGCTGAGTTAATACTCGTACAGAATAGATCAAAGTCAAATCGTTTAATCAAATCATTGAAATTGTCACTTGTTCGCCACAGAAATGAGTTTTGCCTATTATTGGTACCAGCATAAAGAACATGAAGAGCAGGATTAAATCTATTGAGTTTGGAAGGAACACGGAGATTAATTTTATTTAGTAAGTCGGGACAGTTAATATTATTGGAGGTGATTTTTAGCAAAAAGAAGTCCGCGGTTTCACGCCGCTTAAATCAAGGTAATGTATTATTTTCCAGCCTACGTATCCTATTTGGAAATCTTGAGGGAACGGTCTGCCGCGGCTCAAGCGGGCTCAGGGATACGACCAAAGACGGAGATACGACCAAAGACGGCGTCAACACATCGGCTGTAAACGTGGAGCTCATAGTGCCTAACACAAAACCTAACACATTAGATTTGGAACATATTCACGTCAATTCCTCTAATGTGCATTTCGACACAGTTATATCCGATTGTTTTCGATGGTCTGCGTGGTAGTTTAGAGAGCTCTCTAATATGAGTTTACTTTTTACAGATCTCAACGTCTTCGTGCTGTTTATCGCAAGCGTTAATCAATATATGGCCAGTCTATTCGGCCTAATATACGGTTGTCTTGTGACTAAAGGAACTGAGCAGATATCGTCAGAGTCTATGTTATGTGTCTTGTTGGCACTCTATTTCAAAAGCACATGGATTTTATTAAATAGGTGAGAGAAAACATAGGTGGTAAATAATGGCAGATCATGGTAGATTGTAGTGAAATTCGTGAACGTAGATGTATGACCATGTAAATTGGCGTAGTTGTCGTCAAGACTATCATCTAATCTATACTAATATTATTTTTATTTTATTTTATTTTTATTTTTATTCCAACAAAAGAGAAAAACAGCGCTCGGGTCTTAAGTTAATAAATAATAATAACAACTAATAATAATTATAAAGTAGTAACCTTTGTATATAGGGGGTAATCTCCGAAACTACTTTTACAGAAAAGTGCATTAAGAGCAATTGCAGGAGTATCCCATGACACGCACTGCGAACCATATTTTCTTAAGTACAAAATACTGACTTTTACGTCTCAATATATTTTACAATGTCTACTATATGCTAAATCAAATATTAACGAACAAGAGGTAAACGGGAATATGCACTCCCACAATACACGCAGACGTGATGACGTTATCCTGCCTAAAGTACGCCCTACGCAGACACAAAAGTCCTTTGGATATTTGAGCTATAAGCTCTTTAACCAGCTACCACTCTCCACAAGAAAGATGGAAACAAAGGCGTTTAAAAGATTTATTAAACAAAAGCTACAATCCACACATGCTTTCTTTAAGCTGGGTAATTTTTTTGATCATGCCAATTCCTTCAAATGGGAATAACATTAATATGTAATTTTCAGGTACCTCATTTTAGTTATCAGAATTTAATATTTAATATGTAGACTACAATGTGTAATGTAACATACCTGATCATATACATACGTTGTTTTTTCCAATTTTGTTTTGATACTTCCTATTGTGTGATTATTTTTTGTATAAAGTGCTTGATGACTATTAATATTCTTATAATAATTATCTATTTTATATGTATACTCATGTACATGGATTCAGCTCAATTATTTTTTTTTTTTTGTCTGACGTGTAAAGCCGACTTTAGTCAACGCTATTGTCGAATTAATATTTATGCTTTAATCGTTTTATATCTACAGTTAAACTGACGAATTCTAATATGCGATAGTTAGCTTTAACCCGTCAAATGTGAGGCGTCCCATTAGGGATATAAACTTTAATACGTTGAAATGTGAGGCGTCCCAATAGGGTCATCATGATGGAGGCCACAGTCGCCGTTTGGTAAAAAATCCATTAAAAAATAGAACGCGCTTCTATATTTTATCGTTTGATGCCAGAAAATAGCCAATGATTCGTTACCATTACTGTATACGATAGTATCATGCGATAAAATCTGTACGATACATGGCAACTCTGCCAACTCGTGGAAAATTCCGCTTCGCCAGTGCGACATTTCGTTCGACTGAGCGCCGCGCGACTCGTTACCGAAATTACAATTGTGAGTGTTTTTAGTTGGATTTTACCCGTAAAAGTGAGTTATATGCATTCTAAAATTGTGTAGGAATGATAATTACCGTTTGGAGAAGGCCATTTCCTTTTTTTCACGTAGTTTTTAGTAAATTTGTGAAATGGCTCAACACGTCAATGGCGGTCGAGATCAACATTTTTTTCAAAACGAACGAAATCTCGTGAGTGTAGTGAAAATATTGGTTTATTTCGCTTATAAAATCGTTATTATTCAATGTAGGAGGTATATACTCAAGGAATTAGATGTATTTTGATATTTACACGTCGTTTACAAACTGACCACGTTTTCAGAGTTCATAGTTTGGCGGCAAAAGCCGAAATTTCTCAATGTGTATAGAGAAGGCTTGCATTTCTATCGATACAAAACAACAACAAAAATACGGAAAAAAAATTTTATTTTCGATATTTTTATTTTTGAGAAATTTGGTTATTTGAATATCGGATTTTATAGAGAAACTAAAATGCAGCTTAAAATAACATACAACTTTTTTTCAATTTGGGCTTATTTACTGAGAAAATCTAGACTGTGTCTCACCATGCGGTGTAAGATCGTTATACCAGCCTGGGGTGACGGGTTCGCCCGTTGTAGTCGACAACCCAAGTTGTTAGTCAGAGTGCACAGTCGATTGGCTTATGCCGCACGGTGCGCAGACCGTCCAGAAACGCCAGAAGTTTGATTCCTAGGGGAAACTGCCCATAAGGTGGGGGAATTCAAGCTGATTAGGGAAGATTTGATAATCCTAGCATAGGAAACTAACCATAGGGCCAGAGTCCTACCCAGGCTCGCACTTCATACGTGGAGGCCGTCGCATAGGTGTTGACCCGTGAGTGTGACCAACCCTGAACAGAATGGGTCTTCGTGGCTACCTCAGCGAGGGCCCATTAACTTTCTCAACGGTCAACAGCACAGACACGATTGGGTTACTAACTATTTTGTTTGTTTTTTGAAAAATGTATTTTTGTTTTTTAGATGTCTTTTAATCGAGATCCGGATCGGACGCCGCCCCAGGCGTTCCTAGATCTCCTGGAGGAGTCGGGGTCCAATTCGGATGAAATAGATGAGGGTGCAGCGCCGGCGTTCTGGGATGATGACGTTGGATATGACGATGACGACGCAGATATCGTGAAAATGTCGATCGATTTTCAAAGCCCCGGCGGAACTCTGGGTAATTAGTAAGTATATAAAGAATTCCATGTTATTTTCAGAATTTATCGTCAATTTATTGTATTTTTGTCTTTCAATAGTGAGTGGCCGCTGTCATCATCCCGGTTGTCGGCTGCGCCGCTGCCTCCACCACGCGGGCCGGTTGCAGCCCTTGGCCAGCGCGGGCACAGCGGCGCCCGAGCCGCGTCCAGCAGCGCGGGCGACTGCCCGTTCCGGCCCAGCATCCGCCACCCGCCACCGCCTAGAACCCAGCGCTCGCCCGCCGGGCCGCCCACCCGACGCCTATTTTTCGCCCAACTACAGAGAGGTATAAAATACAAATATTTATTTATTTTCCAAAACTTTTCGGTACGAGTACTTTACCTTCCTAATAACTCACATGAATACTCAATATCATTAAAACCATAGATTTAAGTAGCAAAATTGCGTTTAAAAGTATCCGAAGACGACTCTATTCGACCATTCGGCTACCCGATACCAGGAGATAGCCGGACAAAGGATGCCATGGTCCGCGATAGATTCGGTACACACCGATCACCGCAAGACAAGGGAGAGGATCACTCGAGCGACTTCGAACCTGTAACCAGTTTCGAATCGCTAATCGCTAGTTTAGGTAGGTTTAGGACAGCTGCCTTGCCGCATGTGAACGTTTACCGTACCGCCCATTCGCTCCCCCTTCGAAGCCGAAGAATGTGAGATGCGGAAATTGCGGTTTTAGATAATTTTTCCAGGAAGGAGTTTGAAATTTTCCCGGAGAGACCGAGATATTTATAGAGTCACCCGTTCTCTCAATCTCGGTCTTCGGCGGGTACAAATACACCAATTCTTCTAAGGACGGTCAGATTATCGACGATCCTACTAAGCAGTATTTTGTTACTTTTCAGACATCGCCGCTGCGTACGCGCTCTGCTTCCCCTGTCTGCCTTTCGCCGCCTAGCACTCTAAGGTCTGTATTTATTCATTTTTCTGGAAGTCTCTAACTATAGAACACCTTTGATAATCCACTATATATAGATAATCCACTATATACATTGATCTGGAAGTCTCTAACTATAGAACACCTTTGATAATCCACTATATAGGAATTGTGTCATAGTACATCAAAAATCAATAATATACACCGAGACGAGATTTTAAAAGTGTATGTTACCAGCCGATTCTAACTTATAAACCTCAAATTGATTCAAACTAGCTAAAACCAAGTGCATAAGGACCTAACAAATGGGTCTAGACACATAGAATACTCATTATTATTCTTCTTCTTCTTTTGGAGAATACATTTTAGTCAAGATAGGAGAATTTCATATATGAAGGAGCTCTCGTACAAGTGAAAACAGGGCAATCATCATCCGATATTGGAAAAGTGACTTAAAACTATTAGCATACATTGATCTGGAAGTCTCTAACTATAGAACACCTTTGATAATCCACTATATAGGAATTGTGTCATAGTACATCAAAAATCAATATTATTCACCGAGACGAGATTTTAAAAGTGTATGTTACCAGCCGATTCTAACTTATAAACCTCAAATTGATTCAAACTAGCTAAAACCAAGTGCATAAGGACCTAACAAATGGGTCTAGACACATAGAATACTCATTATTATTCTTCTTCTTCTTTTGGAGAATACATTTTAGTCAGGATAGGAGAATTTCATATATGAAGGAGCTCTCGTACAAGTGAAAACAGGTCAATCATCATCCGATATTGGAAAAGTGACTTAAAACTATTAGCATACATTGATCTGGAAGTCTCTAACTATAGAACACCTTTGATAATCCACTATATAGGAATTGTGTCATAGTACATCAAAAATCAATATTATTCACCGAGACGAGATTTTAAAAGTGTATGTTACCAGCCGATTCTAACTTATAAACCTTAAATTGATTCAAACTAGCTAAAACCAAGTGCATAAGGACCTAACAAATGGGTCTAGATACATAGAATACTCATTATTATTCTTCTTTTTCTTTTGGAGAATACATTTTAGTCAGGATAGGAGAATTTCGTATATGAAGGAGCTCATACAAGAGAAAACAGGGCTATTTCACTTGAAATCTCAATTATCTGCATACTTTGAATATCTTTATACATATATTAGTACATATATATATTATTACATATATATTAGTACATATAGTATACATAGGAAATAATACACGAGATTTGGTTTAGGTAGTAATATATAATTTAATAAAACAACTTAAATTATTAGCGAGAGCAATTGAGACTCCGCATACATTGGACCCCTTTCAAGCAGGTACTTCTTTATAAGTATTTTGAATGAATTTAAGTTGTTTGCATTCTTATAACTCTCATTTAAATTATTATAAAATCTCGGCGCAAGGAAGTAAAAATGCCTTTGGGCAAATGAGGACTTTACAATCGGAATATTATAATTCGACCCAGTAGCTTGCCTTGTGTTTTTTTTTAGTTTGTTGGCTTCTTGTCTGCTGATCCTTGATTCTGTGAAACTCAATTCAGTAGCCTCCTCGTGTAAAAGGCTACCCCAGGTAAGGCTCTTGCGTCTCAGGCCTCACGGCTAGTGGATCGGTTTCTCCTGGTGGATTTCCCCGGGCGCTACTGGACGGTTTGCGTACCGTTCGACAATTTGAATATTACGATGAATAATTTTACTACATATCTTTTCTACTACTTATGAATAATTTTACTACGTATCAATTGATTTTATATTCCCTAAGGGGATTCATTTTTCACTGGACTGTTACGGGATGACATAACGATTCTAGTAATACCGCAGACTTCTAAATCGGTCTGAGCGTTTAGAAGTTATGATGGAATAAAGAAACAGAAATTTGCGGTCAGGGGAAATTTTCGATCACTACAACAGAATTAGGTTTTTGAAATTGAATTGAAATTTAGACAGGACGTGAGAACTAATAATATTGTTTTAATTTTCAGACGACCTCTAGCGGCGGCGGGGCGAGTAGCCGGCGCGCGGCGCGCGGCGGAGAGCGACGGGCGGCGTTTTGTTATTACTGTTTCATATAGAATAACGACGTTTCACTCGAAATTTTGTTGAATTACAAGGAATTTTGATGAAACTCCATTACTCGATTATATGTATCATTATATTTCAACGATGTAACGTGATGTGTGTTATGCACTTTTTTTTGTGATACATTATAAATTTTTATCAAATGTGGCAATTTTTAAACGTGCATGTACTATTTTGTACTGGATATTTAGTACCAATAAAAAAAAATTAAAGCATAAGTCGCATAAAAAATAAATGATAAAATCCAATCTCATATTTTTCTATGTTTCTTTTTGTATATAAAGAAACGAATAATTGTATACCTAATATACCAACTGATGAAAGTTTTTATTTTAGTCGGTACAATTGTTTTGTTTATTTTTATGACATGTTTGTTTTATTTTTATCAAATGACTGTTACTGTAAAATTTTGTACTGGAAATTTATTCTATTTTTGATATTTCTAAATGATATTTTTAATATTTAGACAATGTAATGGTTGATTTTGTATAGTTTATTGACTTTCAGATTTTTAACTTGATTTAATTTTATTTTTGCCAGATATATGATATGTTTAAAATATGAATATTATAAAAAATGTATTTATTAATTGTAAGTTCTATACCCTTACCGGGTTTTTTGGAATAAATAAACTTTGAACTTTGAACTTTGAAATAAAAAAAAAATGGTTTCTTGAGTTTTCTTCTAGAAAATAATAATTATTATACAAAAGTTGTTAAAAAACGAATATACCGCGTGAAGTTTGTAGCACCCGACGTTTCGGCGATGTTGCAGCGGCCGCTGTCCAGTCTACTCGGGACAACGGCTGCTGCAACGTCGCCGAAACGTGGGGTGCTACAAACTTCACGCGGTAAATTCGTTTTTTAACCACTTTGTATAATGCCTTTGCCATTATTATGAAATCAAAAACTTAACGCGTTTGTTTGACATTATAAATAGCTTTATAAACGAATTTACCGCGTGAACTTTGTGGCACCCGACGTTTCGGCGATGTTGCAGCGGCCGCTGTCCAGTCTACCCTGGACAACGGCGGCTGCAACGTCGCCGAAACGTCGGGTGCCACAAAGTTCACGCGGTAAATTCGTTTATAAAGCTATTTATAATGTCAAACAACCGCGATAATCTTTTTCATAATAATTGCAAAGGCATGATACAAATGTGGTTAAAAAACGAATTTACCACGTAAAGTTTGGACACCAACGTTTCGGCGACGTTGCAGCCGCCGCTGTCCAGTCTACCCTGGGCAACGTCGCCGAAACGTCGGGTGCTACACACTTCACGCGGTAAATTCGTTTATAAAGCTATAATGTGAAGCAACCGCGATAGTCTGATTTCATAATAATTGCAAAGGCATACAAAAGTGGTTAGAAGTTTTTCGAATGTATTGAAAACTTGACGCGTATTAGATGTCCAATAACTAATTATTATACTCCAGTCACATTTCATAGAAGAAACTAGAAAATCACACTCCGAATTTGCCTAAACAAATGAGATCGCACCGCGGCGTATTGCATAGACAGGCGCGCTGCCTAATTTTATCGATATTCGCGAAATCGCGGGGTGCGCATACCTATTTGTTTACGTAATTAGTATAGAAGAATTACCATATTTTGAGTGTGATTTCCTATAGTTTTTCAATGAAATGTGACTCTTTAGAGTATAATAATTAGTTATTAGACATATAATAAGCACATAATAACACAATATATTTGAAAAACTTTATCCACTTTTGTATTATGACCTGTCAAAGTTAATGCCAAATTTTCGTCACCGACTCGCAAAAGTTTGGATTTTTCTGTAATATTAGACAAAGCTGAAAGAACTGGTATGATTTTATAAGAAGTGTAGTGTAGTGGAAAAGTTATTATGAAAGAATTTCATATAAATAAAGTCCCTAAGTAGTCAGAAATACAAAATTAAAAAAAAAAATTTTTACGAGGAGACATCAAATTTTTCTTGGTTATTATGACTGAAAAACTAAATATTTTTGTATGCAAAGAAGTAAAACAAAATAATGGTTTTGGTAAAGCATTTAATAAAGAACATAACTGTAAATACAATTTCCGCATAGACTTTCGTATTTTGTGATAAAAACATCGAAATGATAAATAGGCGAGTTTTTTCACTTCGCCAAATTTGTAATTTGTCGCCATTATTATCTTAATTGATTTACGAGATAAGGTTATAATGTTTTATATGTCAAATTTCAATGCGATCATTTTACAGTTCTTCTTTTTATGATCCGTATAGTGGTTTACAAGTTATGGTCGTTTTTATCAAGGTCGTCGATTTTGCGCGCAAAAAGGTCGCGCGCGAATGGGACGGCTGAATTTTATTCCGCGAGGAGAGGGGTTAATTCATAATTCATGCTTTTATTGTATATTCTGAATAAATAAATTGAATACTGAATACTGAATACTGAATACTCATCCGATTTCTAAAATTCTTGCACTAATGATAAGCTCCATTATCGATGAGTTCTATAAACTATATATTATTGAGATGAATATGGGTTTCCCATACAAATCTCGATATTTGTAAATCAAGTCGGAGAAAAATGAGCAGGTGAGTTGTTTAATCGGCGTACGCTGACAAAACAGTTTGATATACCTATGTAAACTTTTTGGTTTTGTCTTCAGGACAATGAAGCCATTCCGACATCCGAAATCCCTAATATCCGTGTATTAATCATTGATTAAATCGGTGCTGGAGTATGGATCAGTGATCTGGAATCCGCTTTACAGTGTTGACAGCGATAGAATTGAACGAGTCCAAAAGAAATTCACCCGTATGCTGTCGAACAAATGTGGCCTCAGAAATAGTCTGAAAGGTTATGTAGAGCGACTTTTTCACATCAACCTAATAGATTTAAAAACTTTTGCACAATATAAGCTGTTGCACAATCGTTTAGACAGCCCAGCTAGTCTAGAAAAAGTTCAATTTCGTGTGCCACCGCTACTAACGAGGAGCTCTCAAACATTTTCGGTTGTCGCTTGCAATAACAACATCGGATCGAATAGACCTCTTGCCAGAATGTGTCGCATTTTTTGATAAATCGTGTAAAGGATTAGATGTATTTTATGATTCCATAAATATAATAAACGATTCGATCATACCTAGCCTATCTCCTACTTTTTAAGATTTCACTAACTGCCATCCTAATTTACTGTATTTTATGATTATTATATTATAACATAGTATTGTATTATATCATATTATACACAATAAATATTATTATCCAATTACTCATACTTCTATTTTGCTCTATCCAAATAACCTTATTAACAACTTATTTAATTATTTCTTTTCTTAACCTTATATTATTAGCTTCATTATATTTTTTCTACTATCAACGTGTTCATGTTATTCCTATGTTAATGTGTATTTAAAGCATTGCAAACTATTCATAAGATAGTACATTTGTTTTGTTTAAATATGTTTTTATGATACTAGTATCATATATTTACTATCTGTAAGTTTGCTATAAAATAAAATAATTAAATAAATAAATATATGAAATCAATATATGACAATTATATCGGCCTCAAAAAGATCTAAAAAAAGTCGCCGGCAGCATATATCCAACTTGTATATATAAGCTACAATAACTGATTTTATACCCCAGAACTGTCTGTATAAGAAAAAAAATTATTAGGCAGTGTTTGTTGAAGACATCAGCATTAAAATAACAATCCTTTTCAAAGTAAATTATTTAATTATCACGGGTGTTAAATAGCTGTAGCTATTAACTGTAAGTTCTTAGGTGATATAGTTATAGGGGTATATTGAAAGTAGTGACCTGTGAAAGCACCTCGAAATATCTAGATCAGCGTACAGCGGAAGGCGGCGCATGTGGCGAGGAACAAGACAAGTACTTCTACCGGATAGGTAGCGTGCATCGGAGGGGGACGTCTTGTACTATGTATCTAAAGATAGCGTCTAAAAAGGCAAATAAACGCCACCTTACTTAAATTAACAAATCGATTTGAAACTTTACGCAAAGCGAAGCCGCGGAAAATAGGTAGTTACCTGATATAGTTGTAATAAATCATCTTGATCTGAATCGAATTTGGATGGACATCTTGATTTTATCGAATATGGATGGGCACTAACAATAAAATTTTCTTTCGCATAGTATATAGGCCATTATATAGGACAACGGTAGCTATGTAAAATCGTTTCTGCTAGTACATAAAATAAATTTAGTACATAAAATATTTTACACGAAAGGAAGAAAGCTATCCTCTGTTGAAGAGAACAAGTACAGTGCCTATTTCGAGTCAATTCTTCGTTACGGGATTCCCTTCTGGTTACAGTGTACAGTAGTTTTAACGCAACATATTTTCTCTCTCCAAATACGAGCCACAAGAATATTGATAAACCTTAACCATAATGAATCATGTCGTGGTCACTTCAAAAATCTTAGTATTCTAACGCTACCACTATACATATTTGAATGCATAAAGTTAAAATTAAAAAACATAGGAAAGATGAAGACCCAAATAGATATTCACTCGTATTTCACCAGATGTAGGCACAATTTAGCATTACCCCGTCCATCTCTCGAATTATTCAAAAGGAATCCAAATGACTTTGGAATGGCGTGTTACAATAAACTGCCTGAGAATATTAAAATTATATGTAGAAACGGAAAAATAGCCCAATTTAAATCGAAATTAAAAGGCTACCTTATTGCGAGAGAATTATATAATATTTTAACGAATTATAATTAGATGACTGACAATTTCCATCTCGATTTTATTTATTTAACTTGACATTTGTACCATTTTATTGATTATTATATTATTACTATTGTTTCTAATTGTCTCCCATAATCAATTATATTTCTTATTTATAGGACCATTTAATTTTAATATTATAATTTCATGACTAACTGTAGTTATAAATATCTAATATAACTCAATTATGTGGTGAGTCTCTAATGAAACATAGTATACATTTTAAAGGCTGTATAAAGTGTCTAAACAACTATGTAAAAGTTTTTGAAGACAATAAATGCGATTTGATTTGATTTGAGTGAAAAACGCATTTGGTTCCTAATGGCTTCGTCAGCTTGGGTGACTTTGGCCAAAAAATCCATGTCATCTGGCCTGCCCAAGTCACGGTTCAACTCCTAGCTGGTAGCCACCTCGAAGACGGGCTTACCCTGTCATGGCCGCTGTAAGCTCCTGCTACGGCTGTAATTCTACAGTTGGAGGCGGTTGCGATCAGAAGATCGCGCATTCAGGGAAATACCTCGTGTTGAATGCCCAGCTGACGAATAACCTGTGCAGTCTGGAGACGTATGTTTCCTATGAGTGCGGAGGTTAGTTGTCGACCTGATATCTTTAACCCTTGAATCGATCCGTCGGCCACCCGATCCCGAGTGACCATGGCGGGCAAAGGGCGTCGCGATTCGCAAAATATTCAAACAGAATAACTGCTTACGTCAAATATAGGCTGCGCAAGTGACCTCGAAACCATGACCAAACCAGAGGACGGAGAAATTCGGCCAAATCTAGTAGTAAAGGCCTGAGGTTGGCCAGCTTGATTCACTTTCCAGTACCTTGGCTTCTTACAGGCATGTTGGCGGAGCTAGACTGTAGACTGTATTGTCCCTGAGTCTCTGCGTAATCACTTCACGGTTGAAATAACGATCTATATCGTTATAACAGCCTTAGGTGTCGGGTTCGCCCGTTGCAGGTGACAGCTCGAAACTACAAACCACTATATCGAATAGATCATTTAATCCTCCAGGAAACTCACGAGGAAAGTCCAGCGGGTGCTGTACGTGAGGCTAAGAAAATTGTCGATAGCCTATTGGTACGTCCGAAACACAACTCTAGAACGCGATTTTAGCGAAACAGAGTCCGTGGAAAACCACGTAAAGCATCTCGCGTGCGCTACGTACGAAATTTAACAGCGTCATTTTGGCCCAAGTCATCTGTGTTTATATAAGCTACATAGTAGAACAAATGAGGTCATGGCAAAAATGACAAAGCCCATATAGACCAGTCAAATTAGGGTCTCAAAATTAGCTGGAAACTTGTATACACCTTCATTTTGGTATGTATGGCTATTACAGTATGTATGCCTATTGTTATGGTATGTATGGTATTACAGTATGTATGGCTGAGCGCTGCGCGCTCTCCGCCCTCTATCTCAAAAACGGTTGAGCGCATAAAAAAATATTTGGTAGAAAATTTGTCGCAAATTTTATGCTCTATAATTTTTATCATAGATGTGAACACGATTGGAGCTATAGAAACCTAGATAATCGTGAAAAACCGATTTTTGTGACCTTTGACCTAAAATAACTTACGACGCAGACACGAGATTTTATGAGACTTTTGAGACAACTTATAGAACGCCGAAATAAAGGTGTATACGAGTATCCAGCTTATTATATCTCATTCCGAGATTTACCCCCTTTTTTTGCTAAAGTGACTGCACTAAAATACTGGAATAAAATACAAGGACAAAACTTGATAATGCATTTTATCTAATATTACTGCCTCGAATTGCATAAACCACAGCGTTGGATTATCTCTCCAAAATGTTGCCAACTATATGTTCCCTATTTTACTAACTTACTACGACTACCACAACTACTAATACTAACACTTTACTAACTATATAATATATCTGCAGAAATGAAATAATGGAAATTCTCCATATGGCGAAAACTCAGAACAATTCGTTGACTAAGATTGAAGAGAAGGCCGTCAATGAAGAGATGAAAATCACCAAATGGAGATGTCGCACATACTTTATTGCCAGCTGTATCAATAGCACTATCTATCTGTATTTTCCCATGTTCTTGGGGTCGATGGAGCCACTATATCCAGTGATTTATCCAGGTATCTTTATATTATACTAGATGACCCGGTGAACTTCGTTCCACCTAAAATTGATTTGATTGTAACTCTTCATAAGCGTTTATTATTGATCTTAATCAACCTTCGAAATCCAATTCATTGAAATCTTAATATGGCCGAATCATGTGCGGTTTGAGTTTCGTTTGGTGATTAAATGAAAGTCGTTTGTAATTAAAATAAATTCAATATATTTAATTTACATGATGAAATATAAATGCTTTTTCGACTTTTCCGACTTTTTTGCATTTTCGACTTTTCGGACTTTATTGACTTTTTCGACTTTTTTGACTTTTCGACTTTTTGACATTTTACGCAATCGCACGGAATGAATAGCAGTTATGAATGGCGCAGCTTTCAAACAATAGGATCGCCGCGAACGCCATCTATTGAAAGTGGCCCATTTCCCATTTTGACTGACAAAATTGACCAATTTCGATTTTTTCGATTTTCAGTTGTTTCTTTTAATTTTTCCTAAATATTTTTTTTTCGTAAACCACCCCTGAATCAAGGCAAACAAAACAAAAAATAATAATTCAAATCGGCCATTTTCGAGATCTTGCGAGACTAACGCACGGCGATTCATTTTTATATATAAGATTTTGCGTCCGATTCACACTTATCGGGCCTAGAATACCGTAAATGGACTGGTGGTGACTACCAGTTTGACCCACATACTGTAATCCTAACCTACTTATATATAAGCCAGAATTTTCTATATGGTGTGAATGTTATTCTTCTTCTTCTTCATTAGGTCTTTTGAGGGCAGTGGTTGATATTGTAGTCATCGCCAGATGACTCCGGAGTCCATAGCGATTCATTACGCAGTCCCAGATTTTCGCGCCGTCGGACGATCACGGTGGTCTCGAGGGTCCTCGATATGCATCCGGTAGTCCGCGTAGAGGACTTAAAAGTGAGATAATGGGCGCTAATGGGGAGATAATGGGCAGTTGCAGTTGTTGTTGCAGTTGAGCCACTAAGACCCATGAGTGTATATCTTATGTATATCTTCAATGCGAATAAATTTGATCACGTCTCTGAGTATAGAAGCATACTTCATTGGCTTCGAATACGTGAACGTAGAAACATGCATATTCTTTTCCTTCTTTATAACATCCTCAACAATCCTACTGCTCCCTCCTACCTAACCGAAAAATGCAATCACTTAGGAAGTCATGGTCTTTCACTCCGTTCCAGTCAGGATAGTAAAATTGCGATTCCCACTCATAATTCTTCTTTTTTTTACTTATTCCTTCACCGTTCATGTAGCTAGACTATGGAACCAGCTCCCGCCAGACATCAGAAACGTACCAACGGTTTCTACCTTTCAAGTGTCTCTGAAAAAGCATTTCATGTCCCTAAATTCCTAGTTATCCTAGGTCTCGTCCCATCCTCTCCTATCCTACGCTTCTTGCAAATTATTTCAAATCCCAATTTTATTTAAAAAATGGCATTTTTGTTACTTGATTAATTTTTGTTATGTAATAAGTTTTTCTTCTTTTTTTTGTTAATTTTTAATTTATCTCTTGGCACCTAAATTTTTACACTTCCACGAAGGTTGGCTGTATGAGATTGTATTTTAGGCAATAAGTCCGCCTTTTGTATGTTTTTGTTTAATGTGCAATAAAGAATCTCTATCTATATATCTATCTATCTATCTAAAGTAGGATCAGCAAAACTCACGGGTCAACACCCATTCGGCAACCTCCACGCAGAAGTGCAAGCCCGGGCAGGAATCTAGCCTGCTGGCCAGTTTCCCCTAGGAATCAACCTTAGGGCGCCGCTGGACAGTTTTTGCACCGTGTGGCGACAGTCAATCGATTGTGCATTCTGACCGGCAGCCGGGGGAGTCTGGAAACAGTACTGTCTCCTATGGAGCGGGGATAGTTGATCACCTTACGGCAACTGCTCTTAAAATTACCAATCGGCTCCCCGATACCGTGTGAACAGCCGGGCAAAAGATGCCGTGGTTCGCGATATATTCGGTAGACACCGTATTGCCGTTACGTAAAGGGGAGGATCGCGCAAGCGACCTTGAACCTGTAACCAGTCAGGAGACCGGAGTAATCTGGTTACAACTGGAAGTAAGGGCGCGAGTATCGACCTGGTTATCTCGCGGTAAGACGTTGTCTTCTTACGGGCGTGTGGCGAAACTAGACGGTGTACTATTTTAGTCCTAAGTCTTCTACGCTCACCTCACGGGAGACAGAACGATCAAATATCGTTAAAAATTCCTAAGGTGACGGCTTCGCCCGTTGTAGTTGACAGCTCTATTTGCGTGTTTCCACGGTACCGGGGTTCTGCTAAGTTCCACCGCCTCCGGGGCTTTGTGCTGGCCTGAGAGCAGGCGGCGCTTTATTGGATCACGGGAAAAGTGGGGAAAGTCCAATGATTGAGACGGCGGAAAATGATTTTGGCGCGCTGGTACCTGATTGGCAGATTTGCGTCGAAAATCCGCCTTTGGAAAGCTGACCTATTTACCGGCAGATTGTGATCGTTACACAGTAGGTTCATCTATTTGCCGAGGTGTGGCATTTTCTATACAACATTGATATTTATATTTTACTAAGGCTTTATTTGAATTATTAACATATATAATCTTTTCTAGACGTTTACATATAGTAAGCTATAGCTAATTCTTCTTTTTTTTCTCTCTCGAGCGTACTTAACCGATAATCGTTGATTCTTTAAGTCGTGCTCGATATTCTGTAGCCATGTTTTCTTCGGTGCCGAATGCTGAATTCTCCATTCTGTCGGTCGGTCTTGCCAAAGAAATTTATGTGGCAAGCGATTATCGTTCATTCGGCAAACATGGTCGAACCAACTTATTCAACGTTTTTGTATTTCTTCTTCGATCGGTGTTCGTGTCGCAACTTATATTTTAAAGTGTTATAACTACATTAAGCTAAAACGTAAAATAACTAGTTTTTATATACGCCACAAGATTGTTGGAGCCCTGTCGGTCCAACATACCCACAACAAAAAAGTAATTTCCACAGAATGGAAACCGCAAACTCGCTCAAATCTACACGAGTCAGCTGCAGTTAATTTCCAACTAAATTCGGCAATTTATGCACAGTCAAGCGATGACTCATGTCATTTCTTCTGATCGATCACATGTCGCACCCCACTCATAACTATTACATCACCGCTCACGGTATAAAACGTAGTACATTTCAATCAATCGATATCATTCCCTTGGCGGATAGTTACCGCGCTCTACGCATCATTCCCTTGGTGGACAAGTACACGGCTATATATCATTTTCCTTGGCGGATAGTTACCGCGACTACGCTTCATTATCAAGCAGTACCTGCATTACCCGCGATACCGATCGTCAAGCCTCGCTCCTCGACTACACACTTCGGACACACTACTACGGCTTCACCTCGCGCCCACACTAATACACTACGGCGAAATAACAATCAAGGCGTTAAGAACTGGCGACTCACTTCAACCTTCTGATTAAATACTTCTACTTCGACATCCACGACTTTCATTCACGGAGAAAACTTCACGATGAGATCCACCCTTCGCTCACAATCAATTGGAGTCTAGTGAAGGGTGGCCACTCTCACATACGCCACAAGATCTTAAAATTACGATTTTTTTTTTTGATCTAAATCTAGCCTTATATTTATGACTTTTTGTATTTTAGTGACTCATAACTACACTTATAGAGCACGATACTATCAAAGTATCAAATTTCGTTTATAATTTTTAGCGATGTCGCAACCATATGGTCTTCGCATGGAGATGATTCCAACTAACGGCATTTGGTCTCCGCTAATGACAGGTCGCAGGGAATCATTGCTTTGTTTGCGGTTTGATCTTTAAATGTTATAAAATACGTCAGCTGTCATATGAAAAGCAAGCACTTGTTAGCTCTGTGAAAAAAATATCAAAAACTATATCTTAACTTGAATTATTCTTGTGTAAATGTTGTGTGGCAATGAAAGTGGAACCCCAGTGAAGACCTTGCAGTATTTTCCCAGTGAAAATTGGATTTACCACAAAACTCGATAAAAATCAAAAAGAAAAAGAAAAAACCTACCCGCAAAATAAACCAATTCCGTTTTTATTGATTAACTTAATAAAATCTAAAATTCTAATAAAAGAAAAAGTTGTAGCATCTGATAAAATGGGTATCTGCCTGAAATGCGAGAAACAAATTCCGAAATTTGATGACAAAAACCCAAAAATCGCATGCCATGGTTGCGACCGCATAATATGTGTCAAATGCAGTGGCCTCTTGGCAACGGAAATTAAAGTGGTGACTTTGTCATCCCCAACTCTAAAGTATCTGTGACCGGATTGTGAACTTGGGGTGCGCTAACTTCCCGCTTTGAGAAACGCGCTCGATCGGCTGCAACAGGAGGTCGCTGAACTAAAGGCGAACCAAAATAAAACCCTCAGCAGCATTTTGGAAGAAATCGAGGAAAGAAAGAGAAGAAGAACTAATGTTATCATGTTCGGAATCCCACAATCAAACTCCGCAAGTGTGGAGGAACGCAGGAAGCACGATGCGGAAAATGTGCGTAGGGCTCTGTCTGCGCTACCGGAGACGGAAGCTCCCGCCTTATTGATCCGCCTCGGCAAACCGCAGCCAGACGCCACTCGCCCGCGCCCTCTCAAACTGGTAATGCATAGTAAGCAGAAGGCTCTTAATGTTTTGAAGAATATAGGTAAGGTACCAGCATATATTTCTGCAAAATCCGACTTGACACCGTGCCAGCGCGATCGCCTCAAGCAGCTGAGGCAGGAATTGCTGGATAGAAACAATCGGGGTGACAAAGATCTGACTATTAAATATATAAACAACCGCCCGCAAATAGTCACTCAGCCGCAAAAAAAAACTAGCCGCAGCTGACTTCACCGAACTGTCTTTTTTCTACACAAACCTGGCTTCGCTCATGGCTAAATTCGATTTGCTTCTATTGGAAATTAATAGCACTAAGCCGACTTTTATTATTATAACGGAAACTCACCTCAAACCGCACATCAAAGATAGCATTATCAACATAAGCGGCTACGCGCTGTTTCGACAAGACAGAATTGGAGAAAAAAAGGGAGGGGGGTCACTATATATGTGGCCAATAGCTTTAAAAATATACCTATACTTGCAAAACCAAACGCCCTATATAACATAAATAAGACGGAAGCGTTATGGTTAGATATACAATATAAGGAATTTAAGATGTTGCTCGCCGGTGTATACCGACCCACTCACTATACTTATGAGGAATCTGACAAGCTTCTTTTTGAGTGTATACAAAGAGCAGCAGAAAGAGAAACAGTTTTGATAATGGGAGACTTTAACCTGCCCGACATACAATGGCCGCTTGCACAACTTAGTGGATACAATACACTTCATGAAAAATTTGTCGATATGTTCACTAGCACTAACCTCCAACAATTGGTAACCGAGATCACCCGTAAAAGAAATCATCAAGAGTCCCTCATCGATCTTATAATGTGTAATGAGAGTAGCCTATGTACAAAAATATAACATCTCGCTAACATTGTTAAAAGTGATCATTTAGTTTTGCTTTCAAAAGTTCAGATATGCCAAGACGATGCCAAAACTCATCAGTTGAGCACGCCGCGACGAGATTTTTTCAAAGCAGATTATTCGGAAATAAGCGCTGAACTTGTAAAGGAAAATATAATTAACCTGGATCATACCGAAATTGATTGTGCTTGGAGCGAATTTAAGGCGATCACGCAAAAGGTCATACATGACTAAGTACCGAAAGCCAAAACTAATAGAAAGCGTTATAATAAGCCTTGGATATGCAATAACATATTAAAAATGATCTCAGAGATAAAACGCCTCTGGAGCATGTACCAGCTGAATAAATCCGATGAATTTTACCAAAAATATCGCAAACTGAATAATAAAATTATAAATGTTACTAGACGGGCAAGACAAGATTTTGAAATTAATATAGTAAACAGTGGTCAAAAGACTTTCTACAGCTATGTTCGAAAGCAAGTTTCCTCAAAAGTGTCAGTGCCCATTGCACTAAAACCTGAATCGTCCACTGACATCACAACAGATCCATACTTGGTTGCCGATACTTTTGCTAAGCAATTCCAAAAGTCCTATGTCAGAGAACCAGACACCCCAATGCCGCAGGTAAAGGTACAGAAGGTACTGAATTTCATCAAAGATATAAAATTTACCCCAGAAAAAGTTTCTAAATTCTTGAAAACATTTGACGACACGACTTCAATGGGACCAGATGAAATTCCAGCAATATTTCAAAAAAAAATCTGCGCCCGACATATGTAACCAGTTGTCTCATATTATGAACATATCATTTAGCAACGGAAAATTACCACAGGATTGGAAAATGGCAACTGTTACCCCGATCTACAAAAAAGGCGACAAGTTATGTGCTGACAACTATCGACCTATAAGTTTGACTAGTATCATTTGCAAAACCATGGAAAAAATCATTGCTCAAGAAATCAGATCATTCCTGAGCCAAGAAATGGTAAAAATTGATGAACAGCATGGGTTCACGCAACGACGGTCCACTGTGACAAATCTCTTGAGATGCCTCGATAAATGGACAAGCGACTGGAATGAGGGATACCCGACTGATGTTGTTTACTTGGATTACGAGAAGGCATTTGACCGTGTACCTATAAAACGTCTGACTCACAAGATGGAACACTTCGGAATCCGTGGAAAGCTACTGGTGTGGATGCAAGACTTTCTAACTGGTAGGACTTTCACAGTGAGAGTTGGAGAATGTCATTCTGAACCGCATAAAGTCCTCAGTGGAGTCCCCCAAGGTTCAGTGCTGGGTCCTATTGCATTTGGTATATTCCTGACTGACCTAAAAGCAATATGGAATTAGATTTTGCTCTATTTGCCGACGACACCAAGTTTTTCGCAAACCCACTCATAGCTCACCAGAAAATCCAGGACAGCCTTAACTCTACAGTGCAGTGGACCAAGGAATGGCTGCTTTCTCTCAATGCAGATAAATGCACTGTCCTACATATCGGATCTCGAAATCCACGGCTAGCATATACGATTGAGGGGAAAACAGTACAGCCAGTTATGACCCAGAAAGACCTCGGCATCACTATCTCCTGGGACCTCAAATGGGAAACCCACATAATCGAAATAGATAAGAGAGCAAACTCACTTCTATATTTAATAAGAAAAGCTTTTTCCACTATCACCAGTGAACTTTTCCTCAAGCTCTATAAAACCTACATTCGCCCGCTCCTCGAATACTCCTACCAGGTATGGAATCCTTACTTTCGGAAGGATATAGAGCACCTGGAAATAGTTCAGAGGAGAGCAACAAAGTTGGTGCTATCGCTGAGGAACAAACCATACGAAGTACGACTGAAAGAACTTCGCCTGACGACATTAGAGGAACGTAGGCAGTGAGGAGACTTAATAGAAAGCTACAAAATGCTTCACGGTTATTACAGTGTGCCCAATCTAGAGAGCATGTATACCCTGAACACCAATAAGCAACTGCGTGGACACTCGTTGAAGCTAAATAAGACAATTGCAGCATCGAACCCCAGGAAATATTTTTTGACAAATCGTGTAGTGGATGCTTGGAATGCTTTGCCAGAGGAAGTGATCAGTGCAATCTCTGTCAATAGCTTTAAAAACAAACTCGACATTTTTCTTAGTGCAAAAAAATTACAAATTTAAAAACAAGTGCATGTGATATACACGCATCAGCCTTAAGCTGCTAGTGTATAATATAATAATAAGAATAATAATAATAATTTTGCCTTGAGTTTTTTTATTTATTATGTAACCGACCTTGAGTCCATTACATGCGATCAACAAATGCATCGATTTCCAGTGAAATCCACTGACACAATTCAGCTATTATTTCGACTCGTGCAGCTATGAATCAGCAGCATGAAACAATACTTTTACTCGGAATATTTTTGATTGCATCATTTCACGGCCTATATAAACCGGCGAAAAAGCAACCAAATTATCATTGCTCGAGTGGTCATGTCTCCAGATAGCGACGGCACACTTCGGTGTCCCGGCTTCTCGGTCACATATCATTCCCCGAGTGATCACCTTCCCTTAAGGTTGCGACGGCATATTCGGCACTCTCTCTCTCACGAGTTAGGTCAACGAATCCGGCTCCTTGGTTTCCTTTCCTTACCTTTCCCAGTCCTCGTGACTGGGAAAGAATCCTCATCTACTATTCCCACATAACCTGCGTCGCGCAACCCTCGCGTCTCGATAAAGTAATTCGCGCGCTCGTTACTCACCGGCAAATACGTTCCTTCTCACATTAAATTCACTTCAAATCGGTCGAGAGTCTCTCACCCTATTCGGCAAGCGTTATAACTGGCAATATCAAATCTTCGATAAATAAATTCCTTCTACTTCATTCAAAACCGCCTTTCAATACGGAGATAACTCGTTAGTTGATACCACCACCTCACACCGAACAATTTGGAGTCTTGTGAGGGATGGTCTCTCACAATTATTTATTGAGATACTTATGATTAAGTATACGGTTCATTGATCATGTAACGTTTGCTTCTTATAATAAATAATTAATATAGGGGGGTTTACCACATCTTACATAACCATTCCTCCCAATAGCACATCTAACTAGGCGATAATTTGGCCCGTCTCTAGATGTGCATATTTTTATGCAAATTTAGGAGATGAAATGTTATTTTAACAATAAATTATTTGGACCCACCACCTGTAGGTATATACCTACACAGCCAACGGGAGCTAACGGGCCCATGATGAGGTGGCCACGATGACCCATGCGTTCAGGGTCGGTCACACTCACGGGTCAACACCCATCCGATGGCCTCCACGCATGGGGTGCGAACCTGGGTAGGACACTGGGTCAACCAGTCTCCCCTGGGAATCAAACCTCTGGTGCTCCTGGACGGTCTGCGCACCGAGCGGCGCAAGCCAATCGATTGTGCTCTCCGACTAACAGTCGGGGGAGTCTGGGGACTGTATTGTTTCCTATAGAGCGGGGGTGGTTTGCCTACCTTACGGCGACTGCTCTTGAAATGACCATTGGCCATCCGATCCCGGTTCAGAGTCGGGCAAAGGACGCCTTGGTCCGCAATAGATTCGGTGCACTCCGTTTCACCGCTTCGTAAGGGAGAGGACCGCGCAAGCGACCTCGAACTCGGAACCAATCGAGAGACCGGAGAAATCTGGTCACAATTGGAAGCAAGGGCGCGAGTGTCGGCCCGCCAGGTAACATTACTGGCTATCTCGCGGTAAAGGCGTTGGTCTCTTGCGGGTTGTGGCGTAGCTAGACGTCGGATTTGTAATGTCCAAAGTCTTCTACGCTCACTGCACGGTCGATAGAACGATGAATCGTTAAAACGTCCTGCGGTGACGGGTTTGCCCGTTGTGGTTGACATCTCAATATACCTACACATAAATATACCAATTTTATAAAATATATAGCTATGTAATAAATAAATAGGTACATTTAAGTTTAAATTTAATTAAGAATAATAGATAAGTGATACTAAATAAATTGTCTTGCGTTGCGAAGAAGTTCATCAGATTTTACATATCCCTTGTTAAGTAGCCAAATATTAAGGTTTGCTTTAAATATTTTTATGTTAGAATAATTTTTCATGTCTTCACTTAAGGAATTATATAATTTTGGGGCTATATAGAATATATTATGTCTTTGGGAAAATGTTGTCCTGACTGGGGGAATTATATAATTGATACTCGCGGACATTCTTGTGTACAGATTGTTTTGAGTTCGTGCATGGTCATCTCTAGACTTGTAGAATGCAAGAAGCGCTTGCTTAAAGAATATCTGTTTAGCTGATAGCACATGGGATTGAGAAAATAACAAGGCAAATGGATGACGCCGGTTTTTCCTGTGTACTCTTAATAATAATTTCTGCGCTTTTGTCAATTTATCCAGTTAACACCCAGTAGTGGATTCACTAATGGGTACTGCTTATGTGCATACCTGGGTCAGGTGCTTCAGTTCGTACCTAAGTACGAACTGCAACTCATTATGATTGGGATAGTTGCAGGGAAGAGGAGACCAGGCCCTTGACATAAATCTTGGTTGAGGAACATTCGACAATGTACCGGGATTACGAGTGTCGCAGAATTGTTTCACCTTACAAAGTACTAAAAGGAGTATTCAGAGCTGATTACTAGTTGTTGAGGCACCGTAAGAAGAAGAAGAAGTGAACTCACTACCCGATGGCGAAATGTATGGACTTCGTATCGGCAAACGCAGTGGTTTCATTTTCTCCCTTATAGTAAAGAAAATGAAACCAATGCATACTCTTTTAGATGCAATATGCGCCAAGAAATGATTCATGACTTTATAGCCTCTGTCTAGGTTTAGTGATGGCTAAACACGTATCTGTATAACCGACCCATTATTACATTATTTTCAGGCCTTGAAGACAAAACCATCTACCGTAACTTTATAATTTATCACATCCTCGGTCCAGTGCTCGTCTCCTGCAATGTTGCCGCCGTTTGTTGCTACGGTTTAATAGTCTTGGCTCTTGTGGGACATGCTGGAAGTCACGCTACAGCCATCGCTGCAGAAATATTAAGCCTAAAGGAAACAGCGTTGAATAGACCCGACGAGGTCAGCGAGAGAGTTACCTACGTTCTAACGCGTTACAACCATCTAAAATCTTACATAGAAAAAGTTAATGACCTGTTTTCTATCGTCATCGGCTTGGATTATCCCATGTATGCGATCGCCACCGCAGTTTCGTTCCAGGTTTGTATATGATTCCAACGCTGCATATTATTAGAATAGAATGTTTCGTATTAGTCAAGCGACACAGCCGAACGCAACCAACGAGTGAAAAGAGGACTGGGCCGAACGCCGCCACTTACGTCAACCTGTCATAGATCGGAGCGGGCGGTCGTTACCGCGACCGGCGTAATTACTTTATTGTAATTGCTATTTCGCTCGCTTGCTATTTCTATTGTATTAAAAACGACAATAGATTGTGCAACCACTAAAACAAGGAGTTCACATCTCGAACCCTGCAATCCTCACCAGCGACAGTAAGAGATTGTCCTAGTAGACCTCATCTCAATGCATTGAAAAATATTTATTTGCAGCTGTTGTTACAAAAAACATATAGAAAAAAATAAAAATAAAATAAAATTAAAACTGTAAAAAGACAAAGACCATGTGACACAACGCGTCTGCGCAGATCAGAATTTAACAGACGTATATATTTTGCGAAATAGATGTTCAAATAATGTCAATTAACTTGTCAAATACGATTACAGTTTCTCACAGATTCAACATTTTTTTCACTTATAATGTTTGCTCTGTTGGTAAATATGATAGAAGTCTATTGAGATGTAAATGTTTTATTGTAAGAATTTTCGATTTCATCTAAAGAAATATTTGGAGTAACAGTAAGTAAAATAATTCGCGGTTGAGTTGCCAACCTCAAATAAATTTCTTTTTGTGAATTGAATGAATTTTTGAAATGCCAACCTTGAATTTCCCTGCAACAAATACATTACAAAGTTCTAAAAGGCTGTACAGCGACAATCTTAGCTCCTCTTGATCATCGCCGTATTTCACGAGCTTTAATAAAATGCCCATGACGTTTTCCACTCGCCATTTTTTGCTGTTTTGTGGGGCATCTCTTAAACTGAGCCCACTGGATGTGGCATCGTAGGCCTAAGCGCCCTGAGGCAGAATTCGGAGCGCTGATGCGCTATTCGCCGCTTCCTCTCGTAGCACGAGAAAGGTCAACGATGATTATTTGACTCTTGAGAATGTCTGCTTCTATGATAGCCAGAAGGTCACTTACCGTCAGTGTCTGGAATTTCTTTTCATGTATCCTCTCAATGATGAGAGGACGCACTTAACGCTCAGAGCAGGGTAGTGAAGGGTTCGTTTTTACTTCAGCTTCAGCAGGCTGGGCGCGGGTAGGCAAAGGGGTCACATTCGCGGTGACCTCCATTTCCTCTTCATTTCCAGGCGGCTTCATTGGTCGTTTCGATCGCCGCCGGTTTGTTTTCCTCTCTACAGCTGGTTTCTGCAGAGCGGTCGGCGGCAACGGCCTTTGCATCCACGAAACAATCGCGTTGTTTGGCGGAGTTTCGCCAAGTAGCTGGGATAAAGCCGGTTATTTGAGGGATGTTCCTGGCTGCAGTTGCCGTTGGTCGCCAGACTAGTCTGCTTAGGCCATCCTTGGCCCCGTGTTCCTCGCCGAAGCAGACGCACACTTGCGGCCGGTGGCAATTGTGGCTGCAGTGATGGAACTTCTAGCAGCGGTGGCATTATTGGTGGTCTTTCCGCCTCCTACAACCCTCGACGTTGACCTTCAGGTAGTGCAAGTCCGGTAGCTGGAAGATCTCGCGCAAACAGTCGGTTTTCTGGAGGATGAGGAAAAACAGGTCTCGCAGTTCCCCGTTTGTCTTCCGGGCGTAGCTAGCTTCAAAGCCGTAGTCGGCTAGCCAGTCGATAATCGCGTCGGGCGTCTTATTGTCCGGTGGGCCGCGGATCGCTAATTTCGCGTTCGCCTCCACCGGTGGCGAGTAACTGAGCTACGCGATGAAGATGCCCAGTGAGTGTAGGTAGTCCTGGACTACCTGGTATTCGGCGACGGCGAAGCCGATTGGTAGTTTCAAGGGCAGTTGTGGTAAGGTGTACTACCCCGTCCTCTATAGGAGTCAGTACTGTTTCCAGACTCCCCCGGCTGTCGGTCAGAATGCACAATCGATTGGCTGAAGCCGCACGGTGCGCAAACTGTCCAAAAGCGCCCGAAGGTTTACTTCTAGGTGAAACTGGCCCACAGGCCAGAGTTCTACCCTGGCTCGTGCTTCTACTTGGAGGCCGCCGGATGGGTGTTGACCCGTGAGTTTAACCGACCATGAACATATGGGTCTTAGTGGCCAAACTGCATCAGGTCCCATTAGCTCCTGGCGTTGGTGACAGACTGCATCTTCAGACGAGACGGAAAAAATCGACGGCAAGAATACGTTGAAGAGTGGAGCACCACACAGAGTCGAACAAGCAAGGCGGCAATTTAGCTCGGGCAGGGGAGCAAAACAACACGACCGCGCGACCGGCGACCGCACGAAACGGCTGTCGGGCGCTGAATGACCGCTCCTGTTGCAAGTTAATATGGCAATGTATAGCTAAGTGAACGTTCTATCGATTTTATCTTGTTGTTATTAAATTATTACTGAAATTCTCAATTTACAGGAAAAACGTAAAAAAACTGTTAACGGCTGCGCGTTCCGACCGAAACGGCCGCCTCCAATTCCCCGGGAAAAACCTAATCTTCTTAATGAAATACTAGTAACATTATATTCCTTTTTAAATACCTACCTCTTTAAATTTTAATGAATATATTTACATATTTTCCATTTCTTATTGACATACAAATCTCGCTCTTAGGCCTCATATACTGTTACTTTGTCTAGGAGTCTGCGAGTAGATACTCGCAGACTCCTGGATCCTGTCGCGAACCCCCTAGATAGGGGTTCGCGCCAGTATTATGTATATAGAGCAATGTCGTAAAGAATAGTTTCAGACGGTTCCTATACAATTGGGACCACAAAAAGAAAAATAATATAAGTAATAACGTTCTTTCTTCCAGAACCCTTCAATAGAGAAGGTTGACGTGCTCGTCTATGCTACAGTTTCATTCCTGACCTTTTGCTACATCGGCCAGTACTTGATCAATAACGGGGAGAGAATCTCAGTGGCCGTCTACGCTTCTGGATGGGAGTTAATGAAGGAAGAAGACGCCAAGAAGCTGCTTATAATGTTGCAGAACGCCCAGATACCCATGACCCTGACTACCCTCAAGATCATCACGCTGACGCATCCGACTTTTATGACATTCATGAGACTACTTTATTCAGTAGGCGCATGCGCGTTTGCTACGTCTAAATAGACCAAGACAAGACAAATAAAATTAGACTATGACAAATAAAAAGTAATTAAATTATTCGCACTTTGTCTATTTAATAAACAAGAAAAAACACCTAGTAAATTATTTCATCACCATACCATGCTTTCGTCAGCAGTAAAGAAATATTATCACCGAGTAAAGACATCTTCAGTTACGAGGGTGAATCAATATAAACGGTATTTTTCCTATTCTACTTACTACGCAGTTTCTATCTCGATGATGTCGAGTGGAGTTGATGTTTGGTTTATGAGGAGTGGGGAACCAGCTTGGTTATCGCGTGCGCTCGGTTCTGTTGTCAGTATAGCCATGACCATGCAAGAGGTTCATTCGTCTGTTGTACAGCGCATTATTATAATGTTTTTAAGCAATGAGGGCATTAAACCATCGAAAATGTTTAGTCGATTTTTTTAAAAGATAAAAGTATTTATTTTGAGTACAACCACAACAAATGTGTAGGAATGACTATAATTAATCTTAAACTGGTTACTCAATTTAGCCAAGAGATGATATACAATATATAACTTTAAACTTACCAATTTACAAAAACAAAGACTATATCGTAACAGTTTACAACAAAACAATTAACAGTAAATAATACGTATTAGATTAAATGGGTAGATACGATGCTACGTATTTTCAAAATATTTTAAGAAGTCGTTATGAGCATACATGTTGATTTTAAGCAGATAGACTAGGATGGATCTCTTGAACATATCAATGTTTTTAATCGCTTTTATTATTATTTATATACACGTTATCGCCTACCCCTAAATTCGTGGGTCAGAGAATTTAGGGGTAGGCGATAACGTGTCGAAAACGAAGGGCATAATCGACGCCCAAGGAAAAGCCTTACAGATGACAATATCCGTGCCCTAAAGAGCTTCTTGAATGTGATCGTCGGTTAAATATTGAAGAAATCTCATCAGAAGTGAGTATCAGCTATAGAATTATTCAAGCGTTATCAGTGTTCGCCTTGACTTCTGAAAAATATAGTGCCCGATAAGTTTCGATGTTATTGACAAGAAATCAAAAACAGGTCAGGTCGGAGATCGCTTGGAAGCCCTTGAACACCCTCCTTATAGTCCAGACTTGTCCCCCCCCCCCCCCCCCCCCCTGTGACTACTTATTGTTGACACCCAAAAGGAATCACTTGGAGCTAGCAATGAAAAAGTCGAGGAGCGCAAGCGCAATTGGCTCACAGCTCAAGCACAATATTTTTATAAGAGAGAGATATTGTAGCTTCCAAATCGTTACCAAAAGTGTATGGATCTTGCAGGAGGATATGTAGAGAAGAACTAACGTGTTGACTTTTGTATATTATTATTCAATACATTTCCAAAAAAATATATTCCGTTAATATTTGATTTACCCTTGTATCTAAAATAAATATTAGAGTAGCTAATTACCAAAGGCGGATATCTGTTATTTACTTGAATTCGAGAAAGTATTTTTTTTTGTGAAATGCGTATTTAATTAATTTTTTTTTTTTATTTTATGTGAATTTTCATTTATCCAGCTGCACAAATAAAAAAATTAAGAGTTTGAATCCAAATTCGTGGATTAATTTTAGAAATTAACACTGACTTTAAGGCGACATGATACCTGGGAACGACCATATTTGAAGAATTTTAATTTTATGAGTTTTTGACAAATAATTTAAATAAAATGCATTAATTTAAAAAAAAAATTCAAAAAAGTTGCACATTGCCTTGGACATTAAGGCAATGTGCAACTAACTGATTTCGAAAACTTTCAGGCGCGATTACTCCTACAATGTTAGCGGTGAGTGTGTTTTATTATACTTTCATTATATTGACTGGTCAATTCTCTAGGGCCGCACTTAGCCACGTTATTTATTCAGGCCCTAAATTAATTACAATTAATAATAACGTGAGAGCGCTCTGAGAGTTAAGCTAAATATGCTTTGCCGTTAACACCATTATACCAACACTACGTAAAGATAGTTATTCTGTGCTAGCGCTGCGATAGAACGTTTAGTATGCGCCTGGTCGCCGTCGCGAGCGAACGTGGAATCCGCGCTTGACGCTTCATCTGCGGCATCCTTTGATCCCCTGACGTCTGCGCTGGATTTTATTGATCGAACCCTACAAAATTAACTTCGCCTACTTTTTCGCGTGTCCGCCCATTTCGGATATCTTTCTGAGGTCTCATCTCGCCTTAAGTGTCGAAAGTTCTATCGCTCTCCGGTTTTGAAATGATTATACCTCACTTTAGCTGTGAAGCACTATTCCGAGAAAAAAGCAAAAAAAAAAGGGAGTTTCAGCGTGCCCCACTCCCCAAATTCCCAAAGTCAACGATTGTGTTCCTTTCATTTCCCTCTATAACATTTCAGTGACTGGACTACAAGCGAAATAGATACCTACATAGAAATCTGATACCTACATAAAAATAAAAACTGACACGGAAATATAAAGATATGTCATTGTGAATATCATTATGTTATCGGAACAAATACTGAAAAAACAAGGTTGGTTCAAAAATTGATAACAATTGCATATTATCTTCATGGTAATGAGATGGCAATGAGACAGCGACTTAAAAGGGCCGAATGACAACACAACGCTAAACTTAGTTTAACTAATTTCTGGTAAGATATTCATTATCTAAGCAAGAGTAGATGCGAGGACATATCCTTGTTTGACGCCATAGCTGAAAGGGATGAACTTTGCTCACCATTAACTGGAAGAGTATTTTTCAGTAAGGAATAGAGAATATTTCAGTAATGCAATTGTAGGGGACCACTCCTCACTAGACTCCAAGTTGTGCGGTGTGAGGTGGTGGTATCAACTTACGGGTTATCTCCGTATTGAAAGGCGGTTTTGAGTGAAGCAGAAGGTGTTTATTGAACGATTGAAAGTTTAATATTGCCAGTTATAGCGCTTCCCGAACAGGCGATGTTGTCGCGAGTGTATTGTTACGCGACTACAGTTACGAGGGTATATGGGTGAGGATTGTATTGGTGCTCCTAGTATCTTGTACTGGGCACGGCTCAAGTCTGTGGGATTGCAGACTGATGCTTCGCGACTGGGAAAGATAAGGAAAGGAAACCAAGGAGCCGGACTCGTTGAGCGACCTCGTGAGAGGGGTACCGAGTATGCCGTCGCAACCGAGGAATGATCTGTGACTAAGAAGCCGGGACACCGGAGTGTGCCGTCGCTATCTCGGAGACGTGACCACTCGAGGAGTGATACTTTGGTTGTCTTTTCGCCGGTTTATATAGGCCGGGAAATGATGCAATCCGAAATATTCCGAGTAAAAGTATTGTTTCATCGTGCTGATTCATCGCTGCAACGAGTCAAAATAATAGCTGAATTGTGTCAGTGTATTTCACTGAAAATCGATGCATTTGTTGATCGCATATAACGGTACTTAAGGGCCGATACACAATGATCATGACTAGGTATTCGGCGTTCATATGCCACTGCTTGATGTATGCCAGATAAAGCCTAACAGACTGCAGACAACACCTAACCGCAACTAATTCTGACATTCACTCTCAACATATCCGCGTTAGCTCCCTGTTATGCATACCCCGAATAAGACTGGCAAATGTACTGAAACTACTTACACCTTAACATTTAATTATATGTATAGTCTACTCCCTGCCACTTTTAACTAGCTGAAATACTTTAAGAGGCCTATTACAAAATAGCGTAGGTATTCTTTTAAAATGAGTTTAAAAAATGAACGCATTTTTTTTTGGATGTAACTATAAAAGATAGGATAAATAAATAAAAAAATAAATAAATAACTATTCAACCCTGGGAGAAAACCGCGGCACTGAGCGCTCTTCTCTTGCGCAAGCAAATATATACACAATTTCTAATTGTTTTTTGCAGTGTTTTCTCCTTTCTAATGACAATAATTTATATTATGTCGTATTGCTAAAAGAGTGAACTTTAATATAGTATAAGTATTATATAAGAATCTTATTTTATTTCTGAGAAAATTAGAATGATACAGGAAGTTTTTTTTTAAATTTTGTGTAATTGTAAGTAATGTATACCTTGGATATGTGGTCAAAAAACGAAAAAATAAGGCCGCTATGGTCAACAAGAATACATGACGGACATAAAAAAAAATAGTATACGGTTTTCGTTGTAGTGATATTACTGTATTAAGGAGCTCAAAGTTTGCCTTCCGAGCGTTTTACGAATAACGACTTTCGGAAAATGGGCTGAATAAGTAAATAATATTCGTTATATCTAAAATTAAAGGCCGCTATGGTCAACATCAAGAAATGGTCCAGGTAATTCAGTAATTAAAGTTTGTAGAAATCTCTTCATTTCTTGGAATTAGAACGCCAAAAATCCACTTTTCTTGCCTTTCTGGAAAAAATATGTGATAGGGCTCTTAAATTAAAAAAGGAGATGTTGAGGAGATGCTGACAGATCACGCTTTCTATGATCTGACTGAAATCGAGGGCCATGTTTTTTTTTACCATTGCACCCATTTAAATGGAGACATTTTCTGACATTGTTGCTAATGTTACATAAATTAGAAATAATTGAAAATGAGCATATTGTCTACACTAATAATAATAATATACTCTTTATTTGCACTTAATTATGATACCACGTGACAATAAACGTGGCAATGTCTTACAACTAACCTAATTACAGTGGTACATGCGCGCATTGTGGAAATACAGATTATCACGATCGTCTGCATACAATACAGACCAGTAAAGGTATTTAAAATAAAAGATAGAGCCATGGGTGTATAGATAAAAGAAAATATAATGACACCTTACATTAAATAAAATAGAATAACGAGATTTACCATAGCATAGAGAAATCAATGTTTATACAGCATAAATCATATAATAATAATAAATAATAAGAATAAACTCTTTATTTGCACTCAAATGTTATCCAAAAATGCGAGCTTATTGCCACATGGCAATGTCTTACAACTAACCTAAACACAGTGGTACATGCCCGCATTGTGAAAATAAATATTATTACATAATATACAGACCGTCTGCATAACATACAGACAACTGGAAGAATTTAAAACTAATAATGCCCGAGGAGAGGAAATTGGGAGAGGAAGAGGAGAGAAAGGGAAGAACTGGTTACTTTGTAAACTGGTAGTAATCTTTGATGTGAGTCTTAAATGTTGGTAAAGAAGGCGAGTTTCGTATATATGCCGGGAGATCATTCCAGAGCCTTGGACCATGGACACAGAAAGAGTAGGAATAGAAATCAGTTTATGAAATGGAATTTTTAGTAAACTGTCAGAGACTGACCGAAGTACGAGACCGTGGGAACTTAATGGTTCAAAAAGCTCGTTGAGATAGGATAGTGTTGATTGGGAGAGAACACGATAGAGGAGAGCAAGTATATGGACATTTCTCCTTTGGCGTTAATGTCGATTGTATCGATGTTAAAAAAATAACATCGTGATACTTGTCTTTTTTAGCATTTCAGTTATTGATTGTTTTTAATATTTTGATTGTTTTATAATCTTTATCTAACAATTCACGAATCATTTCAATAAATTTATTCGATTATGATACTAAACTTAATATATTTTCTATTTGTCTTTAAAATAGGTAATATACTCAAACTAGTATCATGCAAAAAGCTTGTATGAACTACCTGTTAATTACAGTAGCTTGCTCATTACTTACTTACAGTACTAACTAGAGTTACCAACTATACAATGGGCAGACCCCTCACTTCAGGAAGTTTTAACGTAATTAGATCGTTCTGTCTCCCGTGAGGTGAGCGTAGAAGACTTAAAACAAAACAGTCCACCGTCAAGTTACGCCACACGCCCGTAAGTAGCCAACGCCTTACCGCGAGACAACCAGTTTAATCAACCAGCGGGCCAACACTCGCGCCGTTACTTCCAGTTGCAACCAGATTACAGCGGTCTCCCGACTTGTTACAGGTTCGAGGTCGCTTGCGCGTCCTCTCCCTTACGTAGCGGAGATACGGTGTCTACCGAATCTATCGCGGACCACGGTATCCTTTGCCCGGCTCTTCACCCCGTATCGGGTAGCCGATTGGTCGTTTCAAGAGCAGTTGCCATAAAGTGAACAACTACCCCCACTCTATAGGACACAGTACTGTTTCCAGACTACCCCGGCTGTTAATATGCACAATCGATTGGCTGAAGCCGCACGGTGCGCAAACCGTCCAGGAGCGCTCGTAGGTTTAATCCTAGGGGAAAGTGGCCCGAAGACCAGAGTCCTACCCTGGATTGCACTTCCACGTGGAGGCCGCCGGATGGGTGTTGACTCGTGAGTATGACCTAACCTGCACACATGGTATCACCAAAGACTAGAGTCTATATTAAGAACACGTCGGAGTGATGTGTAACGAGTGCTAACCCGTAAGATATAGCAACTGACCCATTTTTTTTTTGCTTTTTCATGACTATTGATATAAAAAGGCGCCACGTCTTCAAATGTTTAGTTTATCAGAGTGATTAGACTTATAAATAACTATATAATTACTATTTATCAGTACTTTATTTAACCTTGTTGGTATTTATCCACGATACAAGAATTTTGTGCTATATACTTTCAGCTGTTCTAAGAGACTCAGAGGTATATATACTATATATATATATATATATATATATATATATATATATATATATATATATATATATATATATATATATATATATATATATATATATATATATATATATATATATATATATATATATATATATATATATATATATATATATATATATATATATATATATATATATATATATATATATATATATATATATATATATATATATATATATATATATATATATATATATATATATATATATAGGTATATATATATATATATATATATATATATATATATATATATATATATATATATATATATATATATATATATATATATATATATATATATATATATATATATATATATATATATATATATATATATATATATATATATATATATATATATAGAAATATTTGATAGTTTTGTGTATATATTCTTTTTAGAATTGATCAATAAGATGATTATAAAGTAAATAATTATAAAAGCCACTTACATCGTGACGAAGGATTCCCTTGATCGGATTCGGGAATGCTTTAGGTGTTAACGAGAATGATGAATGCCTCTCACTTGCGGAAAGAGGAGTAGGTTTAAGTTGGGCCCATTTTTCAACTAGTAAACGCTCACCCTTCATCCAATTATCTCAAAAATTAAGCTACAATCCTTCTTTATACGTAAACTCACTCAATTTCCTATTATTTCAGGGGAAATAACAAGACAAGACGAGCTACTTGACAGATGGAAGAATTTAAAATTTCGAATTTCGTTTTTTTATTTTCTAAAGGTGCGATATAAAGAAGCTGCGATCAATATTCAGCTGAAAACTTAAAACTAAAAGCGTGACATGCCCTCATATCAATGAAAGGAAGCAGTCAGCTCTTTCCTATTAGTTGGAAAGATTACCTTTAACCTAAATGGATTATTTACAATGAACGAAACATAAAATATGTAAAAATTCAATATTTTGAAATATTTGATAGTTTTGTGTATATATTCTTTTTAGAATTGATCAATAAGATGATTATAAAGTAAATAATTATAAAAGCCACTTACATCGTGACGAAGGATTCCCTTGATCGGATTCGGGAATGCTTTAGGTATTAACGAGAATGATGAATGCCTCTCACTTGCGGAAAGAGGAGTAGGTTTAAGTTGGGCCCATTTTTCAACTAGTAAACGCTCACCCTTCATCCAATTATCTCAAAAATTAAGCTACAATCCTTCTTTATACGTAAACTCACTCAATTTCCTATTA
Organism: Micropterix aruncella; assembly: GCA_944548615.1. Lineage (NCBI taxonomy): Eukaryota > Metazoa > Arthropoda > Insecta > Lepidoptera > Micropterigidae > Micropterix > Micropterix aruncella. The sequence goes on from OX155967.1 coordinate 30,265,652, forward strand.
TTTCAGGGGAAATAACAAGACAAGACGAGCTACTTGACAGATGGAAGAATTTAAAATTTCGAATTTCGTTTTTTTATTTTCTAAAGGTGCGATATAAAGAAGCTGCGATCAATATTCAGCTGAAAACTTAAAACTAAAAGCGTGACATGCCCTCATATCAATGAAAGGAAGCAGTCAGCTCTTTCCTATTAGTTGGAAAGATTACCTTTAACCTAAATGGATTATTTACAATGAACGAAACATAAAAAATGTAAAAATTCAATATTTTGAAATATTTGATAGTTTTGTGTATATATTCTTTTTAGAATTGATCAATAAGATGATTATAAAGTAAATAATTATAAAAGCCACTTACATCGTGACGAAGGATTCCCTTGATCGGATTCGGGAATGCTTTAGGTGTTAACGAGAATGATGAATGCCTCTCACTTGCGGAAAGAGGAGTAGGTTTAAGTTGGGCCCATTTTTCAACTAGTAAACGCTCACCCTTCATCCAATTATCTCAAAAATTAAGCTACAATCCTTCTTTATACGTAAACTCACTCAATTTCCTATTATTTCAGGGGAAATAACAAGACAAGACGAGCTACTTGACAGATGGAAGAATTTAAAATTTCGAATTTCGTTTTTTTATTTTCTAAAGGTGCGATATAAAGAAGCTGCGATCAATATTCAGCTGAAAACTTAAAACTAAAAGCGTGACATGCCCTCATATCAATGAAAGGAAGCAGTCAGCTCTTTCCTATTAGTTGGAAAGATTACCTTTAACCTAAATGGATTATTTACAATGAACGAAACATAAAATATGTAAAAATTCAATATTTTGAAATATTTGATAGTTTTGTGTATATATTCTTTTTAGAATTGATCAATAAGATGATTATAAAGTAAATAATTATAAAAGCCACTTACATCGTGACGAAGGATTCCCTTGATCGGATTCGGGAATGCTTTAGGTGTTAACGAGAATGATGAATGCCTCTCACTTGCGGAAAGAGGAGTAGGTTTAAGTTGGGCCCATTTTTCAACTAGTAAACGCTCACCCTTCATCCAATTATCTCAAAAATTAAGCTACAATCCTTCTTTATACGTAAACTCACTCAATTTCCTATTATTTCAGGGGAAATAACAAGACAAGACGAGCTACTTGACAGATGGAAGAATTTAAAATTTCGAATTTCGTTTTTTTATTTTCTAAAGGTGCGATATAAAGAAGCTGCGATCAATATTCAGCTGAAAACTTAAAACTAAAAGCGTGACATGCCCTCATATCAATGAAAGGAAGCAGTCAGCTCTTTCCTATTAGTTGGAAAGATTACCTTTAACCTAAATGGATTATTTACAATGAACGAAACATAAAATATGTAAAAATTCAATATTTTGAAATATTTGATAGTTTTGTGTATATATTCTTTTTAGAATTGATCAATAAGATGATTATAAAGTAAATAATTATAAAAGCCACTTACATCGTGACGAAGGATTCCCTTGATCGGATTCGGGAATGCTTTAGGTGTTAACGAGAATGATGAATGCCTCTCACTTGCGGAAAGAGGAGTAGGTTTAAGTTGGGCCCATTTTTCAATTGATATGAGGGCCTCATATCAATGAAAGGACTGCTTCCTTTCATTGATATGAGGGCATGTCACGCTTTTAGTTTTAAGTTTTCAGCTGAATATTGATCGCAGCTTCTTTATATCGCACCTTTAGAAAATAAAAAAACGAAATTCGAAATTTTAAATTCTTCCATCTGTCAAGTAGCTCGTCTTGTCTTGTTATTTCCCCTGAAATAATAGGAAATTGAGTGAGTTTACGTATAAAGAAGGATTGTAGCTTAATTTTTGAGATAATTGGATGAAGGGTGAGCGTTTACTAGTTGAAAAATGGGCCCAACTTAAACCTACTCCTCTTTCCGCAAGTGAGAGGCATTCATCATTCTCGTTAACACCTAAAGCATTCCCGAATCCGATCAAGGGAATCCTTCGTCACGATGTAAGTGGCTTTTATAATTATTTACTTTATAATCATCTTATTGATCAATTCTAAAAAGAATATATACACAAAACTATCAAATATTTCAAAATATTGAATTTTTACATATTTTATGTTTCGTTCATTGTAAATAATCCATTTAGGTTAAAGGTAATCTTTCCAACTAATAGGAAAGAGCTGACTGCTTCCTTTCATTGATATGAGGGCATGTCACGCTTTTAGTTTTAAGTTTTCAGCTGAATATTGATCGCAGCTTCTTTATATCGCACCTTTAGAAAATAAAAAAACGAAATTCGAAATTTTAAATTCTTCCATCTGTCAAGTAGCTCGTCTTGTCTTGTTATTTCCCCTGAAATAATAGGAAATTGAGTGAGTTTACGTATAAAGAAGGATTGTAGCTTAATTTTTGAGATAATTGGATGAAGGGTGAGCGTTTACTAGTTGAAAAATGGGCCCAACTTAAACCTACTCCTCTTTCCGCAAGTGAGAGGCATTCATCATTCTCGTTAACACCTAAAGCATTCCCGAATCCGATCAAGGGAATCCTTCGTCACGATGTAAGTGGCTTTTATAATTATTTACTTTATAATCATCTTATTGATCAATTCTAAAAAGAATATATACACAAAACTATCAAATATTTCAAAATATTGAATTTTTACATATTTTATGTTTCGTTCATTGTAAATAATCCATTTAGGTTAAAGGTAATCTTTCCAACTAATAGGAAAGAGCTGACTGCTTCCTTTCATTGATATGAGGGCATGTCACGCTTTTAGTTTTAAGTTTTCAGCTGAATATTGATCGCAGCTTCTTTATATCGCACCTTTAGAAAATAAAAAAACGAAATTCGAAATTTTAAATTCTTCCATCTGTCAAGTAGCTCGTCTTGTCTTGTTATTTCCCCTGAAATAATAGGAAATTGAGTGAGTTTACGTATAAAGAAGGATTGTAGCTTAATTTTTGAGATAATTGGATGAAGGGTGAGCGTTTACTAGTTGAAAAATGGGCCCAACTTAAACCTACTCCTCTTTCCGCAAGTGAGAGGCATTCATCATTCTCGTTAACACCTAAAGCATTCCCGAATCCGATCAAGGGAATCCTTCGTCACGATGTAAGTGACATATATATATATATATATATATATATATATATATATATATATATATATATATATATATATATATATATATATATATATATATATATATATATATATATATATATATATATATATATATATATATATATATATATATATATATATATATATATATATATATATATATATATATATATATATATATATATATATATATATATATATATATATATATATATATATATATATATATATATATATATATATATATATATATATATATATATATATATATATATATATATATATATATATATATATATATATATATATATATATATATATATATATATATATATATATATATATATATATATATATATATATATATATATATATATATATATATATATATATATATATATATATAATATATATATATATATATATATATATGTAGCTGTGTGTGTAAAAGTGTTTCTCTTTCAGAATTCTATAACAATGGTCAAGTTGACTAGTGATCCTAGGCCAAAATGGTTATCAGACGACCTTTTAAAAATCTGCATTAGAAATTCCCAGAAACTACCAACAACCACAGATTTATACCTGAATGAAATATTTATCACTTACGTGGTACCCAAGGGCGAGAACTACCTGAGTGTCATGTACAGAGTGAAGGTGCAGTACCGAGTGAAGTCCAGTTCCAATGAGGTGGAAGAACTGACCGTGATCATGAAGGTCGAACACGACAACTTTTCGGAGGTGACACCGTTTGCTTTTGAAAGAGAAACCGAAATGTACAGAGACGTCATACCACAGTGGCATGATACGCTGGAGAAGAAGGAATTGGACACAAAATTCGTATGCAGGTAATTGTATTCTTTGTCTCTTTGATGGTGACTATGTTTTGAAGTTTTGGAAACAGATGGCTAGGGGGAAAGCATAGAGTTGTATTGGGCGAGTGGTTTATTCTAGACTAGCGAGAGGGTCAGTTTGTACAAGCCAGCTCTCGTTTACAACTGCAACAAGTGCATCTGCTTCCATTATTTCGTGCGGATGTCAATACCATACGCGGCAAATTTGACTTGCTTTCTGTTGGGGGGAAATGACTCACGCTATGTGACATAGTCTCTACAGTATGTGACATAGTCTTTACGGTTACACGGCCAGGCGGCATAGTGGTTAAGTCCCCTAAACTTAAATTGTAAGGTGTCGGTTTTAATTCCCGGCTGGGTCACTATTTTCCTTTCGGATAAACTTAACGGAATTGCATTTCAGTTCTATCGATCGAATGCAATAACAAGACACACACTTGCACGTATGTTATACGCACACATACATATCAACACTTCGTAGTAGAGGATGTTGTAAGAGATTATCTCACGACAATAAACCCGCCTATGCATGGTAAAATTTTCATAATAAAAAATATAAACAAACAAACAAAAACAAACAAAATATCATATAACTTCTTAATGCCTCTTTTTAACATCACTTGCTGCTATAATGATTCTAATGTTACTGCTAAGAAGTTCGTGTCATGTGATCCTAGTGGTTTGGATCTCGTCCGATGTAAGAGTATAGCCCTGTTTTAATATGTACCTAATTTAGTAACCCTTAGATCCTCAATATCATTTTCAGATATATACACTCTGCAAAAGTGGGAAATACATCCATACTAGTGCTGGAGGACATAAAACCATTAAAATACGAAGTAGCAGATAGAACAAAAGGTCTTGATCGGAATCACTGCAAATTACTTTTGCGCAAATTGGCAAAAATGCACGCAGCCTCAATGGCCGTCTGCCACGATCAGGTATGACTAGTCTAACTTTACTGCTACAAGTAGTCTTTTTCAACGGAATTTACTTTAGGAATTATCAGAGCACAATTTTGTTAAATAAAATAGAATATTTTATACACAAAAATCAATGTTAAAAAAAAAATACTTTCAGGAGATCAGCATTTCAAACACATACAAAAGGGGTCCTTTGTGGGCCTTTGACGAGAGTGTGATCTTAGCCTCAAACGTAAAAACGTCATGCAAGAAGAAAATAGCCGAAATTTCGGAGATTTTAAGGAAATATCCGATGAAATACGAGAGAGCCATCAGATTTTATAAAGAAATCGACGATTCGTTCGCAAACATCGATATTTTGACCGATATGCTACCTTACGAAGAGGGTATGTGTTATATTACGTTTTCTTCTTCTTTCGATGCCTCCTCCTCATAGAGGTGGGCTATCATCATAGCTATCTTAACTAAATAATCATTTTTCTTTCCCGGAACTAGAAAAAGTATTGTGAACGCGCTAAAAAAAATGAGATAAACTGAAATGTCCATTTTGACACCACCTGAGACGATTAGAACCATTTCCAAACTAAAGTCTGTCTGTGAGAGTGTGTGTCTGTGTGTGTGTGTGTGTGTGTTCCTCCACTTGATTTATTCCTTGATAAAAAATATATTTTGGTGTTTTTTTACAAAGTTCCAAGTGTGCGAAAGAAACAGCGATAACAGGCTCCACATTTGTGCCAATATGATATTCGATGAAATTAGAGACGTCCTGTTTCATCCTAATCATTTGGATTTCATCCAATAGTTGGAACACATATAGGAATGACGAATGATGCATTGAGCTTAAATTCTGACATATTATTCTTATCTTTTCAGGAAATAAATTCAACGCAATAATCCACGGAGACTGTTGGATCAACAATATTATGTTTAAATATGGACCAGACTCGTCTTTGGAAGATGTCTTGTTTGTAAGTTTATAAGTTCTTCTTTATTTCTCCCGGGGTGTTTCCGGTGACCAGCTGCATCCAAAGAACATGTTCTGCAGTCTGATGACCCATTCCACAAGCTCACCATGAATCTTCGATAAGTCCTATTTCAGCAAGTTCGTCTCTTAAGTTTCTGTGACCTTCAATATTTACTTTACTAACTAAGCTCTTTATGTTTTCCTTTCCAGGTCGATTTCCAAGCTTCGCACTATACCTCTATAGCTTACGACTTTATGTACTTCATGTTCGCCAGCGCGAGTCTGGAAGTTAGGAGATCCCATTTTGCAGAACTGAAATACTTCTACCTTAACTCCCTAGTGGAGGATCTCAAGGCGTTGAAATACGGCGGAGAAATACCAACTTTAGCGGACTACGATAAAGAGTTGCAGAGGTCTGTTCGAGTAGGTAAGGCTAAAAGATATGAGGTTGTCGACCAACATCTATAACACTGGGTATTATGGTAGTAAGAAGACGGCATAAGCCGACAAAAAACAAGTATTTCATCGTTTTTTTTGCTCGAACTAAGATCTAATCGAGTGATTTTATTATTTAGGAAGGATGGTTGCTTAGTTAGAGATTGGTTGTTTGAAGGGTGAGTGTTTCTAGATTAAAAAGGCCTTGTAAACCTACATCTCTGTTCGCAAGTCGAAGACAACCAACCAATCTCGTTTAAATATAAAGCAATCCCTAATTCAAACAAGGGACCCCTTTCTCCACTATGTACTATGTACGTAAGTGGCTTTTATTATTATTTTCTTCATAATCATCCATCTAATCAATTCTATAAAGAATATACACAAAAAACTATCAAATATTTTTAAAATATTTACTTTTTACACATTACACAAAAAACTATGAAATATATATATATATATATATATATATGTATATATATATATATATATATATATATATATATATATATATATATATATATATATATATATATATATATATATATATATATATATATATATATATATATATATATATATATATATATATATTATACGAACTGAAGGTCTTCAAACCATTTACCCAAACGTAGATATTGCTCTACGTGTATGTGTAGGTGTGTGTGTACTCCCGCCAGTAACTCTTCTGGAGAACGATCGTTTTCTTGTTTGCGACGAGTTAAAAATTATTTACGCACAACAATGACGGAGCTAAGGTTAAACGATCTTGCTTTGCTTAACATGGAAGCTATATTTTTAAGGAAATTGGATTGCAAAGATTTAATTAATGATTTTGCTGCGCTTAAGTGCAGACGAGTTTTGAAACACATTGTAAAATACGTATTATATCTTGTATGAGAATAACCTTTAGTTATTTAAATAAATATAACGTAACACCGTTTGAAATGTTTTATTTAAATGTGCAATTATCCCTGAATTCTCGAAAATATACAAACTAGCAGCTATTATACTTAACTGATGTTGAATTGATTTCGATAAAACTTGGCAAAAAATTATATTCATTATGTAGTCTATATGATGGGTGCTCAGAAAGGGGCGGCTGGTACCTGTTACATGTCATGGGGCCTAGGGCAGCCAAGACTCCAAATCCGCCACTGATTGTACCTTATTTTTATTGTGCAATAAGGAGATTTTCATTCATTCATTTATCAACATTTTCCGTACTGGTAACAAAAAAGCTTTCATGGATGTTTGTTTAAATTTTCAGCAATTTTCTCACTGACGCAGTTGCTACCCTTATGCCTGGTGAAGCTAGACAACAAGAGCCTAAGCAGGGAAGACTCTGATGCTTTCAGTATCGACGAAATATCTAATCTTGTGAACATCGTTGCGGACGAAGGCCTATGGACCAACTTAGTACTAGCTTCTAGCGATATTATTATAGAAGAGAAGCTCATTGACGCCTTTGTGTCATAGCGGTGTCCCACACGGAAATATGTATATTGCCTCGACTGCATGTTTAAATCTAGCTAAACTGAGCAATATACTCTATACTACTTTTATTAATTAAACATACTGAAGTGGTTTTTTGGATATTTTATTGATAATTGGAGAATAATCGGCGATGCGAAGTCTACAACCCTACTTGGACGTGTGAGGGACCACCCCTCACTAGACTCCAAGTTATTCAGTGTGAGGTGGTGGAGTCGACTTGCGAGTTATCTCCGTATTAAAAGGCGATTTTGGGTGAATCAGAAGGTACAGGATGGACCAAAAGTCCGTTTACTTTTTAAACAATGATAAAAACAAAACTAGATAAATGCTGCAAAATCTGTTTATTTATTATTAAAAAAGACAAGTAGGGATTTTATTTTTTGAATATTACATCATCCATATGTGACCCTTGTCCCTCACGACACTGTTGCAACCTGGAGCGAAAATTTTCTATCACGGCCTTGCAGGTGTTTTCTGAAATGTTTTGCATTTCTTCGCTGATGCGTCCCTTTAATTCTTCAAGAGACGCTGGGTTGGTGTCAAAAACTTTATTTTTAAGGTATCCCCAAAGAAAAAAATCCACTGGGGATAAATCTGGACTACGAGGTGGCCAGTTAACGTCACCTCTTTTTGATATCACTTTTTGACCAAAAATTTCACGAACTGCAATCAATGAGTCATTGGAGGTGTGACATGTGGCCCCATCTTGTTGAAACCATGAGCGTTGATTAAAACCATTCAAATTCTGTAGCGCTGGAGTAAAAAAGTTCCGTAGCATGGCTATATACCGCTCTGTGTTCACTGTAACAGCATGTCCATTTTGATCTTCGTAAAAATATGGACCAATAATCCCTCTTGCTGACAAAGCTGCCCATACAGTAACTTTGGGCGAATGCAGGGGATTTTGATGCTTCAATTTAGGATTAGTGTCACTCCAGTACCTGCAATTTTGCCGGTTCACGTGTCCATTTAAGTGGAAGTGTGCTTCGTCTGAGAAAAAAATGTTTCTACAAAATTTTCGTTGCGCTATAGTCGGAGAATCGTTGTTTCGATAGTACTCGCGTACGCAGAACGCACGTTGTGTTCCGTTGAATGGCGCCATGGCACTGAATTCCCATAGGCTGCTCTCGAGTTACGTACCCCCTCCGCCCCACCCCGCCTTCGCTGCTCGACGTAAGTACTGATTTAAAAGTAAACGGACTTTTGGTCCACCTTGTATTTATTGAATTGATTGAGAGTTCGATATTGCCAGTTATAACGCTTCCCGAATATGTAATATTGACGCGGATGAAGTGACTCGCGGAATGGATGCGTTTACGAGGATGTAAGGATAAGGATTTTATTTGTGCTCCTAGTATCTCGTACTGGGCACTGCTCGAGTCTGTGGAAATGCAGACTGATGCTTCTCGACTGAAAAAAGGTAAGGAAAGGAAACCAAGGAGCCGGACTCGTTGAGCGACCTCGTGAGAGGGGTTCCGAGTTTGCCGTAGCAACCTTGGGGGAGGTGATCACTCGAGGATTGATACTTTGGTTGCTTTTTCGCCGGTTTATATAGGCCGATAAATGATGCAATCCAAAATATTCCGAGTAAAAGTGTTATTTCATCGTGCTGATTCATCGCTTCACGAGGTAGCAAAATAGCTGAATTTGTGTCAGTGTATTTCACTGGAAATCAATGCATTTGTTGATTACATGTGACGGTACTTAAGGGCCGTTACAGACGTGTTGACTACAATGGGCGAACTTGTCACCTAAGAACGTTTTACTTTATTGATCGTCCTGTCTCCCGTGAGGTGAGCGTAGAAGACTTGGTGACGAGACCAACGCCTTACCGCGAGACATCGGGTGTGCACACAGCAGGCCGACACTCGCGCCCATACTTTCAGTTTCGACCATATTTCTCCAGCCTCCCGACTGGTTACGGGATCGAGGTCGCTTACTCGGTCCTCTCCCTTACGTAGCGGTGATTCGGTTTCTACCGAATCTATCGCGGAGCGCGGCATCCTTCTTCCGACTGTTCACCCGGTATCGAGTGGCCAATTGAATGTTTCTAGAGAGGCTAACAACCGGTCAGCATCCACTTCAGCTGTTTAGGAAACGTATGTCGTTTACAGACTCCCCCAGTTATTTGCCGGAGTTCAGAGTCGATTGGCTGACGCCGCACGGTGCGCAAACCACCCAGTAGCGCCCGAAGGTCATCCCCCAGGTGAAACTAATCCACCCTGCATGCAATAATAGGTAGGAGAAACAGAATTCTTACCGGGGTAGACCCTTATTCGAGCAGGCGAGGGGGCTGCATCGTTGATATTTGGAGATGTTAACTACAACGTGCGAACCCATCACCTCAGGAAGTTTTAACGATAACGATCGTGTGGTCTTCCGTGAGGTGATCGTAGAAGACTTTTGAGATAATACAAATCTGAAACCCATTGGATCTTATGGCCCAAACTGCACGAAACCATTTGCTACCACTGCATCGCTGACAGTGCGAGTGAAATGTTCTGACACGGATTTGGGGGGAGGGGGGGGGGGGAGCGAGCCAGTGCCCGGAATACCTGCCTCAGGCGGCAAATTGATTAGGTGCTGCCCCGGGCCATAATAAATTTATATGTTTAAAAAAAACTTTTCAAAAGGAGCCTAGCATCCCGCATGCATATTACATTTAAAACAAAAATCGGTTTTCTGCGCATTTTGCATTTTAGTCGTTTGGATTTTTCAGTTTGCATGTTTATTTTTCTTATTTTTATTTATTTATTTTTTTTAATTTTTATTTATTCAGCTCTTAAAAATACATTTAATTACAACATAAAAACATTCTCTTAGCCTAATAATTCACAAATAAACATTTTTCTTTTTGTTGCCTATCTCGGAAAGAGATTCAGATATATGTAATAGTTTATGGTTTACCACCCAATTAGGAATAGCCTGTATCGAGGTGGTACCAGCAGAAATCTATATTTCCTGCCAATAGGGATGAGTTATTCGCTCTTAGGATTTTTTATTTTTTTTAACGAGTATTGCAATGGCATTTAAATTTGATAACAAAAATAACTTGAAGAGACAAAATAACTTGAAGAGACAAAATAACAAAATAACTTGAAGAAACAAAATAAAATAGAAGGTATTTTAGTTTAATTATTCATAAATATTCTTACATACTAGAATAATACATACAAAGTTATGATGTAATATTATTATAAATAAGTACTTACATATAATAAAACAAACATTAAAATATAATATGATAATAGATATTTACATGTGCTAAAGTCCCTTGTAGGAGAAGTATAGAAATAGCCATCAAGATATTTTTTAAAGAATTTTAATGATTTTACAATAATAATAACAAACTGTAAAAAAACTAAATACATGTACAACTGAAGAACTAACTCTATGGTGGAAGAATTGCATCAAAGAGCTTCTCTTCCAACATAATATCGGTAGAAGCTAATACTAGTTTTGTAAAATAATCATCCTCAGCTACGTTGTCTAATAGACCTGCTATGTCTGCCACATTGAATGTCTTCGATTCGTCCCTGCTCAGGGTTTGGCTGTCCAGCTTCACCAGGCACACGGGTAACAGCATCGTGAAAGCAAATATAACTGAAAATCACAAAAATAATAAATAACTAGCTGTTGCCAGCGACTTCACTTCGCGTAAAGCTTCGAATCGATTTGTTAATTTAAGCAGGGTAGCGTTTATTTGCCTTATTAGACGCTACCTTTAGATATTTAGTGCAAGGCGTCCTTCCTCAGATGCACGCTAGCTATCTAGTAGACTTACGCGTCTTGTTCCTCACCACGCTTTACTAATTTCATGATATTTCTATAACTATACCACCTAAGAACTTGGAGTAAATGGCTTATTTTATCTTTATTTAACACCCGTGATAAACGATTAATTTATTATGATAAGAATTCTTATTTTATTGTTAATGTCTTCAACAAATTTTGCCTACTATCAAGCACAAGCTCTGCTTAGTTGGGCGTAATAGGAAAATAAACATTATCTTAGAAATGCCTAATTACTTGCTGTGGCTAAGTAATTTAGTATAATATTTTATTTGATGTTTTATAATAACTTACTACTACTACTTACTAACGTCAATTTCCTTATAAATAAATATTCGGATTTAAAATAAAATATATATTATTTTAAACATTAAACCTTCCAAACTAATACACAAATTTTTACCAAAAAACCGACTCCAAAATGTGTCATAAGTGCAGCAGCCATGTCGTCGTGATACTTAGAATGGGCTATCATAATTGAATGCGTATACAAAATTTCGTGTCTGTGCTGTTGACTGTTGAGGAGTCTCCTCGCCGGGAGCCAACCCAGGGTGTATAATCAGGGAGCTAATGGGCCCTTGCTGAGTTGGCCACGAAGACCCATTCTGTTTCAGGGTCGGTCACACTCACGGGTCAACACCCATCCGATGGCCTCCACGCATGGGGTGCGAGCCTGGGTAGGACACTGGGTCAACCAGACTCCCCTGGGAATCAATCCTCTGGCGCTCCTGGACGGTCTGCGCACCGAGCGGTGCAAGCCAATCGATTGTGCTCTCCGACTAACAATCGGGGGAGTCTGGGAACTGTATTGTTTCCTATAGAGCGGGGGTAGTTGTCTACCTTACGGCGACTGCTCTTGAAATGACCATTGGCCATCCGATCCCGGTTCAGAGTCGGGCAAAGGACGCCTTGGTCCGCGATAGATTCGGTATACTCCGTTTCACCGCTTCACCGCCAGGTAACATACCTGGCTACTCGCGGTAAGGCGTTGGTCTCTAACGGGTTGTGGCGTAGCTAGACGTCGGATTTGTTATGTCCAAAGTCTTCTACGCTCACTGCACGGTTGATAGAACGATGAATCGTTAAAACGTCCTTCAGTGACGGGTTCGCCCGTTGTGGTTGACATCTCAATATGTATAATCAGGTCATGCTTACCATAAAAATAAATATATTGTCATCGGAATCGAATCAACATGTACATTTTGATACTTCGTAAGATAATATTTGAGGAGTTCCCTCAATTCCTCATGGATCTCATCATCAGAACAGGATTTTGATGAAAATAAAACCAATCTGCAAGTACATCCTTTCAAATACAAAAAGAATTTTTCAATCGGTTCATAAATAGCAGAGTTCTGAGGTAACAAACATTTTTTTAAAAAATGCAACCGAATTGATAATTTCCTCCTTTTTATGAAGTCGGTTAAAAACTGTTTTAAGTTAAACCTATCTACTGCATTACATTCGGTTACTGCCCTGATTATAATTTCATTCCAAAAGGAGATTTTGTACTTTTCCGGAACAAACTCGAGGCATTTTTTCAAATCTCTCATTTTACTTTCCTGGCAAGGAAAGTATTGTGGACGCATATCTGTGCACGCTCAATACTGCACGGTCGGTTGACTGTTGCTGAGACTGTGGAACTGGTTTCTGAGATTTAATATGGCCTATGAGCCCATATTCGTACTCACTTCCGCGTTTCTTGCCGTGCACCTGCTTTCGTGTCAGCCAATGACACGACGCGGACAGCTTTCCGTGAAAAGTGGGGATCATCCCTTTTCATAGCGTCCTCGCGCTCTTTCCTAGGAGAAAAGCTATCTCCTCCCCTCTAAAGCCGTTACGGTACTGTACGTATTTGTCCAGACTTCAGGGCCGCCCAACAGTTTCTTGATGGCAGCTATTAGCTCGTTAAAGCGCACGTTACAAAGGTACGTCGTTGTGCCGAAACCACATTGTAAAATTTTGGTTTGGAATATCTCTTATACAAGCGACACAAATATATAAAAAAAACTTGCATATTTAAGAAAATAAAGATAAAGTTAAAAAGATAAAAGTATTTATTTCTAATACAACCATAAGAATTGTGTAGGAATGACATTAATTAATCTTAAACTAGTTACTCAATTTAGCCAAGAGATGATATACAATATATAACTTTAAACTTACCAATTTACAAAAACAAAGACTACGTCATAACAGTTTACAACAAAACAATTAACAGTAAATAATATGTATTAGATTAAATGAGTAGATACGATGCTATGTATTTTCAAAATATTTTAAGAAGTCGTTATGGGCATACATGTTGATTTTAAGCAGATAGACTCGGATGGATCTCTTGAAAATATCGATGTTTTTAATTGCTTTTAGTCTTTCGGGCAATTTATTGAAAAGTTTGAGGCCTAAGTATCGACTAGTCGCCTGGAACTTGGCAGTACGTGCTACGAACGGTTGGAGATACAGGGTTTTATTCCTGGTGTCATGCCGATGTACTTCCTCGTGGGATATGGCCGAGCTCTTATTGCAATAGAATTCGCAAAGAGCTTCTTGACCAAAAATCGCATATACGGTCAATATCCCTAGTTTTTGGAAGTGTTCACGACATGACTGCCGTGGACCAATACCTACTATCGCACGTATGGCTCTTTTCTGGAGAGTGGATACACTGTTGATGTGTGCTGCATTACCCCATAAAAGAATACCATAGCGCAGGTGTGACTCAACTAGGAAAGTATTGTGGACGCATATCTGTGTGTCTGTGTATTTGCTGTGTATATTCCTCCACGATAGCGCCCAAACATTCCATCCGATTGAGCTGAAGTTCGGCATGCAGGCTTCATTTGGTAATGGCAAGAGTTGAAAAGATTGTGGTTGAAATTAATCCACCAGGGGGCGCGCTAGTCTTACTTCAATCTCGAAATATTCCAGTTAGAGGCTTGAAATTCTTTTGTACAAAGTATAACCTTTTGCATAAAGTCTGCTTAATCGGGTTGAGTCGACCAGTGCACAAAATAATAATAATAATAATATAATAATGATAAAACTCTTTATTCTTAAAAAAAGGCGAGCTTATTGCCTGCAGGCAATATTTTAGAGCTAACCTATACTATTGTAAGAACATTATTTGCGAGTAGACTACATAACTTAACCTATATAAAGAGTATGACAAATAAAATAGAGGAGGATAGAAAGAAGTATATACTTTACTCTTTGTGGGCACAGATTTGCCACATCAAAATAATCTAACACCTATAAGGACGCTAAAGTTTAAAAAGGAGGGGAATGGGAGGGGAAAGGGAATTTATCTGGAGGATTTCAAATGCTCTCTGAGTCTGTTTTTAAAAGTTGTTATGCTTGGCGCGGTTCTCACATTTTTCGGCAAAGCATTCCAAAGACGGGCTCCATGCACGGTGAAAGAGAATGAGAAGAAGTCACTGCTGTGACTAGGGATAGAGAGTAGCAGGTTGTATTTTGATCTCAGAGGGCGTTCATGAGCCGATAGTGCAGTAAATCTGCCGGTTTCTGAGGCCATGGATATACCGAATGCAATTTCTGAGGTCATGGATATACCGAATGCAAACAGTTTGGAGACATGGTCTGAATATAAAAATCAAGAGGACCACGTTCATGGTTGTCGGACGTACATCGTCAGCTGCCACCCTCAATATCAAGAAACAACCTCTAGAGAGGGTACGCCAATATAAATACCTCGGCTGTATTGTGAATGATCAAGAAGACCTTAGTTTAGAAGTCAGATGTTGCATCGAACAAGCTAGAGCTGCGTTTATTAAAATGAGTCAACTCTTCTGCAACCGAAATCTCAAACTTTCCACTAGACATATTTTCAGTTCTCCTGTACGGAGTAGAAGCGTGGACCTTAACCCAAACTTTATGCAAAAGGTTAAAAGGACGGATAGAGTAACAAATGAGACGGTGCTGCAAAGAATGCACAAAGGATTGGAATCACTGAAGACCATAAAGGATGGATTACAATACATGGGCCACATGATGCGTGGTAACAAATACCACCTTCTCCAATTAATCCTGCAAGGAAAGATAAAAGGCCGTCGAAGACCTGGCCGAAGAAGAACCCACTCGCTACGAACCCTCTCCAGAGATTGGTTCTTGATGTAGAGGGTAGCAGCTGACGACGTACGTCCGCCAACCATGAACTTGGTCTTCTTGATGTTTATATTCAGACCATTTTGTGCACTGATCAACTCAACACGATTAAGCAGACTTTGCAGATCTTCGATAGAGCTGACAAGGAGATATAATCAATCAGTGCTTTATAAAATACTGATCATTATCAATGTTATTATAGATGGGCATATGAATTGCTATTAGTTTCAGCGCCACCTGCATGTCGCCGGCTTAGAAAGGTTGCCAAAACGTTCTATGGACTTGATCAGGGTGCTAACGGGCCCAGTGCAGTTGGCACATTATGACCCAATTCGTTTATGGGTCGGCCCAACTCACGGGTCAACACCCATTCGGGAGCCTCCTCGCAGAAGTTCGAGCCCGGGTAGACTCTGTGCCCTGTGGGTCAGTTTCCCCTGGGAGTCGTTTTTCGGGCGCACGGTGCAGCGTCAGCGAATAGACTGTGCAACCCGACTGAACCCGATGGAGTCATCGATATATGATCCCCTAGATGAGCCGTTCGCGCTCGAAAATGACCCCTTCAAAACCACTACGGAAAGCCGACCAGTAGTAGTTTGGTCGCAGTCCGCTGGCAGACAGCCGACCGTCTCCGGTGTGAGAGCGGCAGCGAAGAATATCGACGTGCTATTCTCTCGCATACTGTTCAAATTATTGCTCTCTCTCTCTCTCTCTCTCTCTCTCTCTCTCTCTCTCTCTCTCTCTCTCTCTCTCTCTCTCTCGCTCTCTCTCTCGCGGGGGTAGCTGTTGACTGACTACCCGATCTCGTGTGATCTCGGGTGATAGGTTCGCCCGTTGTGGTTACACCTCCCAACTATGGCATTGATCAATATAAAACCCTATATACTGAATGTTATGTGAGACCAGTCGCAGAATCCATGACGAACAGAGGCCGCACACATCAGTCACAATAGCCCTTTAAATTTGGATAATAAATACATTACAAAAAAACAGTCTCTTACCGACTCGGAGTGTCTTCTTCAGCTCCTGGTCGTATTCCTCCAAGGTCGGGAGTATTCCTTGGTATCCAAGCGTTTTCAAATTGCTCACCAGAGACGTGAAATAGAACTCTTTCAATTCAACATAATGGGTCTTTCTCACGTCCAGGTTTGCACAGCCGAAGATGAAGTACGAGAAGTCGTAGGCTATTGAAGTATAGTTAGACCCTTGAAAATCCACCTGATGGAAGAGAAATACATAGTAGTTTTTTTTAACATTAAGTCCCTACCTATGTAATTTAATACTGGCTAATTTGAACTCAAATATCTAGTGATCATTTTATAAATCCGAATTCAAATTTATTTCGAATTGAAGATAGTAATGTAGTGTTTCGAAATCAGTTATTCATTTGCTTCCCCGGCATTTGATTTTACCCTGACATCGTTCTGTTCACAACTACGTAAAAGTTAAAAAATCGCGTTGTTTTCAAATATGAGTTCCGCTGCGGCACTAGCGCTGCAGATATAGCTTGAAGAATCAATGTGTTCGGGCTTGCCATCACTAACGAACGCAATGTGTGTTTTTCGTTCAAACTTTACAAACGTATATGGAAATTGTGATATAAAAATGAGCTTCGTGGACGGCCGAAAACGCAAATCGATAATGAAGAATTGAAAACTATGGTAGATGCTCAACCACACACTGCACGACAGACGGTCGCTAAATTAGAGGAGCTGCGACTTAAAACTCTCCGCCACCCATTTTAATCTTAGTCCAAGAAGATTTCTGGTTTAAGATTTCTGGCTGGCGAACATGCAGCGATCAGTGTGTAACACTCCTGCTTCCATTCAAAGATGTCCTATGCGATACTACTATGGGGTAATGCAACCGATATCCATCGCGTTTATGTGCTACAAAAGCAAGCCGTTAGGACAATTTTTGATGTAAGCAGAGAAACACATTGCGCCCCTTTTTTTATTAAAGCTGGTATCCTTACCATGTCGTCCATGTACATATATCAGTGCCTTTTATACGCCAAAGAGAATCTTTTAAATTGCGAGCTTTATCCACTCGACATAGCCATAATACGCGACATAAAAGCAATGTGTTATTGCCTAAAGTACGCTTGACTAAATATCAAAAAACATTTTTATATATTAGTTTTAATTGTTCAACGCTTTGCCGTCATCGACGAGAAGACTTGAGATGGCAGCATATAAAATCTGCTTGAAAAATCAGTTAGTCAAACATGCCCTTTACAAACTGGACGACTTTTATGATATTGCGTCCACAATTGCTTGATTATAAATAACCATATTATGACTATACTTTCGCACTAAGTTTTAGATTTTATTGACATTGTTTTTAATTACGCATGTTTCAGAATTTTTCTTTTTTATTGTATTGATTAATATTTATTGTTTGGTTATTGATTATTTTGTAAATTTGACTATTTTTAAGTAATCACCTCTGATTACAATATTTTTTTTTCCTTTTAATTAATCAAAGCGGTTTTATCATCCGGTAAATTATGATTGTAAAATTTGACATGTTCCTCAGTATTGTGAAATGCTTTTATGGAATGAATAAATGATGATGATGATGATGATGATGATGATGATGATGATGAGAAGCAGCGACAAAAAAGTGCAAGAGTTTTGTAAAATCTGATACTTTCAGATCAGACAGTATTTTGGGCATAGAATGCTGTAGTAGAGTCAGCAGACCAGACTCCAGGACAGTTAATGTGCAGCAACGCCATATAAATGCGAGTTACGAAAAAGTTGATACCAATATGCATGGCGATCGATTGAACAGTCTAGAATTTAATGTTCTGCGGCCCCCACTAGTAGCGAGTTTCAACAAAGTGGAAAATATTTGCTGTGCCCAAATACCTATGCATACCAATGTTCATGGCGATCGGATAAACAGTATATGCTGTCGAAGTCGATGTGCTGCAGCGGCGTCTGGTGGGGAGTTACAATAAAGATAATAACGCGAAAACATTATTCGCGCTCAAATGTCTATGTATAGGAATTATAATGGCGATCGGTTGAGCGGTATATAAGTTGCAGTTGCCTATGTGCTCCGGCGCCTTCAAGTGGTAAGTTACTACAAAGCGGATATCATTAAAAAAACTCCATGAAAAATAACATGTGCCAACTTTCATGGTGATCGGTCAAATGGTGTTGTAGTCTATTAAGCTCGGACAGACACAGATGGAGAACTAGAGTTGTCAACTACAACGGGCGAACCCATCACCTAAGGAAGTTTTAACGATTAGTCGTTCTATCTCCCTGGAGTGATCGCAGAAGACTTGGACAAAACAGTCCACCGTCAAGCTCCGCCACAACGCCTTAACGGCGAGATAGCCAGGAGTGTTACCCAGCGGGCTCACACTCACGCCCCTACTTCCAATTGCGACCAGATTACTCCAGTCTCTCGATTGGTTACGAGTTCGAGGTCGCTTGTGCGGTCCTCTCCCTTACGAAGCGGTGAAACGGTGTATACCAAATCTATCGCGGACCACTGCATCCTTTGCCCGGCTGTTCACCCAGGATCGGGTAGCCGATGGTCGTTTCAAGAGCAGTCGCCGTAAGGTCCGCAACCACCCCCGCTCTATAGGAAACAGTACTGCTTCCAAACTACCCCGACTAAAAGTCAGAGTGCACAATCGATTGGCTTACGCCGCACGGTGCGCAGACCGTCCAGGAGCGCCAGAAGGTTGATTTCTAGGGGAAACTAGCCCTAAGGCCAGAGGCCGCCGGATGGGTGTTGACCCGTGAGTGTGATCAACCCTGAACAGAATGGGTCTTCGTGGCCGACTCAGCAATGGCACCTTAGCTCCTAAATAGATGGACAGACAGAATACCAACATCATTATATAATACGTAGAGAAGACTTTAAAAATTACATACATAAACTTGTAAACTTACAAACAATACATCTTCCACAGCTGAGTCTGGGCCGTATTTGAACATGATATTATTGGTCCAGCAGTCTCCATGGATAATTGCATTGAATTTGTTGCCTGCAAATATATGACATACAGTAGGGCCGCGGTTATCCGAGCCCCGATTAACCAATTCCTGGGTTATCCGAGGTCGAAAAGGCTACGGCCAGGCCATGTTTATACCCCCCAACGTCACCCCTCAGCTCCAATTATATTATGAGATACTGTATTTTATAATATATTTATGTATGTATTGTATTGCATTTGCCTACATTTAAATATGTAATACATGTATTTATTCCTTTAGTTATTTCACTACGTTACCATTCATTTCGAACTTTAATGTATGTTTCCCCCTCGATTTACGACAGAGTTCGTGTTATCTGAGTTTTCGATTATCCGAGGTACCCTCGCTCCACATTTATTTATTTTTATTTTATTTATTTAATACTTGTAAACATAAAGTAGATACATTGTTACCGAAGTAAAGTATTTATACATTTTAAAGAACAGCTTAAGATTGAGACCGCTTAACGATGCTTCTCAGGCCTGTATCTAGATGCACATGATGCAGATGGTGTAAAAACATGAATAATAGTATTATTACATTACATCGGATAAGCGAGGTCCTACTGTAAAAGGATACAGGGAATTAATTGTTGGTCCTTGCTGAGTTGGCCACGGAGACCCATTCTGTTCAGGGTTGGTCACGCTCACGGGTCAACACCTATCCGACGGCCTCCACGCATGAAGTGCGATCCTGAGTAGAACTCTGACCCTATGGTTAGTTTCCCCTGGGAATCAACCTTCTGGCGCTCTTGGACGGTCTGCGCACCGTGCGGCGTAAGCCAATCGACTGTGCGCTCTGACTAACAGTCGGGGGAGTCTGGAAGCAGTACTGTTTCCTATAGAGCGGGGGTGGTTGCGCACCTTACGGCGACTGCTCTTGAAACGACCATCGGCTATCCGATCCTGGGTGAACAGCCGGGCAAAGGACGCTGTGGTCCGCGATAGATTCGGTAAACACCATTTCACCACTTCGTAAGGGAGAGGACCGCGCAAGCCACCTCGAACTCGTAACCAATCGAGAGACCGGAGTAATCTGGTCACAATTGGAAGTAAGGGCGTGAGTGTTGGCCCGCCGGGTAACATTCCTGGCTATAAACTGACCATAAGGCCAGAGTCCTACTCATGCGTGGAGGCCGTCGGATAGGTGTTGACCCGTGAGTGTGACCAACCCTGAACAGAATGGGTCTTCGTGGCCAACTCAGCAACTCCTCAACGGTCAACAGTAGATACCCAAAATTTTGTATACGCATTCATTTATGATAGCAACTTCCATGTTTCACCATGACATAGCTGGTGTACCCTGGGTTGGCTCCTGACGAGGGAACTCCTCAACGGTCAACAGCAAACACAAAATTCGAAAAGTCAAAAAAGTCAAATAAGGAAAAAAAAGTAAAAAAAGTCGAAACAATCGAAAAAGTCGAAAAAGACGAGAAATTCGAAAAAGTGAAAAAGTCGGGAAAGTCGGAAAAGTCGAAAAAGTCGAAAGAGTCGGAAAAGTCGGAAAAGTTGGTAAAGTCGAAGTCGATTTCGATTTTCGAGGGTTAAAGGGTGGCGCTAGGTCGGGGTAGGGGGGTTGCGGTAGGATTTATGATACTAATGTTCAGATGAATTTAGTTCCTGGCTACTTGACAGAAAAGACTTCGGTGGCAAAGTGGTTCAAAATGGACGTCAATCGTTGGATGACGATCCACGGTCAGGAGCGCCAATTCTCACATGCACAGACGCAAATGTCGACCGTCTTCGAGAGCTAGTCCTGTCTGACCGTCGCCCAACCCTTCGTGGGTTATTATATGAATTTAATATAAATATAGAAACAATTGGTAAGATGTTACAGGAAAATTTGAGTATACGAAAGCGAAGATGGTGCCCGAAATTCTCACAATACAACAACAATATTTGGCGAAAAAAGTATCCCAACGTTACCGCATCCACCCTATAGCCCCGACTTGGCCCCCTGTGATTTCTTCTTGTTCCCTAAAATGAAGAGTCAACTTAAAGAAACCCACAATGACACCGTAGAGGCCGTCCAGGAGGCTGCGACCGTCGTCCTGAAAGGCCTTACTTTAGAGGACTTTCAAGGCTACTCCAATCATGGGAGAATTGTTTGAAACGTTGTTCTGGGTTAGGGGGGGACTACTGTGAAGGCTGGTAATACAGCTTGGTTGCTAAGTTGATTTGCCTGTATTTCATTTACAAATTCTCGGAATTTAATTGCCACACCTTGTATAACAAAACATCATTATATGAGAAAAAATATCGAGACTGCTTCAACTAACTCAAATATTCATTCGAATAATACGCGAAAGAAAGAGGACCTGCGTCATTTTAAGGTGCGACAGAGCAAGGTTCTAAAAGTAAGGACAAGAGTCAAGGTTCCATTCTGGGACCCTTTCTTTTTCTTGTATACATCAATGATATACCAGATTGCGTAGTATCTGATAACGATGAAATTGTACTGTACGCAGATGATACCTCACTAATTTTCAGCGATTTAAATCATAAACAACTAGTTAAGCGAATTGATTTTACCATGGAAATACTTGGTACTTGGTTCCAATTAAGTCAATTGTCTCTTAATGCATCTAAATCAAACTACATAAATTTCTCTCTTCGACCGTCCCAAAACAATATATTCAGTATTAGCTATGATGATAAAGTATTAGAAAATGTTGATCGTACGAAATTTCTAAGCATATTGATAACATTCTGCAATGGTCTACTAACCTAGAAGAACTGAGCAAAAAATTAAGTAGCGCCACATTTGCCATTAAAAAAAATCTAATTGTTATGTGGCTATGAAACTTCGAAATTTGTCTACTTTGCCTATTTCCATTCCTTATTAGGTTATGGCCTCATGTTCCGGGGAATGGCGGCAAATGTTATAAGGATCTTTCGCCTACAAAAACGAACGATTAGAAATCTGATTTCAATATCTTCGCTAACATATTGCAAGTAGTACTTCATCGAATCTGGTATCATGACTTTGTGCGCTGCGTATATATACCAAAACATCATGTATACGAGAAAAAATATCGAGACTACTTCAATTAACTCAAATATTCATTCGAATAATACGCTAAAGAAAGAGGACTTGCGTCATTTTAAGGTGCGACAGAGTAAGGTTCTAAATACCTTTCTTTGTCAATCTTACTTAGTCTACAATAAAATTTCATTATACATCAGGGGCCTTGCGCAGGTTCACTTAAAGGAAAAGGTAGTTACATATTTTGGCAAAAAAAACCATTTGTAGTTTTAAAGATGTCGACAATATCGATTTTTCGCAGTCATATTGAGTTTCTTGAATATTTTTATTCTTTATTAATTCTATTATTGACTATTATACAATTGTGATTTCTTTTTCTGACTATTGGCTATTGACTATTATTATTATTGCTGATTTATTTGTATTTGTATTTTTCTTAATAATATTTTTCCGTATGATAATTCGTCAAATTATCCAATAATTCTGTTTGATTAAATTATTAGTACTATTATCCATATGAAAAATCTACGAAATAATGTAAAAATCTCGATAGGAAATATTGTAAAATGTTGTTTCCTCTATATAACTTAGAAAATCTGCGCTTGGACGTTCAACATTCATTCGGTGTACCCCAAGGATCGCATCTCGGTCCACTGCTCTTTAACGCATATATAGGCGATATTGGTACGTGTTTCCGCTGGTCCGAATACATTCTTTACGCAGATGGCATGAAAGTATACTCATCCATTAGAAGTACTGATAACTGCGTCAACATGCAGTCGGATTTAAATCGACTCTCGGCTTATTGCATCCCTAATGGCATTGATATACATGACTCAAAGTGTCACAAAATCACATTCACGAGGAATATAAAGAAAATCAGTTGTGATTATTATATCAATGCCGTTGATGATACCATACCAGAAAGCACTTGCGTTCGCGACCTTGACAGCAAACTTCTCGGCGATAGTCACTGTCGACAAGCAGCAGAGAGGGCGTACAGAATGCTAGGGTTTGTGTTAAGGATGACTAAGCCCTTCTCGGGCACCAAGGCCGCACTGACACTATACAACAGCTATGTCCGCAGCATTCTTGAATTCGCTTCTCTCATTTGGTCTCCGCAATATAGCGTGCACAAAGCCCAACTGGAGGGGATTCAAAGACGTTTCGTCCGGTGCATAGCCCGACGCGAACATCTCGCATTTGACTCTTACCGTGATAGGCTACAGCATTTTAATATGCTGTCGCTTGAGGATCGGTGAACTGGTGCGGATATGACTGCGCTACATGACATCGTCAATGGAACGCTGGATAGCCCATATATAGTTTCGAGCATCGCTCTGAAGGTGCCGCAACGTAAAACCCGATCTATACAGTTATTCGAGCCTTCGAGACGACATTCTAACTACAAGCGCAATTAAATGCTTAAGCGATTGCCACGTACGTATAATGATAAATTCACAGGGCTTGACATTTATAGTAGAAACAAAATTAGCTTCAAATCGGCAGTACGAACCGCCCTTGAAGCTGCAGCGACAACTGCCAGTAATCATTGATTTGTAATATGTATGTATAAATATAATATAACTTATATATGTATTCCCATTTACTTATTTTGAATGTATGTTGTATAAGTATGATTTATATGTTTGCGGTTAACTCTACAACTTTTGGGATCATATGATTAATAAATATTTACAGATGTATTGTATTTTTTGTTTCATAATTTAGTTTGTAAAATATTTTTCAAATAATTTCGAACGTCGGAAGTTATAATCGGCATAAGAACATGTTTTTTTTTAGAATTATGTATCCAATTATAAGTTCATGCTGTTACTTACCTAAATAAATAAAATAAAATATATATTTTTTTAAATTACTTGTAATACTAACGTTCATACCGTATACCTTATAATCTTGGTATATTTTTTAATATTATGTTGTATTTTTGTTGATATTGACATAACCAAGTGTAGGAATTCCTAACAACTGGTTAGAAATATAAAAACATTAAAATACTCCGTTAGAAAATAATTCAAATTTTCCTCGCGCAGAAATTCCACGCGAAGAAATCACAGATTCACGTATATTTGTAACATCACGTTTTTCACATACATACCTTCTTCGTATGGCATAATATCAGAGAAGATACCCATATCTTCGATCGTAGCTTCGTATTTTTTATAATAATCAATAGCTTTTCCGTATTTCGCGGGCTCCTTCGCTAAGAACTGCAGAATCTCGGCTATCTTCTTTTTTATAGATGCTTTTAAATTATTTGCAGATATCTCTTCTTCGTCAAGCTTGCCGAAAGGGCTCTTCTCGTAGTCTCTGTAAAAAAGATCGCTCTGAAAGCGAAATCATGCATAATAATATAATATGTTAATTAAATTTATTGTAATAATCACATAATGACCTGATACGGTAATCCAAACACTTCAATATTATTTGGGTTATGCGCACGTTGCCCTATTCAATTGCTAGAAGTCGAGTGGAAACGAATGCAGCTATTTGGAATCCACATGGAGATACCTATATCCTCATGCTGGAAAATGTACAAGAGTGTTTTTGGAAATTGTAGTACTCCAAGCAGTTGGGCGGTGTCGACTATAACATGACAACCCGTCACCCCAGGCTGGTGTAACGATATGGGAATCATTCGTTCAGCAGTGAGTTGAGCGTAGAGGACTTAGACAATGACAATCCACTATCTAGCTCCGCCTACTAACCGGGTAGTTAACCCAGCGGGTAGACCAAGCGCCCTCGCCAGGGACGTACCGAGGGGGGGGGATACACTGGACTTATCCCCCCCCGAAATGTTTGAAGTGTTGTATTTCAAATCCTAAAAAAAAAAATCCCAGCGGGTTTTTAGCGATATGTCGGGATTTCACCGCTTGACTATCTGGCAACACTGGCCGGGTCCTCTCTGAAGCCGGGCGCCAGACGATGCTACCAACACCCTCCAGCGCCGGCTTCAGTCGGTCGCCGCTTCACTGCGGTCGCGGTCGTATTCGTGATCCGTCCGTGTCTACATTTTCTCCATCAAATTCGTCGTCTAGGACTACATCCATGAGTCATTTCGATTGTTCAACATACTCGTATGTAATAAGCAAGACATATTTGTGTCCGTGTGTCGTGTAAAAACATTGACTTTAAAAAACTTAGTTTTTTAGGTTATTTCTATGTGTAAAGACAATGAAGAGAATTGACACTTTTTTTAAACCTGCGCCTAAAAAAAGGGCGTCTTTCGTTGAAAACTCAACCTTTGGCGATAGTGTCAACATAGGGGGCATCACTGAGAAACCGTCCCACAGCATATATGAAGAACAACAGCCTGCGAGTCCGGATCATAGTGTTTCTGAGGAACAGTTATTGAGCTCTGCTAACCACGAAGAACCGCCTACTAATAGTTCCCCAGGTTGCAGTACTAAAACAAAGAGTGATGTATTCATAAGTGATAGTTCTCCTGACATTGGCATTGTATCAAATGCTATATATAACAAACGCTCGCCGATAATACTCAATGATGCCCAGAGAACTACAGTACTTACTGACACTTTCGTTCCTGATTCGTCCTTTATATTTCCAGCTCGATTATACGGCAAAAGAAAACTTCGATTTCGTAAAGATTGGCTGCAGAAATGGGAATGGTTAGCATACTCCCCGGATAACGATGGTGCTTTCTGCAAGTATTGTGTTCTGTTCGGATCAGAGCATGTTGGAAAAGGTTCACACCAGACTGTTGGTAGTTTCGTGTCGAAACCATTCAAAGACTGGAAAAATGCTACAGAAAAATTCCGCGAGCATTCAGTTGCAAAATACCACCAGTTTTCACAACTAGCCGCTATCAACTTCACAAGAATAACTTCCTCAAAAATTCCAGACATTGCAAGCCAAATAAATACGCAAAGACAAACAGAAATACAGCAACATAGAGCAGCATTGAAACCTATAATTGAAACTATAATTTTGTGTGGAGAACAAGAATTGCCACTTCGAGGCGACAATGACAGCGGTCCTCTAACGCTGCAGAAGCCAGTGGAAAAGGACGGAAAGTTTAGGGCGCTACTAAGGTACAGGGCGGCTTACGACGACTCGTTAAAAGAGCACTTAATAAAAAGTTCTAAAAATGCTACATATATTAGCCCAAAGATACAAAATGAAATTATTGACATATGTGGAGAACTAATACAAAAGAGAATTGTAAGCCAAGTAAACGGTTCAGAGTGTTTCGCAATTCTTGGCGACGAGACCCTCGATATAAGTGCTACAGAGCAGTTTTCCGTATGCGCAAGATATATTCACGAAGGCATTCTTCGAGAAGACTTTTTAGCTTTCATTCCCATATACGACCTAGGCGCTGAAGCGATAAGCGAAGCCATACTTCACAAATGCCGCTTGCTGGGTCTTAACTTAGAGAAAATAATCGGTCAAGGATATGACGGTGCCGCCAACATGGCCGGCAAGATCAACGGAGTACAAGCAAGAATTCAACAACAATACCCTAAAGCTGCGTACGTGCATTGCACAGCCCATCATTTAAATCTTGTCCTGTCGCAGGCTCTTTCTGTGTCTAACGTAAGAAACGCTCTTGGCGTTATCAAAGAAGTATGCAACACATTGAGAAACAATGCTGCAGCTGGAAAGACACTGAAAGAAAACATAGAAAAATACGCTCCGGAAAGCAAAAGAAAAAGACCCGTGGGCTTGTGTGAAACAAGGTTCATCGAACGTCATGACTCTATAAATATTTTTTGTGAGTTGTTCCTCCCAATAGTCGTCACATTGCGCGAACTGTCCAATACAAACAGAGCAGTTTCGTCGACCGCAGCAACTCTTTTGGCTGCGATGGAAAAAGGCTGTTTTTTAATATCGTTGAAAACGTGCGAATTAATCTTCAGCTTCACATTACCGCTTTCAAAATATCTGCAAAATCCTACTCACACTCTGGCTTCTGCCATGGAATTCGCAGAAAGTGTCACCAGGAAATTAAGGGACATTCGAAACGATGTCGAAAAGGAGTTTTCAAAACTTTATTCATCTTGTTCTGAAATAGCAGAGAATATTTTGGATATAGAAATAAACCCACCGCGTGTCACAGGTCACCAAACTAAAAGAAGCAATCCCCCCAGTGACTCAGCAGAAGAATATTACAGACGAGCTTTATTTATTCCTTGTTTAGATGACGTAATCTGTGGTATGGAAGATAGGTTCGGCAAGAACCGAGACTTGCTCTCCTCACTAGAAGTTGTGCTACCCAAAAATGTTGACGAGAAGAAAGCAAGTACCCTAGAAATGTTGAAAATGTATTGGCCCGATGATGTTGAAGAAGTTATCATGAAGGCTGAATATCGACTCTGGTGTTCAAGATGGAAGGATTTTGAAACCAAACCAACGGACCTGATGAAAGTCTTAGATGCGTGCGATCATGGATTCTTTCCTTCCATCAGAAAGCTAATACAAATACTCATAACTTTACCCGTATCCACAGCGTCGGTGGAGAGGTCTTTTTCTACGATGAAAAGTATAAAATCTTTCGTCAGGAATGAAACAGGAGATGATCGACTGACTGGCTTAGCATTGCTGTCTACCCACTCAGCTTACTCTCCTACTCCGGAGGAAGTGCTCGATGTGATGAGCGCTAAGTCAAGAAGGAAGATGTTAATTTAATGTGCCTATG
The DNA here is from genome assembly GCA_944548615.1 of Micropterix aruncella. Taxonomy (NCBI): domain Eukaryota; kingdom Metazoa; phylum Arthropoda; class Insecta; order Lepidoptera; family Micropterigidae; genus Micropterix; species Micropterix aruncella. The sequence goes on from OX155967.1 coordinate 30,294,014, forward strand.
TCAAATATCATTCCTGTAAATTAAATCTTCCTTTGCTGTACTTTTTTCACACATAAAAAAATGTCGTCTATGGATATCGCTGGAAAAGTCTTGTTTCGTCCACAGCAGATTTTTTTATTCATTTCAATTTAAAGGATTGCACCTTAATACATTCTAGGAAATTTTAGTATAATCATCTAATCTTGAAAAGCCAACATGTAACTTGTGTTTTGTTGAGCCCGACCGAGATTTTTCCCGAATCACAGGCCTTATTACAACCAAAACTGTATTTAATTAAATCCTATGTTAGCTAGAGAGCTACTTACCTACATAGTTCTAAAGAAAGACTCTGTAATACATTAGGTATATCAACATAAGAAAAATTTGCTGTATCGTTAAAATTTTTAAAATTAAGTAAAAGTAATAAAGTATTGTACTGTTATGGTTTTCTATTTATAATAATCACATTTATTGCAAATCTTTACTTAAACTTGTAAACAGACATCTTTATTTTACGTTCTTTTATCTAGCATTAAATGCGAAGGAAAATTAATCGTCGTTTAAATTTTGTACTTCAAATTATTATCCCCCCCCGAAAAAAAATCCTGGGTACGTGCCTGGCCCTCGCTACCAGTTATGGCCAGATTTCTCCGGCCTCTCGACTGGTTACGAGTTCGAGTTCGCTTACGCGGTCCTCTCCTTTGCGTAGGGAATCTGGAGACGATAGAAATATACTGTCTTCTAAGCAGCGAGGGTGGAACGACCTTGGGCCAGCCGATGCCGCGTAAGCTACTTCGGACCCGTAGCCAGTCGGGACGACGGAGGTACCCTGTAGGTTATCCTGCCTTGAGGTCATCGTTCAGTACGCTAAGTAGTAGATTGAATGAGTTCACGCTCATTCTTAAATAGTAAAAAAAATATCTGGATGACATTTTAATTCTTCGAAAAGCAATTTGTGTTGTCCAAGTTCATTGCAAGAAGTGATGGCCAATTGTGACCGACACGATTTCTCGGTACTTAGGATACCTAGAAATCGATGTGGTCGCTTGTTTGTAGAAACTAAAATTATAAAGAAAAACATTAAATCACTTGAACGATGACATTTAATTAGTAAAAGGCAGATAACAATAAGAAAAGATGAATTTTAAAGAACTCTAGAAGTGAAATCTAAATTTACAACTATAATATTCGATTAAAAACTTTGAAAACAATTAAAACTTTGGAAATTAATATTTAACACATTCCAAAAACTCTGGAATCTAGCTCAGAACAATGGGACTTTTCTCAGAGGCCGGCTGATCATGAAGGGTCAACAGTCAGACGAGTGGTAGGTAGAGTACAGCAGTGGGGTAAGTACAATAAAATTTCAAGGATAAAATGTTCTGGAAAGTGGATTCAAAGGGCTTGTAGTGTGGTCCATGATGGCTTGTTCCTACATATACCTGTCATTTCTGACGTTTTCCATAACATAATCAATATCAGACTTGACGTTGGTGGCCCTCTTCTTCAGCATTTGAAATTATTGATTTTAAAAAAACACACAAAACAAGGTTAGTCCCTCTTTGTAGAGGCTACCTCTTTGGAAGCTAATGGGCCCTGTTGCAGATTGGTCACTAAGACCCTTGTGTATAGGGTCAGTCGAATGCGCAAGTCAACACCCATCCGGCGGCCTCTGCATAGAAGCGCGATCCCGGGTAGGACTATGGCCTACGGCCAGTCTCTCATAGGAGTTAACCATCGGGCACTCCTGGACGGTTCGCTCACCGTGCGGCATCAGCCAATCGATTGTGCATTCCGACTGGCAGCCGGGGAGCCTGGAAACAGTATTTTTTCCTATAGAGCGGGGGTATTTGTTAACCTTACGGCATTAACCTTACGGCAAAGGACGCCATGGTCCGCGATAGATTCGGTAGACACCGAATCTATCGCGGGTCCGAAGTAGCTTACGCGGCATCGGCTGGCCCAAGGTCGTTCCACCCCCGCTGCTTAGAAGACAGTATATTTCTATCGTCTCCAGATTCCCTCAGGAATTAGTCATAGTGCACAAGCGATTGGTGTTGCTGAACGGTGCGCAAATCGTCCACCAGTCGTGAGGCCTGAGATGCAAGGGTCTTACCCGGGGTAGCATTCTGCACGTGGAGGCTTCTGAATAGAAGCTGAATTATGAGTTGAGCCGGTTCGAGAACAAAATGGATCTTATGGCCCAAGCTGCACGAAACCATTCGCTACCATGGAACGCGGACAGGCGAGGAGAAGCCGACGAGTGTGACAGAATGTGCGCGCGAGGCGAGCGGCCTAACGCGGCCACTAGTAGCGAGCGCGGGCGACTCCCGCAGCTTGTGGCTCGAACGCGGCCACTCGAACGCTCGGTGTGCGCCGATGCTATACAAAATGTATGAAAAACACGTCCGCAGCTTGTGGTCACACGCGAGAGCGAGCAGATATTTACGGGAGTTTTAAATATACAAAACATAAACTTTTTTTTTTAATATAAAATTATCCAATACAATATAATTGATTTTGCGAAGCAGATAAGATAACATTTGTGTGGATTTTATCACCCCACTAGATTGTATATCTGTTCTGGGATGATAGTGTTTAAGACTTCACTTTAATCATAGTGACTCCACTTTCTTTTTTTTTTTCTCTCATTCATTCCGATTGCTCATTCATTCTTATAAATTTTAAGGTTAATATAAATATATAAATGTGTTTGTAAATAAAGAACTAATATTAAATAAAGAAAATGAAAATATTTAAGTTTATAGATAAGTAAAATAAATAAATATATAGATTAATATATAACTAAATTGACCAATAAATTAAGTAGGCTAAAAAGGTTTCTTACTATACACATATAAAATTGTGAATTTAATTAATTAATATAATATCATCAATTTATTTTGAACATAATCAACCGAGACATATTTCTTATCAAGTATCAGGTGACAGATATGGACCGAAGTTTGATCCCTCAAATTATCGACCGATATCAGTACTTAATGTTTTAGCAAAAATTTTGGAAAAAATAGTACTTACACAAGTCTGTAATCATCTAGAAACCAATCACATGTCATCCGAAAACCAATACGGCTTCAGATCCAAAAATGGGAACACAAGATGCAGTACTAAAAATGTCAGAGCATATCACTCGGTATGTAGACGCCAACAAAAAGTGTATTACTGTACTTCCCGACCCCGCGCAAGCCCCTGACACAGTATCCCATGAAATGCTCCTAATGAAACTTGGGAAATATGGTATTACAGGTATCGAACTAAACTGGTTTCGCAGCTGTATTGGATCCCGAAAACAGCGTACCCGGGCAGGCGATTCCCCCAGTAATAGTCTCCACAATAATCATGGGGTCCCACAAGGAAGCACTCTTGGACCGACTCCTCTCTCACTCTACACAAAGGGGCTTTGTGAAATGGACGTTGGTGCAGATATACTATCCTACGCCGACGATACTGCCCTCATACTAGAATCGAATAGTTGGGAAAGTGCATACAACAAGGCAGCTGTCGCGATGAAAGGTGTCAAGGGCTGGCCTGACCACAATCTGTTAATGCCGAAACGTGGATAAAACTAAGCTTGTAGCCTTCAGCATACAAACTAGTTATTCTTTTTGAATGAAACAATAACTAATATAGTTGTATACATATGAGCTCTAATGTGACGAAGTTTCAAGCCAATCTGCAGACCTAGTAACATTCTCCATTATGGCTAACTATTCTTGTGATAAATGCAGTTCGATACATAAATGGATTATATTCATGCGATTGAAGTACAAAAATCTCATAAAACACTTCTTCCTGTACCTTTTCCAGCATGAGTGTATCTGCATTCGTTTCCATGCGACTTCTAACAATCGAGTTGTACAACGTGCGTATAACCCGAATATTATTGAAGTGTTTGGATTGCCGTATCACAAACCCTAGAAGCTTGAAAGAAGTTGCAGATAGATGCCTAATGTTTTCCTTGACGTTTAACTAGAGGTCGGAAAAAAACTCTTAAGTCCTTGACTTTAGTCACTCTGGGAAGCACACATCCAGCGATGGAGTAAGCATACATCAGAGGAGCAGGCGATCTTGTGTATGTCATCACTGAAGATTTGTTAATATTGAAGTGAAGGTTACGAAGGGTACGAAGCTTACGAAGGTTACGAGTGTAGTAAGACTAAGCATACCTGGTCATTGCAGTAGTGCATCGAAGCCGCGTGCATTTTTGCCAGTTTCCCTAAAATCATTTTGCAGTGTTCCAGATCAAGACATTTCTTCCTATCCGCAACTACATAACCCATGAGTTTTATGTCCTCCAGGACAAGTATCCATGTTGTGTCTTTTTTTACTGAGTGTATGTATCTAAAAATCAATAGAAGATTTCTTAACAATGCCCAAAAAGATCGGCTGACTTGATTAGAGCAGCTGACTTGATTAGAGCTAAGAAATAAATATGAAAGCCCCTTAAACCCATTTTATAAAAATACGGATAGCTACTGGGGCGCGATAGGTTGTGACCCGGGATCTGTTCGAATTCACCGTACGGTGCGATCGGTAGTTTTCTACTTTCTTCTCTGCTGTTTGTTTTATTTTTTCAAGTTTACATTAAAAGTGAGCTATCGTCGAGCTGCTGATCACGTCACGTGCCAGCACCTTTCGAAGTGCAACCAAATTTGGTACTCAGGGACGTTGGCTGTTTACAGTCCCAGGCAGCAATACGCTGAGGGCACCGCAACTAGAGCTGACAACTACGACGTGCGAACCCGTTACATAAGGAAGTTTTAACGATAATATGTAGGTCATTCTGTCTCCCGTGAGGTGAGCGTAGAAGACTTGGGACGAAAACAGTCCACTGTCTAGTTACGCCACTCGCCCGTCAGAGGTCGACGCTTTACGTCGAGGCACCGGGAAAGGTAACCAGTGGGTAGCCTCGTCCCCTGACTACCAGTTTGGAAAGATATATTCATCTGAAATTAAACAACAGGATACTTCTAACCTCCTGACTGCTCACAGGATCGAGGTCGCTTGCGCGGTCCTCTCCTTTACGTAGCGGTGATACAGTGCTTACCGAATCTATTGCGGACCACGGCATCCTTTGCCCGGCTCTTCACACGGGATCGGGTGGCCGAATGAATCGCTTCAAGAGCAGTTGCCGTAAGGTTAACAGCTAACCCCGCTCTATAGGAAACAATACTGTATCCAGACCTCCCCGGCTGTCAGTCGGAATGCGTAATCGGTTGGCTGACGCTGCACGGTGCGCAAACCGGCCAGGGGCGCCCGAAGGTTGACTCCTGGGGGAAACTGGCCCGCAGGACACAGTCCTACCCGGGCTCGCACTTCTACGTGTAGGCCGACGGATGGGTGTTGATCCGTGCATTTGACCGACCCTATACACATGGGTCCTAATGGCCAAACTCATACAGGGCCCTTTTCCTGCCACTTGGCAGGGACAGTTACATTTCATTTATTTATTTATTATTATTTATAAAAGAAATAAAAATGATCAGACATCCTCATATACTTACTTAAGTCGTATTGTCATAATTACCTTAGTATTAGATATACAGTAGTAGATATAACATATGTCATAAAAATTATTTATTATTCTAATGTATAATTTAGTAGTTGAAAGTAGAAATTGAACTAAGTTATAACATTAGGTGATAGTTTTGTCTAACTAATTTTATTTCATTAGATTTTTAAATTTTAAATTATTTGATATTTTTGGTGTGTTTTTAGATTCATTGGTTTAAAAGATTGTGGTCCCTTTATAGAAGTTAACAGATCGTCACTCGTCAAAAATATAAATTATATTGTTGATAGCATCATAAAATCTATAAAGACAAAAGATTACCACAATAAATATTTATCCTATAATAACATTGAATTAAGTAAGATCAAGAAAAGTAACTTCAAGAAAAGTGCACCATTATTTAGTTCTATAGTAAACGAAATGGCAGCCGCAGAACAAACCACGACAGGTTGTCCAATTACCAAAAATACAATTTATCACTATTTTAAGCCAAAAGAGATCCCACAATCACAAAAGAAAAGTAATACTTTTGAAAATAAACCAATCAAGCAGCTTAATTAAAGGCAAAATCGACTATTACTTCAAAAAACAAACATCTTTTTTATGAGAATCAAGCTTAGCAACTGCAAAAAAACATATATAGATAAAAATATTTTTAATGTTGTTCATCCCAAATGTAATAATAGAAACTTGAAATTGCTTTATCTGAACATACAATGCTTAAACACGGGGCGGAATGAATTAGAGGTGTATTTAAATGAAAAAACGAACATACAAATAGTTTGCATATGCGAACATTGGGTTTCAGAAGGATGCAAATTACAAAATAAAACTAACGATTTCAGTTTAGCATCTAAATTCTGTCGTAGTCAATATTCACGAGGCGGTGTAGCTATTTACATAAAAATAGAAGCGCTATTTGATGATATTGCAGCCTACCATGAAGTTTTTCAAAACATTTCTGTAGGAAGACATTTCGAATGTTTACGGAATAAAATTGAAAAGAAAGAAATTAATAATTATTTGTATATATAGAGTTCCAAACGGCAACTTAGATATATTTTTTGATAAATTTAGACAAATTTTAAATACACTGATTTTAGATAAAGTGATTATAGCAACGGACCATAACATAAATCTTTTAGATAATAACCCAAATGTAAGAAAATTTAAGTCAATTCTTGCGGAATACAACATGAAAATTACAATCACCTCGCCAACACGAGTCACTGCTACCTCAAGTACACTCATCGACAACATTTTTACAAATTTACAAAGTTCCTTATTTGACAACAATATCGAGTCTCTGGGGATTTCAGACCATGAGGCAATATCAATGAATATTTTCAATGAAAACATCACGCAAAATAGTAGCTGCCTAACAAACCGGAAAAGAATATTTAATGACAAGTCCTAACTAGTCTTCAATAAACATTTATCTGAAATGGACTGGATAACATTTTTTGCATGTGAGAAGGATAACTCCAAATGGTTTACAATTTTTCTAAATAATATAAAAGATAAATTCAATATCTCATTTCCATATAAATATGTGAAGATGAAGCCTCGTAAAGGAGTTCAATGGATATCAAAGGGTATCAGGGTATCGTGCAGAAAAAAGAGACATTTATACCTCAAGTCACAGCAAAATAAAAGGGATCAACATCTTAGAGTTTTCTATAGGAATTATACCTCTAGACTAAAAATGGTTATCAAACAGGCACGGAGAATATCAACCAAACATTACATAGATAATCAAAACAATAAAATAAAAGCAATTTGGGAAGTAGTGAAGGACAAAACTAATAGAGACAACAGTTTTAAAGCCAACTTAGAAATAATTTCCGATGATAAAAAGATAGACAATCCTAAGACAGTAGCAACTATATTCAACGAATATTTTATAAATAGTACTACGAAAGTTAATAGCATTCAACAAAGAATATCGAATATCGAATAGCAAAAACAACAAAGAATATCAGCGATACTTGAATAAGACATGCAAAGTAATTGATTCTATATTCTTAAAGCCAACTACCAGCGATGAAATAGAAAAGCTAGTAAACAATCTCAAAAATAGTCAATCAGCCGGAATGGATGAAATTCCAATATCGGTGATAAAAAAAGCAATTGTGTTCCTGAAAGATCCACTTGCACAGGTTATCAATGCTTCTATGGAAAGTGGAGTATTTCCAGAAGACTTGAAGCTCTCTAAAATAATTCCTCTTCATAAAAAAGGACCAAAAACCGAACTAGGTAATTATAGGCCAATTTCAATCTTATCAACTTTTTCCAAAATAATAGAAACGGTAGTAAAAAAAAGACTCATACTTTTTTTTGATTCTTATAATGTGTTAAGCAATAGACAATTTGGTTACAGACAAGAAATGTCGACTAATAAGGCAATCAAGGACTTCATATCTTTCATTAGCAAAAAATGATGGAAATTTTTTATACTTTAGGCATTTTCTGCGATTTAACAAAGGAATTTGATTGTGTCAACCACGATATTTTACTCCACAAGCTAGAACACTACGTACGGAGTTAGGGGAAATAGCTTAAGATGGATGGAGACTTATCTAAGGAATCGACATCAACTAGTGGAAATAACGTATTACTTAAATGGTACTTCACAGAAACACCATTATATCATCCTGAGTGTCATAGAGCACCTTAACCACAGTATACCCCAGACAGAACTTTTTCTTAGAACAAAATTATGCTTAGAACAAAATACGTTACGAGTCGTAAGGGCTCGAATATAATCGCCAGATGTTGCGCTTCTCGGTATTACGCATATATCCGAACGCTCAAAAACGTCGCCAGCCTTTACCTGCTCGTAATGTTAAGCATTCGCGTTCCTCGGGACGTACCCCTCTGACCACATTCCTCGCACCCTCTTCCTGCTTTGCCCTGTAGCGCAAGAGTAAAGCTACTGGTTGGTATACTGTGCCCTAACCGTCCAAATATCAAGTAAGTAGCAGTCTAAATGCCTAAATGTACAAATTTTAATAAATTAGCAGAAATATATCGTGTTTAGGGTCAACTAAAAGGTCTGATTGAGTACATTCCGGAAAAATACATCTATATATATATATATATATATATATATATATATATATATATATATATATATATATATATATATATATATATATATATATATATATATATATATATATATATATATATATATATATATATATATATATATATATATATATATATATATATATATATATATATATATATATATATATATATATATATATATATATATATATATATATATATATATATATATATATATATATATATATATATATATATATATATATATATATATATATATATATATATATATATATATTTATATATATATATATATATATATATATATATATATATATTTTGATATTTTATTTTCACCTAAACCTAAATTGGTGTCAAATTTAAATCAAAATAAAATCTTTCTAAGTACTACTTATTTTCCTGGCACTGAGAAACTGCGACCAATTTTAGCAGATTTATTCCCTATTATAGCTAACGACCCATCAACCAAAGGTTTATTAGATATACCACCAATTTTATCATTTCGAAAACCTCCTAATTTAAAATCAATACTTAATAAAAATAATCGAAATTATCTTAGTACTAACAAAAATTTGGGCCTACAGCCTTGCGGTCGATCACGTTGTAAAACATGTCCTTTATTAGATCGAAGCATTTATTTTACTAGTCCTAACACTCCCAACAGTTACAGAGTTCCTTTTAATAGTAGTTGCATTTCAAAAAATATTGTATATCAATTACTTTGCCAGACCTGCAATGCATTTTATATTGGGGAAACAACTACACCTCTTAGCATTAGGTTAAATAATCACAGGGCCAGCGTAGGCAATGAAAGTCAACTTCCAATAGCATTGCATGCTAAGGCACACAATTTAACTTTTGATAATTGTTTTAAAGTAAAAATTATTAAGTGCCTTGGCGATAACGCTAAAGAAAGAGAAGTTAAATCTTGGGAGTTGGCTTTTATAAATATTTTAGGCGCTTGCAAGGGTCCCGGTCTGAATAGGCAAAATTAATACAGTAATTATATTTGTTCAGACATATTCATTAAAAGCTTATTAATATTTTTCATTTAAAAATCATTATTAATAATGTTTTTCAAGGTCGGTTATAGTGCATTTATAACGATATTGCAAAATATTATTAACCCATTTCTCTATGTTCAGTTTTTTTTAAATTTAAATTTTGAAAAAATTGTTCTATCAGAAATGTCATAGAGATGAATACGACTAGTGTCGAAATATTCTCAATCATATAATTTCTTCTAAAATAAGTTACTAACATCCATTTCTGTTACAGAAACCATCCTCCTATACGTATTACATCCAAGGGCATACAGTAATTCGGCTGCAATAACTAAGAACATCATAGGTTATCAATTGCGGAAACAGGTGCCGCTGCCCTAAGTATTTAAAGAGGACATTAACTATCGTTTAAATGTTTCTGGTCCACCAGGACCCCAGATAAGTAACTTTTCATGAATCTAATTTTATATATTATTGAAAATTATATATATATATATATATATATATATATATATATATATATATATATATATATATATATATATATATATATATATATATATATATATATATATATATATATATATATATATATATATATATATATATATATATGGATAAATACAAAAACCATAAATATTTCATAAAAAAACGTAATGTAAGTAATTATAAATACAGCTGTTCACCTTCTGTTAAGGCAGTCGTGTTTTTTATTCTTTTTGATATATATACTTGTTTTATTTCTTTGATTATTTATTTATCTAGTTATTTTTATATTTTTTTCGGGTTTTTGTTTATTTTTTATACACAATTTTGCATAAACTTCTGTTTACACACACTCTTTTACGGTTCATTCTGCTCGTTTATGGCATCAGCTCCCTCACTCTGACAGGCATGCACCTTTGTTGCTCACTTTCAAAAAGTTGTTGAAGAAGCATTTATTTTCTCACAGCCAATAACCTTATCCTGTCCTCTCATTTATCCTTCCCTGGGCAATCTTAGCATAAGTTATTGACTTATATTTGTATTAGTTTATTTTAAATTTAACTTTATTACTTCTGTGTGTAACAATCAAGAATTACTTATTACTTTATTACTTCTGTGTGTACTTCTGTGTGTACGGTAACAATCAAGAATTTGTTTATTAAATAGTTGACTGTAAGTTAACACTATAGCGATAAGTTCGCCATTTGTGCATAAATTGTATTTTTATTAAATCAGTGTTACAATCAGTTAACAATAAAGTTATTCTATTCTATTCTACTATTGATATGCAAAAGTGTAAAATTACCTGCACACGAATCTGGTGCTCGATTCCATTTTCTCAGCAACTTGATGAAGCTGCGGCAAAACGTCTTTGTACATTTCGATTTCCCTCTCAAATACGCTAGAAGATAACACTTCCCCAAATCCGCACTGTTCGATCTTAACGATCAGGGTCGATTCTTCAACCTCGTTGGTGCTGGATCCTACGCAGTACTGCACCTTGACCCTGTATATGACGCTCAAGTAGTTCTCCCCCTTGGGCACTACGTAAGTGATGAAGATGTCGTCCAGGTATACATCGGCGTCTAATGGTAGTTTTTGGTAATTTCTGATGCAGGTTTTTAAGAAAGCATCCGTCATCCATTCTGGTCTGGGCTCGCTTGTCAAGTTTAGTTCCGCCATTATTTCTTAGATGCGAATTCTGAAAGTAAAGATTAATGCTTGTATTTATGGACAGTGGTTTCTGAAACTCTCTTCCGGCTGACCGCAATATCGGTTTGAGAATCTCTGAGTGAGCACAAATCTATAATTATATAGGGTACTTGTGGTATTACCCGGCGTTGCCCGTGTTATATCCTATCTCAAATACCTATATATACCAATTTTCATGGAGATCGGTTGAACGGTACATTAGTTGATGTGCTGCAGGGCCATATTTTGGCAAGTTACAAGAAAGGAAATAGCGCGAAAGTATTATGCGTTCTCAAATGTCTACGTATACCAATTTTCATGGCGATCGATTGGGCGGTATAGAAGTTGATGTGCTGTTATCTATACTAATATTATAAAGAGATAACGTTTGTGAGGTTGTAGGGAGTAATCCCTGGATCTACTGAATCGATTTCGAAAATTCTTTTACCAATAGAAAGCCACATTATTTGTGAGTGTCATAGGCTATATATTAATCCGAAAAATGAAATGACTTTTTCGTGGTAGTCGGATTTGCAAAGTAAGTCGGAGAAAAAACGAAAACGTTTCTAACTAACGCTGCTTTAACGATGAGAGATATATGATTAAGTTCTAGAGAAAAGTTGTAGAGCTTGATAATGCCTACAATAAAGTCAGCGACAGTATATGTCTTTTATATTTAAGTCACACGCAATTTATTTCCTATTTTTTTAAACTTTTATATTTCTTTTTGTGTTATTATCTTAATAAAGTAGTGAACTTAATATTTATTATGTATTCATTGTATTACTTCCATAAAATCATAAATTAAGTTCAGCTAATCTGTAACACGACATTTATTGACTGTTAGGCGGTACGAAGTTCGCCGGGTCAGCTAGTAGTTTAATAAAACTTAGATGCACAAATTTATTTATGTTATTTATTTATTTTTTTATTTATCCTATTTTTTATAGTTACATAAAAAAGATTGTGTTCATTTTTTTAACACATTTTAAAAGAATACATATGAAGAAAATCGCGAAAGGGCATTAACTTGTCAGGATTACATCAATACGTAATATAATTTAGCATAATATATTATAAATAATATAATATAACATATTACAATATAATATAATATCATATGTTATAACATATAAAATAATGTAGCATATTTATATATAATAGTATAATAGTATAACATAATAAAATATAACATATTTTAATATAATATAGCACGTAATAAGTGGCTGTAGTGATTCAAATGAACTACAAGCCCGCGTAGACTTCCACAAAAGGTTCCTTACTGGAATCAGCCAGAATGGCACTGGTCTGGGGTATGGCAGTACAACCACGAGCGACGTGGACTTGAAGAAGTCTCTTTTGCGGGGAGATTACGACAGCAAGAGTATGGCTCATGCTATTGGCCTTCAATGCCAGAATGATTGGACAACAATTGGTGACTTTTGCATTCCGCCTCCAATGCACTGGAAGGTAATGCTCTATGACTGGACGCCAGAGATGCTGAAATTTTATTTGAATGCCTTTCAGCATACACTTCCAGACCCCAGTAACCTCGCTCGTTGGAGCTTTGCCGAGGATAGTTCTTGTCCCCTCTGTAGCAATACCCCTTGCACAGCTAGACACATTCTAGCTGGCTGCAAGGTGGCCTTAGATCAAGGACGGTACACTTACCGCCATGACAAAGTTCTCGCTGTTATTCGCGAGGTAATTAGTCTCTCAGTGGCTCGTGCCAACAAGGGTTTGACAGTATCCTCCAAACCCCCAATACAGTTTGTGCGGGATGGCTCTAAAGGCAAAAAACATTTAACTACAAAACCTTTCTCAATAATCGAGAAAGCTACAGATTGGATTCTGGAGGTTGATTCGGTCTCTAAGCAGTATAAATTCCCTGAAAGTCTCGGATGCACAGCCCTCCGTCCAGATATAACTCTTTACTCTCTATCTCGGAAGGTGGCTCTTATTGTAGAATTAACTGTTCCATGGGAATCAAATATCCCAAAAGACCACGAGTACAAATTAAATAAATACCATGATCTTGCAAATGCCGTAACCCGGAACGGCTTCACTGTTCACCTTCACGCGGTCGAAGTTGGCGCTCGTGGCCTGCCAGCTAAATCTCTATTTCACCTCTTTAAAGATCTTGGCCTTTCCAGAAAAATAATCAACTCTTTCTTAGAAAAATTATCTAAAACTGCGATTTGCGCATCTCAAATTCTATGGCTTCGAAGGGGGAGTGAATGGGTGGCAAGGTGAACGCTCACATGTGGCAAGACAGCTGTCCTAAACCTACCACAGCCGGTTCGTAAGTCCGGAATCCACTGCTCACCCCCCAGAAGTGTAAAAAAAATAGTATTATGATGGGCCCGACTCCGGTCGGTGAATTCCATGGCAGCTCCGTTTGTATTTATTGTAAACCCCCTGATCATCAGGATGACAACAACGAAAGAGTTGTGACAGCCGGAGAGACGGTGGACGGCGTGAAAGAACGCATCGGGTCGATGGCCTTGCAAGCCAGACCCGATTATTTATAAAGCAAAAAAGAAAAAAAAGGAAATATGCCACCAAGCGGCCTATCAGGGGGGGAGAATTCCCGCTACCCCAGTAGAAACCCCAAACAACGACACGGCTAAAACGACACCGGACCTTGCTTGCCCTATCTGCGGGAAACAATATAAACGATTAGCATGGTTAAATAAACACATTGCTGGGCACGATGATAGCGACGCTGCACGTCAGTGTCTTAAACCGTCGCAAGGAGTCACGGACAGAGTTGAACCTCACATGTCCCTTGACTCCACATCTGCCCGCAGTTTGTCACCCGACCGGTCTCCTCTACCCGCGCAAATCGTATCCTTCCCTCCTCTAAAATTCCCTTCACTTGCGAAAGAGGACTGGGAATTTCATAATAATAATTTAACTTCTATTCTTGACCACTCTGTGAACCGTAATGCCCCTGCCAGCGTCCAGCTGACATCCTTCCAGGCGGCGGTCCATGAATACTTCTCGGGTGTTTACCCAAAATCTACCCATGTCGACCCGGTTCACAGAGAAAACGCATTTAAGGCAAAGCTCCGTAGGCAAAAGCGGCTACTTCGTCGCCAGTTACGTGAAGCCAAGAAAGCCGGGGATAAAGCCCTCTGCCACAACTTCTCGCGCGCGTACCGCTCTATACTAAAACTCATACAGAGCGTAGCAACGCAAAACGACAAGCGCAAGGCAGCATTTCTCAAATCCAAAGAGGAAGCCCGGTTCGACAAAAACCGTTTTAACTACAGCAAAACGGTTTTGTCTGCCGCCAAGGGAAAAATCCAAATCCCGGAAGATATGGCCACGGAATACTTTTCGACCACGTATGAGGACCCAATGCGGCTCCATAATTACAGCCCTCCGCCGGGCATTACACCTCCGCCCCTGCCTACGGTAGCTTTTGCTTCTCAACCTCCATCACTAGATGAGATTCTTAATCAAGTAAAGAGGAAGCCGTCGGGCTCTACTCCGGGTCCCGATGGTATTCCCTATTTAGTATACAAAAAATGCCCCTGCCTTCTGCAATATTTAGGATCCATCTTCCGAAATATATGGAATAGCGGTGTAGTCCCACAGAATTTTGGCCGAGCGACAGTCATCTTAATTCCGAAGGTCCCAGTTTGCACCGGACCAAAGGACGCTCGGCCCATTGCTCTCACAGACACTGTGGCCAAAATCTTTTTTAGCATAGTCCACACGAGGATGAGCGAATTCATGCACCGGAATGAGTACCTTGGAGTATCAGTTCAAAAAGGCTTCATGCGCGGCGTCTCGGGCTGCCTCGAGCACAACTCTCTCCTGGCTGCTGCCATCAAGGATGCAAGACAGCACGAACGCCAAATCAATGTATGCTGGCTCGACCTAGAGAATGCCTTTGGGTCAGTCCGACACAGTCTCCTCCACTTTGCACTCCGCTGGTACAACTTCCCACCAGTCGTGCGTGACATTGTAGCCTCCTACTACAACTGTCTGACTTTCCATGTTAAAACGCAAGAATGGACTACCCGCTCTATACCATATTCAATTGGACTATTTCAGGGCTGTTGCCTCTCCCCGACGATTTTTAATATAGTTTTTAATATACTTCTGGAAAGCCTGAGCCAGTTTGACAGGAAGTGGGGCTACCGTTTTAAAACAGACGGCCAATACACCTCGTCGTGCCTCGCTTTTGCCGACGACCTAACTTTCATCACCAGAAGCCCCAAGCAGCTTTCCCTGCTATTACAGAAAGTGGAGCTTTTCTGCGACTGGTCAGGCTGTATAAAAGTGAAGCCCTCCAAATGTTTTTGCCTTGGACTCGCCCGCATGGGCACAAAATTTACATCCTATGACCCCAAATTGGTCTATAAGGGCTCTAATATCTCCCTTATAGACCCAAACAATCATTTCAAATTCCTCGGCAGAAAAATCACCCATCAGGGAAAAGACGTCTCGGGCGATCATGTTATAGAGCATTTCAAAAGTTGCCTGGCGAAAATAGATGCCTTGCTAATTTCTGGCCCTCGTAAGGCCTGGATCTATGACAATTATCTAACGTCACATTTGTCATGGCCCTTTCTTATTTACGATTTTACCGAAACCCAACTGTCCCGTCTAGATGCACTGGTGACAGCTAGTTTAAAATCCTGGCTGTCCTTAGCCAAACCAGCTGACCCCTCGACTCTCTTCAGGTCCAAACAAAATTTTGGGCTAGCGCTTAAACTGCCCTCTCTGCTCTACGCCAACTCCAGAATAACCAAAAATTCGATTCTGTGCAATTCCAAAGATCCGGCAATATCGAAGCACGTAATAAGTGGCTGTAGTGATTCAAATGAACTACAAGCCCGCGTAGACTTCCACAAAAGGTTCCTTACTGGAATCAGCCAGAATGGCACTGGTCTGGGGTATGGCAGTACAACCACGAGCGACGTGGACTTGAAGAAGTCTCTTTTGCGGGGAGATTACGACAGCAAGAGTATGGCTCATGCTATTGGCCTTCAATGCCAGAATGATTGGACAACAATTGGTGACTTTTGCATTCCGCCTCCAATGCACTGGAAGGTAATGCTCTATGACTGGACGCCAGAGATGCTGAAATTTTATTTGAATGCCTTTCAGCATACACTTCCAGACCCCAGTAACCTCGCTCGTTGGAGCTTTGCCGAGGATAGTTCTTGTCCCCTCTGTAGCAATACCCCTTGCACAGCTAGACACATTCTAGCTGGCTGCAAGGTGGCCTTAGATCAAGGACGGTACACTTACCGCCATGACAAAGTTCTCGCTGTTATTCGCGAGGTAATTAGTCTCTCAGTGGCTGGTGCCAACAAGGGTTTGACAGTATCCTCCAAACCCCCAATACAGTTTGTGCGGGATGGCTCTAAAGGCAAAAAACATTTAACTACAAAACCTTTCTCAATAATCGAGAAAGCTACAGATTGGATTCTGGAGGTTGATTCGGTCTCTAAGCAGTATAAATTCCCTGAAAGTCTCGGATGCACAGCCCTCCGTCCAGATATAACTCTTTACTCTCTATCTCGGAAGGTGGCTCTTATTGTAGAATTAACTGTTCCATGGGAATCAAATATCCCAAAAGACCACGAGTACAAATTAAATAAATACCATGATCTTGCAAATGCCGTAACCCGGAACGGCTTCACTGTTCACCTTCACGCGGTCGAAGTTGGCGCTCGTGGCCTGCCAGCTAAATCTCTATTTCACCTCTTTAAAGATCTTGGCCTTTCCAGAAAAATAATCAACTCTTTCTTAGAAAAATTATCTAAAACTGCGATTTGCGCATCTCAAATTCTATGGCTTCGAAGGGGGAGTGAATGGGTGGCAAGGTGAACGCTCACATGTGGCAAGACAGCTGTCCTAAACCTACCACGGCCGGTTCGTAAGTCCGGAATCCACTGCTCACCCCCCAGAAGTGTAAAAAAATAGTATTATGATGGGCCCGACTCCGGTCGGTGAATTCCATGGCAGCTCCGTTTGTATTTATTATTATCTGTATATCTGTATACATATCCATAATTTACATCTATATATCCTATAATCTGTGGTTAGAAATAAAATATTTTAATATATCATACTTTCGCATTCTTCTCAAGTATAATTTGAGAGCCAATGAGACACCCTTCTCTTGAACTGGTTGTCGGTTATGTTTAAGATCTGTCCTGCGTACGAGTTTAATATATTATAGAGTTTAGGTCCGAGATATGCGTAGTGTCGTTGTCCGTATACAGTCCTCATTTTTGGTTGAATCTGTTTGTCTTTGTGTCTAGTGTTGTGTTTGTGCTCTGGTTTGTCTTTATCCGTGTTCTTCATGAGGTCCCTTCGATAGCGCACCAAAACAGCGCGTATGTATAGTTGGCGTACGTCAAGTACTTTAAAGTCTGTATATAGGTCGTCTGACGGGGAGCGATATGGCTTCTTGTTAATGACTCTGAGCAAAGCCTTTTGCGCTTTGACCAGTGGGTCAAGATTTGTTCTTGCCATACCGCCCCAACCGATTTGTCCGTATGTAAGTAGAGTCTGCGCCAGTGCATAGTAAGCAGTCCGTAGTAGGTTAATGTTGAGTATGCTTCTTATATTTTTAAATATATAAACCAACTTTCTAGTCCGTTTAGTCGTAGCCTCAATGTGTTGTGTCCATTTTAGATTTTGGTCAATGACTATTCCTAGATATTTTATTGTGTTTGTGCGTTCAAGTGGTAAACATGTACAGTTCATGTAGTCGCATTTATGTAACGTAATATGGTTGTTAGTATTGGGATGATGTCTATTGTCGATGCTAAAGGTCATATATTTAGTCTTGTACTCGTTTAGCGTCAAAAGATTATTGTCAAGCCATCGTTTAGCCAGCTTCAGTCCCGCAGTCGCCCTGTCAAACGAAGACGTCCATGTGTCGCCGTAGAATAGCTACACAGTGTCATCGGCGTTTTATTAACATATTTTTAAACATGTATGTTGAGTATATTTTAACATTGAACTAACTACCTACCAAAAATTATTTGACTTTGTTGTTATATATTATTTTGACAATGAATTGTACTTTTTTGACTAGGTATTTTTATATTAAATCCTATATTACTTAACATATATTAAATAATATTGACTGTTTCTTTCTTTTCTCACATATAATAAATACAAACGGAGCTGCCATGGAATTCACCGACCGGAGTCGGGCCCATCATAATACTATTTTTTATTTACACTTCTGGGGGGTGAGCAGTGGATTCCGGACTTACGAACCGGCTGTGGTAGGTTTAGGACAGCTGTCTTGCCACATGTGAGCGTTCACCTTACCACCCATTCACTCCCCCTTCGAAGCCATAGAATTTGAGATGCGCAAATCGCAGTTTTAGATAATTTTTCTAAGAAAGAGTTGATTATTTTTCTGGAAAGGCCAAGATCTTTAAAGAGGTGAAATAGAGATTTAGCTGGCAGGCCACGAGCGCCATCTTCCACCGCGTGAAGGTGAACAGTGAAGCCGTTCCGGGTTACGGCATTTGCAAGATCATGGTATTTATTTAATTTGTACTCGTGGTCTTTTGGGATATTTGATTCCCATGGAACAGTTAATTCTACAATAAGAGCCACCTTTCGAGATAGAGAGTAAAGAGTTATATCTGGACGGAGGGCTGTGCATCCGAGACTTTCAGGGAATTTATACTGCTTAGAGACCGAATCAACCTCCAGAATCCAATCTTTATTTATATTATTTAATCGAATTTTATATTATACTAGCTGACCCGGCAAACGTTGTTTTGCCATATAAATATTTTTTAAGTAATTTCTAGTGTAGACAAAAAATAGCTTACTTATTGTAAGTGTGTAAGAATGTGGTATATGCGTGAAATGGGCATGGAGCACTGTGAACGATGAGGGAATATAAAAATAACAAAAGGCAAACATTATTTTAAAGTTATTATAATTTATTCCTTAAAATTATATATCATTAATTAATCAATTATGACAGTAACACTAACAAACAATATCAATCTCTTAATGCTATAGCGTGAACAATATTTTTTGTTAGTCCATCTTTAGCTAACACAAACAAACTGGATGGTTTACCCACTCGAGAGCAGGCCACGTATAATTGTCCGTGTGAAAAACATGGTGTTCTCAAATCTAAGCCACAAATAGACATCGTTTGACCTTGAGATTTGTTGATTGTCATTGCAAATGCCAACCTAATCGGAAACTGAATACGTTTGAATTGAATTGGCACATCTGTAGGTATAATAGGAATCCGTGGTATTAATATATTTTCACCTCGGAACTTGCCATTTAAAATGCTGGCTTCGATCACGTTTTTCATTAATTTTTGAATGACTAATCGCGTACCGTTGCACAGCCGGGGCGGGTTCAAATTACGAAGCAAGATAATCGCAGATCCAACCTTTAATTGTAAATTATGCGGTGGCATGCCTGGCAAATCCAGTGAGTTCAAAAACTCTGTGGGAAAATTTACTGCTTCGCTGTCGTCGCAAACTGTATCAATAGATTTATATGATACCAAGTTCCCTGGCAACAACATTTGTATCTTCAGATTTAAATTGTCAACGTCTACATTTTTTGCCGCTAAAATTGCTCTTTCTGCAAGCCACTCATGATTTATGTACTGTGTGTGTACATCGGCAAATATTTGTTCAATGAGAGTATCTTGCGAATCAGCGATTGTGCAGAAATCGGTCGGTAATTTTACGTATCCAGTTTCATCTATAGCAACTTTTCCATCACCGATATCTAAGAGTTGTTTTGAAAATGTTTCAGCGGATGGATCTTGAAGCATTTGAACGCGCATATTTACTTTCAGCTGTACTTTTTCAACATTACGCCACAATGGGGATGATTTTAAGCAAGCGTTGATCTCATCAGCATATGTTGAACGTGGAATGACTGGAAGTGTTTGCCTGAAATCACCTGAAAGGACCAACAGAGTTCCGCCAAATAGTTTGTCGTTGTTTTTAATATCTTTCAATGTCCTGTTCAACGCCTCAAGCGAATGTTTGTGTGCCATAGTACATTCATCCCAGATGATAATTTTACACTGTTTCAGCACGGTGGCCATTGACGATTGTTTCTTAATGTTGCATACTGCATCAGGGTTATTCTGAATATTTAGTGGCAGCTTAAATACTGAATGAGCTGTTCTGCCTCCATCCAATAAAGTTGCTGCAATGCCCGATGATGCAACGGCCAATGCGATGCCATTATTTGATCGTATTTCAGCAAGAATTAGCGAAATAACGAATGTTTTGCCAGTTCCACCCGGTGCATCCAAAAAGAAGAACCCACCTTGTCCAGCTGAAACTGCGAGCATAATGCGACCATAAATGGTTCTTTGTTCCTCATTCATTAGTGGGACATTGCGGGCAACAATCGCTGCCATTTCTACAGTGCTGTACTGCAGTTCACGATTCATTTCAGTATTCATTAAATCAGATGCAGTTCGATTTGGCGAATTCATACCGAAATGACTGAGTGGTAAGTTGGCAATGACAATGCAAAGATCCTCAATAGCAATTAATGCTTCATTGTACATTGCGTCGCTGAATGTTATGGTTAGATCGTGGCACCGTGTACGATGTTGATGCAATATATCATCAGTCATTGAATCTTTGTGATTATCCCACAATATCTGTGCTCGGGCTGGGAAACATGTAGTCAACACTATAGCGAATAGTAGACGAATTTGTATTGCTGTACAGTTCAATGCAGCTTCAGCAAGCATACATTCCCACTGGTTGTCGTCTTCCAGTAAGCCGAGTGCAAGGCATGCATCTTTATACGTTGGATAGTGTTGCCCATTCACTTTACGTATATCTTGAAATGATAATGGGCCAGTAACATTAACCAACAACAGTCGAAGATAAAAGCACTCAGTGTGTCTTGGATTGACTGTAAATAATCGCCCCAAGGCGTTTGATTTAAATAAATTGAGACATGCAGCAACTGGTGAGCCTTGCTTGCGGGGCATCCATGTTTTTGTTTGAGTCCATGTGAAATAGCGTGGTACTTGTGAATAGAGTAATGTTCGTGCAAAGGCACCAAAATCATCCGCACGATTACACAATTCAAAAAATTCAGTGAGTGTAGTTTTAGGTGGATTTATTGCACGATCAATCGCTGTCTCGTTCGTGAAAAATATACGCTGACCGTTTTCAAGATGGACGGCTAACTGAACAACTGCTGGATCCCGTTCATGAATTGAAAAACCAAAAATACGCCAAGCAGCTTCATTGGAGCTGATGTACCGACCAATTTGGTAGAGCGTTATTTCATCGTTTTTATTCACTGGAGGAGCATTCACATTAGTATTTTCCACTCTAAACACAGCCATATCACTGCCTTTATGGACATACTTGCAAATGTATTTGATGCTCTTCACAGAACTGCAGAACTCAACATTAATATGAACATTGTATGTCTTGCTCAGCAGAGGCGAATATGGCACCACCCAACGATTGTCAATATCGATGTCTGTGTTGCTGATATTTTTAATAAATGATTGTCCGCCATTATCGGGATTTCTTCGACGATATATTGGGTATCCGTCGACATTTGTGACCGTATCATTAGTAAAATTTTTAGGGAAATTTTTAGTACATTTTCCATCTGCCATGCAAGGCGATGAACAATTAAGAGTACCACATGGACCATGGATCATGTTTGTTGTAACAATATCAAACAGCAGTTGGTCAGTGGACGGATCTGGAATTTCCGCAGAAATGATACTATCGATTTCTTCAGGACGGATTTTGTCGATTAACCAAACCAAAATGTGTGCATGAGGTAATCCTCGCTTTTGCCACTCAACCGAATACAGCCAGCAACGTGTGGGACCGAATACATGTAATTTAGTAATGAAAGTTATTAAAGACTTCAACTTTTGTCTGAACACACGTGCTGTAATGTCATGGCGATGTATTGCATTTTGGCCAGGCAATAGCAAAGATGCAATCTCTGGCCATTTTGGATTACATGTGAACGTGATAAATAAACATGGTCGTCCATATTCGCGCACGAAAGTCAGAGCATCCTGTATATATTCTTGCATATGACGTGGACTGCCTACGTACGATGATGGTAAAATGACATGGTTACCAATTTCGGCGACGTCAGCGTTGTTGTTGATAGCGTCTCGCAAATGAATGTACTCTTCCGCACGCAGCTTTAGTTGATTATATCGTAAGTATCGTAGTCGTTCGCCCTCAATCTTCGCGTACATGTCGACCATGAATTGTTGACAAAGCTCACGACATCGTAGAATGACGTTGTCCAGGCCGCGTCTAATCATTAATCGGTACGCATAATAATCCTTTGAGCTAACGTTCTTGTTTGTTTCAGCTCCTGTAATAATATATTCATAAAAAATAATTTAAATTAATTACGTTCAATAATTTAATTGTTTTGTTAAATGATTAATGATCAAATTCACAATCAATGAAGTACCTGATACGGGATCTCGTTGTTTTATGTTTATGCAATATCCGTCTTGTCCCTTCCAGAATATTAGCGGATATTGGAGAGCGTCATATGAACGATGTGTATCAGCAATGAACTGAAGATTATTATTTCTTCTACGAATCACAATTTCTCGTGCACCTGTACGATCGCCAACCATGATTCCAGCAACATCATCAACAACGGGTGCATTGAATCTACGAATATGCTCTCCAGCTGGTGTTTTATCAGGATTAATGACGATAGCGTGATTATCGCTTTGTAATTTGTGCATGTGTGATTTGAATATTTTCAACAATTCGTTGTGCTCGTTCAATAGAGCATCCAGCTCGCTGACGATGCGTCTGGCATAAAATGAATCAAGGTTATTATAATCACAACGTGCATTCACGCGATTGGCAAGTGCGCTTCCGGAATCCTCGCCGCCCATGAAGTAAATTTGTAAAAATTTATGTGGTTCGTTTGGCATTGGCAGCAGTGAGCCCATTTTATGATAAACTTGGCCTCTGATTTTGAATGTAGAATTGTATTGTTGACCATTTGCATTAGTATTTCGAACTATTTCTGTTGCTCCGAACGATGTCATTTGAAAGCATGAATTGAATGTTCGAATTGACTTCAGGAACACGTTAGAATCTGGATCCGTGCCGATAAGTAAACCGTTCAATGGTTCAGGTGGTGTTTCAATTTCAGGTAGTTGCACTTTTCCTGACGCGCAACACATCCCAGATGGCTCATTTTTGAATTTCAGAGCATGACAATGCGGACATTCCTTGTCCATAGCACCAATTACCACTTTTGAATGAGCATAATATTCAATATCGGGCTCATACTGGAATGCTAGACGCAGGAATGAATCAGATGTAAATGCTCGATGTACCTGTTGTCGTTGTTGGTCATTTGTTCTGCGTCTATTGACTGTGAAACGGCATGATTGTCGTTGTTCTAATCTTATTACTTCATTGCGTTCAGCTCGTGTATCTTCTGACTCTTCTTGACGCAATTGCGCCATTCTGACACGTGCATCAGTATTTTGTT
The DNA here is from genome assembly GCA_944548615.1 of Micropterix aruncella. Lineage (NCBI taxonomy): Eukaryota > Metazoa > Arthropoda > Insecta > Lepidoptera > Micropterigidae > Micropterix > Micropterix aruncella. The sequence goes on from OX155967.1 coordinate 30,317,816, forward strand.
GCTGGATTTGTTCTTCGGTTCTTTCGGATCTTCTATTTCCCAAGCTTCGAGATTTACTTGTATTACGGCTCAAATCAGTCCCTTTGCGTTTTCTTGGCATTGCTCACTGTACAAAACACACATAAATAGAATTAATGAAATTCCGCGGACCTATACGCGGCCGCGGGCGCTGGCCGATGCACTGCCGTTTTGACGTCTATGCTAACTTTTTAAATCGCCGTTCGATTTTATCGCCGGTGGCCGCCGAATTAAAGATTATTTGGCCATGTCGTTCCGCCATCAGAAAGGATTAATTACGACGTTTCAAATCGTAAATTGCATTTTTCGCAGCGGCGAGCGCGATATCCAGTAGCGGATGTTTCGGATTTTAGGCGGCCGCCATACATGTCCCCAAAGGGATGTTACGTGCTGAGCGGGTTAATGATGAAAAATGTTAAAGGTATAATTAGGGCCCGGATTTTTGCCGCAGTTTTGAAATGATTAGTTTGAATTTATGAAATTATAGCAGAATTTATGAAAATATAAGTTTTATGAAAAAAAAATTCAGACAAAAGTTGTAAAAAAATAAATTTTACGAAAAAATTTGTCTCTAAAATGGCTATTAAAAAATAGGGGTTGGTGATAAAAGGGTAAAAATTTAGGGTTGTATGTAGTTTTTAATGCGACATAATAAAAAAATAAAAAAAATAAAAAAATGACTAAAAATTAAAAAAAATGTTAAGGGTGGACAACCCTTATCACTAAGGGGTATGAAAAATAGATGTTGGCCGATTCTCAGACCTACTCAATATGCTCACAAAATTTCATAAGAATCGGTCAAGCCGTTTCGGAGGAGTACGGGAACGAACATTGTGACACGAGAATTTTATATATAAGATTTATTGCCGATTATATAATGGAATTGTATTTTATTTATCTTTTGATATTTTTTATAGTAAATATTTTAATTTTTTTTTTTTGAAGACCACATTTTAGGGCAGTTTGGTGTTATTAGCTGTTTACTAAAACTTGTACATTTGTAAGCAATCAAGCCATGAAGCAAACTTGATTGTAATATTAGAGTCCTGTCCACCCTAGAACGGGCTAGTCCCAGTTGAGTGACAGAATCAAATAAGCAAAAGGATAAGGTTTTGCCATTCGGTTCCTGTTATTTTTGTAAGCAAATCAATGTTTTATGGTAATTAATTCCTAAAATAAATAAATAAATGAATAAATATGAGGAACGCTGCAGGATGAAGCCCTGCAGCGTTCAGGGCTTCATCCAGCCCTGAACGCTGGCTGACAGTTTAGGCAAACTCTATCACACACCAGGATCTACAAGAGGCAAACGATAAGGCCATCCAGGCCGCATATTTTTGGAGGAACATGTCGTAAAATGACCCGGACACGTTTAAAAAAATATAAGTTACCCAAGTACTCAGGATATATAAAGTTTTGGACGAAAACCTATTCGCCATCGGGGGGAGAAGGGGGATATTTAAATAATGCAGTTATTTCAATATATTAAATAACGCTAGTATATGTTCAAGCTAGTTTATGAGATAAAGCTAAGTATATGTTCCACTTGAATATATTTTTTCTGAAAAATAAACACACATAAGGGCAGTTTGGAAGGAAGTAGACGTAATAAGTGAATAAATTTAATGTCACGTAATATAGTCATATAAACATGTTATTTAAATATATCCATGAATACATATTAATTATTAATATATTGCAATTATAACGTCAAGACGACATCATTGCTTCCTTGAGATTGATAAATGACGTGTTATGTAATTACGTTAATATCGTCTAGCTGCGTATCACAATAAATAAAATGCAAACGGAGCTGCCATGGAATTCACCGACCGAAGTCGGGCCCATAATATAGTATTCTTACACTTCTGGGGGTTGAGCAGTGGACTCCGGGCTAGCGACCGACGGTGGTAGGTTTAGGGCAGCTGTCTTGCCACATTTGAGCGTTCACCTTACCACCCATTCTCTCCCCCTTCGAAGCCATAGAATTTGAGATGCTGAAATCGCGGTTTTAGATAAATTTTCTAATTTCTAATTATTCTAAAAAGATTTTTTTTTTAAAACACCCTATAATTAAGAGTATAAAAAATACGTGTGGCACTCGGGGACTGCCGCGGTAAAGCTATTGCATAGCATTTTTAACAACTTATGCAATTATAATTATTTATTTATTTTATTTTTTCTGATATCAGATAACTGCGCTCTATCGGAAAACGTTGAAATTATTCCGAATTATTTGCGGCTGCGGTAGCAAATGATTCGGAATAGTTTAGACGTCGATAGAGCGCCGCGCACGAATTTTTTATTCGATAAAGCAAAAAAACGGATTATTCGAAAAAAATCGTAGACAAAAAGATAGATAAATAAATTATCTTTAAAATGGTGCAGGTTTCATAATAACACGCCAGATAGTATTTGCGTAGTAGTCGTTTTTGTGTTCGGTTAGACCTAATTTCACAAAATAATTACACTATGTAATATAAACAAAATCTTAAATATTCAAAGCTAAGAATATTAGGAAAATGTTCTTGTTTAACATATATTTTTTTCGAATCGTAATCAGTACTGGTTTAGGCGTAATTATCCGTTTAAAATCATTCATTTTCGTTAGGAAATTTCTTCATTCGGTCGCCGCGCTGGCCTAGGCCCGCGATAAAAGCTATGCAATAGCTTAATAGTTTTAAGCATAATTAGTGCCAACATGCGTAAGGTGGAATGGAATAGCTCTGTTTGGCGAGAGTGTCGCATTGAATATAAGTACTAGACCGCGCGACCAGCCTGAGAATGCGTCAGCCGAATAGAAAGAGACAGAAGCATATGGTACTCCCTCTATCTTTATTTAGTCGCGCATACACGGAAATATATCACTATGGCAACGCTTATATATCACTATAACAACGCTTCGACGCCATAAGTCTGCTATGCTATGGATAAACGCGCATGCGCAACTAGACAAGGATAGAGGGGTTCTCATATGCAGCTATCTCTTTCTATTTGGTCCAACCAGATTACTCCGGTCTCTCGACTGGTTACAGGTTCGAGGTCGCTTGCGCCTTCCTCTACCTTACGACCACGGTATCCTTTTCCCGGCTCTTTACCCGGTATCGGGTAGCCGATTAAACATTATTAATTTTACAATCAAGTTTTACCAAAAAAATATACAATATTAATTTGAAAATCAACCGTTTTACAAATCTTTACAAATCAAGTTTTCGCCTTTTCCTAAGAATAAAGCGTTTTATTATTATTATTATTATTTGGCCTTCCCTAATCCAAATAACCATTTATTGATAATACCTTTAAACTGTTGATTGTTCTTTCACAAGTTACACCCCCTTTACTGCCCAACAAGAAGTGTAATGTGTTCAGGATTCATCTTTGTATGTTTCTGTCTCTTTATTCCACCATAACTTCGTGTTATAGGTTACGCGCGACCACCCCTTGCTCTCATATAAGGAGAAAGCAGCGTCTTCGATATAATTAGCCATGTTACGTTTTGGTTACATGACAGTCATCATTTGACAGTTTATTTTATTTTTCGTTCTTTTTCTTCGAGGCCGCCAGGACTAACCCTGTAGGGCCAGTAAGGAATAGAAGTTTTTGGAATATCAATCTAGCACAATTAATTATACAAAATGTACCTTAACTGTCCAAGTATCAAGTATGTAGTTGTCTAAAGTTCTAAATGTCAAAAAAATACATAAATATATTGTGTTTAGTGTGGAATGGATAAACAGATAAACCACAAATATTTCATTAAAAAAACCGTAACAAAATAATCTATACTAATAATATTATAAAGAGGTAAAGTTTGTGACGTTGTAGGAAGTAATCTCTGGATCTACTGAACCGATTTTGAAAATTCATTTACCAATAGAAAGCCACGTGATTTGTGAGTGTCATAGGCTATATTATATTAATCCGAAAAATTGAAAGACTTTTTCGTGGTAGTCGGATTTCCAAAGTAAGTCGCAAAAGACTTTTCCCTTTTACTGCATATAATTTCACTTTTACTACATAAATGGTTAAAGAGATTTATTTTATTTATTTTATTTAGGTACATAGGATTAGGTATACAGTTCATTCATTGGTCATGTAATCTTATAATAATTATATAAATTATTTGATAATTAATATAGGGAAGTTTAACACATCTTACATGACCTTTACTGCCAATAGCACATCTAACTAGGCGATAATTTGGCCCGTCTCTAGATGTGCATATTTTTATGCAATTTTAAGAAATGAAGTGTTCTTTTTAAATAAATTATTAGGACCCACCATCTGTATATATACATAAATATACCAATTTTATAAAAAATATAGCTATGTAATAAATATATACATTTATAGTTGTAATTTAATAAAATTTAATTAAGAAAAATAGATAAGTGATACTAAATAAATTGTCGTGCGTTGCAAAGAAATTGATCAGCTTTTACATATCCCTTGTTAAGTAGCCATCTATTAAGGTTTGCTTTAAATATTTTTATGTTAGGATAATTTTTCATGTCTTCACTAAGGGAATTATTTAATTTTGGGGCTATGTAGAATATATGTCTCTGGGCAAATGTTGTCCTGACTGACGGAATTATATAATTGATACTCGCGGACATCCTTGTGTTCAGATTGTTTTGAGTTCGGGCGTGGTCATCTCTAGATTTGTAGATAAGACACTCACAAATAAGACACTCACAAGAAGACACTCACAAATAACGGTAATATAGTCAAATTGGCATGCAAATAGATACATACATATGCAGTAAAAATTTAACCCTTATTTTGGCAGTCAGGAAATAAATCATAGCACTCAGTACTAACCAAACCACACTCATAATTTCATCACAAGTAAAAAGTTTTCTGTAACGGCAGTCGTGTTTTTTATTTTTTTAAATATATTTACTTGTGACAAGAGTACAGCAATTAATTAACTTTTCGATATACTTACCTCGAGTACAGTATAGTACAGTAGAGTACGCGGATTTGTTTGTAGCAAACAGGTCAAATCATATGGTCAGTAGCCAGTGAGTTGTATGCTGGCCTACTTGCGATCTCACTGTTAAATCGATATGGTAAATTAAAGAAGTTGCCAAGATTATTTATATGCAATGTTATTTATACTGCACAACTTTATTTACATATGCATGGTTTCACAAATTATATTAAAATAAGGGACCAGTTTCACCACCTTACTGCTGACTGGACTAAGTGTAATATAATACGCCGCATGCCCTCAGGCCCAGATCTAGGGGGGTGCAAACCGGGGTGCTTGCCCCGGGCGGCAATTAAAGGGACGCCAAATTCATGTGCTTGAAAAAAAAACTTGTTTCAGTAAAATGTGAATTAATGATCCCTGTTGCAGTTTGGCCACGAATACTAACGGGGGGGCCACGAATACTAACTGGGGAGCTAACGGGCCCATGATGAGGTGGCCACGATGACCCATGTGTTCAGGGTCGGTCACACTCACGGGTCAACACCCATCCGATGGCCTCCACGCATGGGGTGCGAACCTGGGTAGGACACTGGGTCAACCAGTCTCCCCTGGGAATCAAACCTCTGGCGCTCTTGGACGGTCTGCGCACCGAGCGGCGCAAGCCAATCGATTGTGCTCTCCGACTAACAGTCGGGGGAGTCTGGGAACTGTATTGTTTCCTATAGAGCGGGGGTGGTTGTCTACCTTACGGCGACTGCTCTTGAAATGACCATTGGCCATCCGATCCCGGTTCAGAGTCGGACAAAGGACGCCTTGGTCCGCGATAGATTCGGTGTACACCGTTTCACCGCTTCGTAAGGGAGAGGACCGCGCAAGCGACCTCGAACTCGGAACCAATCGAGAGACCGGAGAAATCTGGTCACAATTGGAAGCAAGGGCGCGAGTGTCGGCCCGCCAGGTAACATTACTGGCTATCTCGCGGTAAAGGCGTTGGTCTCTTGCGGGTTGTGGCGTAGCTAGACGTCGGATTTGTAATGTAAATTTGTAAGTTTTCTACGCTCACTGCACGGTCGATAGAACGATGAATCGTTAAAACGTCCTTCGGTGACGGGTTCGCCCGTTGTGGTTGACATCTCAATATGGCCACGAATACCCATGTATTCAGGGTCGGTCATACTCACGGGTCAACACCCATCCGGTGGTCTCCACGCAGAAGGAAGAGCCAGTGTAGGACTCTGGCCTACGGGCCAGTCTCTCCTTCGGGCCCGAGGAGTAAACCTTCGGGCTCTCCATGCGGCGTCAGCCAATTGATTTTGCATTCCGACTAACAGCGAGGGTATCTGGGAACAGTTATGTTTCCTAAAGAACAGAGGTAGTTGTTAACCTTATGGCAACTGCTCTTGAAAAGACCATTCAGCCACCGGGTGGATAAACCGGGCAAAGGATGCCGTGGTTCGCGATAGATTCGGTAGACACCGAATCACCGCTTCATGAGGGAGAGTCAGGAGGCAAGAGGTAACCTGAAGGTTAATTCCATTCGGAGTTATCCTTCCAAACTAGTAGTCACTGGGGGGAGGCTGCACGCTGGGTACCTTTCCCGGTGCCTCTCCGTAAGGCGTTGGCCTCTGACGGGCAGGTGGCGTAGCTAGACTGTGGATTGTTTTTCGTCCCAAGTCTTCAGCACTTACCTCACGGGAGACAGAACCATCTAATATCGTTAAAACTTCCTGAGGTAACGGGTTCGCCCGTGTAGTTGACAGTTCTAGTTAACTAAAACGCCTAGCATTCAGGGCACGTCGTACTTTCGATTGTCGATTTGATTTTGAAACGCATCCTAACTTGATTTTTAAGCGCGTGCGCAGTGTGTGTGATATCTTTGCCAGGGCAATTCCCAGCACGTCTAAAAAAAATCCTCCCCACAGACAGAACAGAGCAACGCCGAATATACCCGAATGGCTAAAAGTCAAGAGACGGTCGGCATTTATATGGCTGGTTAAATGTGCGAGTAATGTGCGTTGCTGTCCTTTGTTCACAACATCTCTTTCAAACGTGTCACTATATTTTTTTAGCTGATCAGGTTATAGCATCTTTCGGGCTATTCTTTCTTGAGGTAAGGATAGCTCGACGTGTAGAGGAGCTATCCTTGCTGAGACGTAAGAATTGAAGGTGTGTGTACAGTCTGGATTGTGAGTTATCAACACTGGTTGTATGTATTATATATTAGTGTCACACATAAGGAAAATGTATAAGCAAATATATATAATAAAGAGTGTAAATATAATTCTTGTATGTAATAAAATGAATTCTCTGATAAGAATTTATTTAGGGCATCACTGAATTGATCATCGTCTTTTTATTTTTTAACGCTTTAGGCAACATTTTATAATACTTGACCCTAGAATATTCCGGGCTTTGCATATAATATATGCAAGTACATATTACATTCGTATATACAGTACAAGTATATACAGTACAGTACAAGTAGTATATACAGTACAGTACAAGTATATTAGTATATGCAGTATATTAGTATATACATATATATTAGTATATACAGTACAGTACAAGTACATATTACATTACATATACAGTAGTAGGTACATATAATATTACAGTAGTATATATTATGTACTACTTTTCGTGAACGGTAAACTAAACTGATGACAATACCATGTTCGCAGAAAGTAGGTTCATTGATGTTCGCAGATGAAACCATGTTCGCAGATGACATTACCATGTTCGCAGAAAGAAGGCAGTTTAAGACCGTTCGTTATATCATTCCACCGGGGATTCCTATGTCCAACAGTGGACGTCTACCAACTGATGATGATAATAATACGGTTAGTAAACTGAACAGGAACTGGTGTCGTGCAAATACATATTAAACATGTTTTTACCTTTATGTATATCCGTGAAGCAGATTTAAAATGCTTCACGAATATTTAAAATGGCTTGGCTCTCGGACTCCGAAGATATTATTCCTAAAGACCTGTAGGTAATGCAATATCAGTGCTAGTTCATGCTAACTCATTACCGCTCAATCAACAAAAGGCGTATCTCATGTATGAAATCTTATCTCTTACCCTTAGTTAATTAAACTCAGTTTGCGATAACTAATTCGAGCGTTTAAACAGCTGCCTCGTGACCATCTTGCCAATGGCAATATGATTGATATCAATTGCGAGCAAAATTGCGATGTTTTATTAAATGCGTATCGAAATAAATAGCATGCAGTATTGTGCAATATGGTGCAAGAACTTATAGAATCATAATGATACTTATATATTTATAAATATACGATTTCATAATGGGATACAGATATAAAAACAACCAGTCACTCCCAAAGAAACAACAGGCCGGTTATCGACAAATTGTCTACACAGCTTTAAGACATTTTTCTTATCAACATAATCATTATAATCAGCAAAATCACTAAACTTTAAGTGTAAAAAAGTGCATGAAAAACTGATCAAAACCTTTTAACTGACTTCAATAAAATGAGGAGGTTATGTTTGTTCCCTCAGAACTCAGTCATTTATGAACAAAATTCTTGTATTATTTGAAAGGATATATGGTACATCCATATTGGGGCCATTTGTATCTAAATCCCGTTCTGAGGATGAAATTCATTAGGAATTGAGGGAACTCCTCAAATATTATCATATGATGTTGAGAATTTGGTTCAGTTTCGATGACAAGGTATTTTTCATGGTAAGCATGACCTGAGGTTGACCCAGGGTTGACTCCTGACGAGGGGACTCCTCAACGGTCAACATCACACACACGAAATTTTTTATACGAGTTCAGTTATGAGAGCCCATTCTAAGTTTTACCATGACAAGTGTAAACAAAGTGTACAAGTGTACAAGTGTACATGGTGTACAAGTGAAAACAAATACATTCAGATGGTAGAGCGTATTCAAAGAAAATTTTTAAGATATATTTATTACAGAAAATACAATATTTATCCATACTTATTTCCGTCAGATTTTGTGCTAGGAATGGTAGGATACAACAGTCTTGAAACTCGTCGATATATTTCACTAATTATATTTGCATATAAACTTATTCAAGGAACGATTTATTTGCCAGAGTTACTATGTAAGTTTGAATTGTACGTACCGGTAAATTACACAGCGAGGAGATCGCATCTATTGTTTAATGTGCCGTACCACCGTACAAATATTTTTGCAGACAGGCCAGTGGGAAGGGTTATAGCTCTTCTTAATTCCTTACCCACTGAAATAGATATCTTTTGTACATCCCTTTGGCAGCTAAAAACGCATCTCCCTGCTATCTCATGTCTCCCTGCGATCTCATCATAATCTGTCTTTTATTTAGTTTTATATTTTTATGTTTTTTTCTTGTTCAATGTTAGCATTAATTTAGTTATGTAGTCATTTATTTTTAGACTTACATTCCAGCTTTAATATTCAAGGGCGAATTGGATTCATCTGTAATGTGCCCTTGAATACTATTTGAAACTAATAAATAAATAATAAATAAATAAATAAATGACATGGCTGCTGCGCCCAGGGTTGGCTCAGACGAAGGGACTCCTCAACGGCCAACAGCACAGACACGAAATTTTGTATACGCATTCAATTACGAAAGCCCGTTCTAAGTTTCACCATGATATGGCTGCTCCACATACAAAAAAAAATGGAGTAGGTTTTTTTTTGTTAAAACTTTATAATTATAAATCTTTCCGGTAATCACAGAACAATCTACATATCCGAACACAAAGGGACAACTATACCTATCTTCATGTTAACGAATGCCTATGCAATCAATCAATCAATCAATCAAAATGTTCTTTATTCATATAGACACAATTAAATATTATTTTTAATTTATGTTCTTATGATGCGTCCAAGCCTTACTCCCAAGACGTTTTGTCATTTACATAATCAGATATTGTATAGTATGCTTTTTTATACAATTTTGCTTTGATGGTAGCTTTAAACTTATTTACAGATAGTTCTCTAATAGTATGAGGAAGTTTGTTATAGAAGCGTATACATTGTCCCAAAAAAGAATTGCTTATTTTGTGGAGACGAGTAGCACGTACAACAAGGTTATGCTTATGTCTAGTATTAAAATTATGAGTGTCGCTTTTTATTTTAAACTTGTCAATATTCTTGTGGACATACAACAGATTTTCGTATATATATTGTGATGCAACAGTAAGAATATTTATCTCTTTGAATTTTTCTCTAAGTGAAACTCGAGGACCAAGTTTATATATAGCTCTTACAGCACGTTTCTGTAGTATAAGACAAAAACATGCATTTTGTTGGTGCATTGGAAGTCGCGTATTTCTCAAGAAAGATAAAAAGGCAAGGACTTTTTGCATCCAAAGAGAAGAAACACTTTTTCAAATTGCATAATTGCCAGCAAACTTATAAATATAACACATTCCGTCTGACGGAAACCAGCGTATTTTTACACGACTGCCCAAAATGAGTGTTATGTGATCAGGATTCATATATGTATGTTTTCCTTTTTTTTATTCCACCATTACTTCTAAAAGATTGAACCTATTTAGCTCTTTGTTGTATTGTTAGAATCGTTTTATCCTCCTGTGTGTCATAAGGTACGTGCCGTGACCCCTTGCTCTCATATAAGGAGAAAGCAGCGTCTTTAATATAAACGCCGTGTTACGCGGTGCGTGTTGACATTCATCATTTGACAGTTTAGTTTTTTTTTCGTTCTTCCTCTTGGCGGCCGTCAGTAATATATCCGGTAGGCCTAGTAACGAAGAGAAATATTTGAAATATTAATTTAGTAAAATAAAGAGTTTAATTATAGCGCTCCACAAAATATTACCGATTTTTAAATAACCGTTTTTGTTTCTTACGATTTTATTCAAATGCAACATTTTGAAAAATTATAAAACTATTCAATTGTACTCCGAAAAAAATTCGGTATGTATAAATGACGAAACCCTCATTTTTTATTCCACCATACCTTCTAAATGTTTGAACCGGATTAGAAGTGTAATATTGTTAGAATGTTTATAACATCCCGAGTTGCATAGAGTCAACCTAAACTCTCCAAATGTCAAAAAATATTTGTCTAAATATCCAAATGTCAATTAATTTACATAAATATATCGTGTTTAGTGTCAAATGAAAGGTCTGATCGAGTGCATTCCAGAAATATACATCTGGATACATACACATCATGGATAAATACATAAACCACAAAGAAATCCTAAAAAAACCGTAATAAAAATAATTATATATACAATAGTTATGTTTCTGTAATGGCAGTCTTGTTTTTATTATTTTTAATATATTTACTTGTTAGAATAACCACTGCGAAACTATTGTTTAAATATTTTAGATAATACATGTAAGATATTATATTATTTTGATTGTATAATCCTACAAATATCTTTTACATCCTTATATTTCTGGCCAACCCTCTTCTTTCAATATGAGCATCCATAGGGGAGAAGAGGGAGACTAGTTCCCCTGGGAGACTTGATCACCCCCAAATTTCTGCGAGTTCCGCCAATCTATGATTTTCGTCATGGCAACACTTCAAAGCCGTCATTGACATGTCAGGTTAAACGTCACTCAGTTTCCTCTCGACTGCTTGGGAGCGAAGTTGTGCGCGGTTTTTGTTTTGCGTAAATTCCAAGAACTTTTAAGGCGACATTTACCAGTCAGTTATATTGACAGTTTTTTGAGGTAAGCTCTGCATCTTATTTGGCTTTGACAGTAAATATCATTCAAATGTGTTCTTGTTAACTACCGAAAGGATTCTCTATTTAGTTTTTTTTTAATTTCTGCTTATTTACGAAACTGTGTCTTGGGGAGACTTGATCACTTGATCTATAGAATACTTGATCCCGGGATCAAGTCTACCCATCAATGATTTTAATGTTATTTGGTTGTACTTTATGATATTTTTATTACAGATAATGCCACGCCAATACAAGGGAAGAGAAGGAGCTAAGAAAAGAGTGCCACTGGATTCTCTGAAGCTAAAGGAAGTGGTCCAGCATGTTATCTGCAATGGAGCATCTATCAAGGGCACAGCTAAAAGATATGAGTTGAATGTGATGACTCTTAAAAGATATGTCCGACAACAGAGAGTAAGCGCTAATGAAATAGTTTTCTCTTCGAACTACCACTGGGCGCAATTTTTTTCCAAAGAGGAAGAAGAGTCATTAAAAATATATTTGAAGACAGCAAGTAAACTACACCATGGACTCACAAGCAAACAGGCAAGGAATCTCGCATATGAGTTCGCGGTAAGGAACAACAACAAAATACCTGCTGGATGGGATACTCACAAGGAAGCAACTTACGACTGGATGTTTGGATTTCTCAAACGCAACAAAACCTTATCCCTTCGATCACCTGAAGCAACGAGTCTGACTAGGGCCACTAGATTTAACCGTCACAATGTATCCAAATTCTATGACAATTTGAAGAACATTATTGAGGCGCATAAAATTGAACCTGCTGCAATTTGGAACATTGATGAAACTGGTCTTACTAATGTTCACAAGCCAAGAAAGATTATTGCAACCAAAGGAGAAAAACAAGTAGGAAAAGTTCACTTCTGGTGAACGAGGTGAAACTGTGACGGCCTGTTGTGCAATCAATGCAATAGGCAATCATATTCCCCCCTTCATGGTATTTCCTCGTAAGCTATGGCAAGAACGAATGATAGATGGTGGACCACCGGGAACAGACGGTGTACCTCATGGTAGTGGATGGATGACCTCACCGAATTTCGTCAAATTCCTCCAACATTTTCATGTGAAGGCTTCTCCATTAAATAAATGTCTGATAATTATGGATAATCACGAGAGCCACATCAGTCTTGAGGCTATTACGTATGCCAAAGAAGAAGGTATAATTTTACTAACAATTCCCCCTCATATATCTCATAGACTTCAACCACTAGATAGGAGTGTATATGGCCCTCTGAAGGTTTTTTATAACACTGCTTGCGATGACTGGATGGTGTCCCATCCTGGACGAATCCTGACGATATATGAGATTGCTGGATGCTTTGGACAAGCATTTCCCCTAGCGTTTACCCCACGAAACATTGAAAGCGGCTTTAGAGCCACAGGAATCTGGCCAGTAAACACAAATATATTCACAGAAGAAGACTTTATGTCAGCATATGTCACTGACCGTGAAGCCCCAGACATAGAATCAACAACAGTGAACGAAGAATGTGTCATTGAAGGTGTGCAAACACCTTCAAGATTTGATGAAAACTGTCCATCGTCTTCTCATGGAAAATTCACTTCTCCTGAAATTATCAGACCTCACCCATAAGCTGCTCCCAGAGCAACTTCACGACGCGGTAGGAAAAGGGCACAGACTAGGGTGTTAACTGACACACCAGAGAAGCAATCTTTGGAAGAGGAACATAAGGCCAGAGAAGATAAAAGGTTGGAAAAAGATCGTAGAGCCAACTTGAGAAGAATGAAGAGCAAGATGACGCTTAGAGAGTTGAACCAATATTCTAGTTCATCTGAAGAGGAAGTACAACCACCGCTATCTACTGATTCTGAGTACAATGTGAATGACGAAGTTAGATATGAATAGGACACTGAATGTGAATCGGAGGGAGAATCTGATGATTTAATTTTAGCTAAACACGACTGGGTAGTCGTAAACTTCGTGTCCATGAAGAACAAACTGCATCGTTTTGTAGGCCAGATTGTAGAAGTAAAAGAAGAAGAATTCAAAATAAAATTTGCACGAAAAAGAGATGATAAAACTTTCAAATGGCCTGAAAATGAAGACATAGGAGAAGTAAAACATTACCAGATAATAAAAAAGTTGCCTAATCCCAATGTCAAAGCATACAGCAAGAGGGTAGGGTGTTTTGTATTTCCAAAATCACTCCGTAATTTTAAGGTAGAATAAGGTGACGCATTGATGATTAAAATTTTCTAACCTTCAATATTTTTTAGCATTTTGGTTTTTATAAAATCAGAAACCCTGTTTTGTTTTAAATTTAATAAATGTAAATTTAGTGTATTTATAATAATGCTCTGGGTTTTAAATTTAATTAAAGTTATTTTAAGGGGAAAAGTTGTAGTTTTATTACCTATTATATTTAAGTTCTGGGAGAATTGATCCCTGGGATCAAATCACCCATACATCATAATCAAGTCTCCCATATATTGGGGACACTTGTTCACTTTCCCATTCCTTGTTCTTTTTGTAATATCTCCGTTTTCATTAGGGTACAATAACTGAAAATTTTATGTCTTAATTGTTATTATATTTACTGCAAATTAACGAAATTGGAAGGGTACAAGGCTATTAAAATAAAAGTTATAAATTAAATTATAAAAATGGGATCAAGTCTCCCTCTTCTCCCCTACATATGTTTTTATGAAGCCAAACATTTCACATTTATTAATAATATATTTTATATTACAATACATATATCAATTCACTATAAATATAAATTTAAAATTTACCTGATCCATAAACACCTAAAACATTAAAATATAACTAAACCTAGCTACTATCTAATGGACAGTGATTTCAGACATGTTGCCTTTAACCTTTCGGAAGCCAGCCGTTTCGCCGCCGCTGACGAAAAATTCGTATATTTTATTTTTATTTTATTTTTCGGAAAACTTACATCGCTTTATACTTAATTATACGAATTTTAATTTTTATTTATTTGTTTAGGAATTAATTACTATGAACCATTGATTAGCTTATAAAAATAACAGGAACCGAATGGCAAAACCTTAACCTTTTGCTTATTTGTTTCTGTCACCCAACTGGGACTAGCCCGTTCTAGGGTGGACAGGAGAATCTAAGGCCAATTAAAAGTTTTCACGATAAAACTAAATATTTTGTAACAACGCAAGGAGTTGTAAAAAAGGCAGTTTCAAGTAAGGGGAAAGTGATAGGGAAGCCACATTACGGGTTTTATAAATGTATTTAAGATATATGATGATATATAACATACATATGTACATATATGCACGTACACAAATAATAACATAATATATTATACGTAATATGGTAAGATAATAATAAAATGTAAAAGGTATAGTTAACTGTTAATACAAATAGGTATAATATACATCATAATATATTTATAATGTACTTTTATAGAAAATAATATACTGGCTTGATTAGCACCTCTCTCTCCCTGCCCCCTCCCCCCCCCCCTCCCCCCCCCACCCCCACCCGCCAAATATTGCAAAACAATATTATAGTTACTATAACAATGGGTAGGTACTATCTATTAGGTCGGAGTGAAAGTTATGTTGTATTTTATATATGCCGGTAATTTGTCATCTAAATCAGAAACACATATTGCTATGAGTCATTGGTTATTTGTTTTGTTGTTTTACCTGCTGTATAATATAAAAGAGGTTCTTTTATACTATTTATGTCACTTGTGATATTTAGAGTGTTTTTTTTATTTAGTAGTGGAAAAAGTGCCTTTATATCATTGTATTTTGTATGTTCCAGAGAGGAAACAACACATCAGTTGTATGTTAAAACGTATGTGCAGCATTTGGAAGAGATGTTGTTAATATTTGTCCCTGTCAAAGATGGTTTTATAAAGTTCTTTCCTGGGGTCTGATCTTCGAAGTAGGTAATCGTTCTGGACGACCTTTCAAGAAATATAATGTTTTTTTGCGGTCCATGTTAGAGAATAATCCACTATGATAACCGTAGAAATTGCATAAGGGTTCGGTATGCATCATACAACTGTTGAAGACCATATTAAATCTTTTCCCATGTCCCATGCCATTTCACTGAAAATTATGTCTCTCTCTCTCTCTCTCTCTCTCTCTCTGATCGAATAAGGATATTTTCATCGTATCTCATTTGACGCAATGTGGAGTTGTTTTTGGACAAACTGATTACAAAGATGGAATTTGGATGATATACGAAAATATTACGAGGAGAAACGCCTACTGCAATCTTCGAACATCATCAGCAACTCTTGCAAAACCAAATATTCAGCAAAGAAAGCACTGCTCTCTTCGTATTGGAACAGAAAAGGTCCAGTACATTACATTACATTACATTTTCGTCATGTCCAATTGACGGCTAAAGACCGCTCTTGGACGTGTCAAAATAATTGGGTTATGTAGTAAGTTTCGTTACTACTCTTTACTGAACATACATAGTTAGTCAAAAATTAACTACTAGATTGTCCAACAATAAATAATCAAAATAGAAGTTTAATATTTGAAGTAGTTAGTGATTCGAAAGGATACGTAGTAAAATTATTTATCGTAATATTCAAATTGTCAGTAAAATGTTAAATAATCAAATTAAATCTACGTTATGCATTTTAAACTAAAAGTACAGATATAAGATCTTATAAAATAAACAGACAATAAGGCTCTACTTTTTTAAGTAATTTAAATGGGCACAATATTTGAAAAATCATGGCCCTCAAATTCGGCCAAATTATAGAAAGGATGGACTATCAGCATCTCCTTGATGTTTTTTTTGAATTTTATGTCCTCCAGCTGTTTAAATTTTGTAGGGAGTAGATTATATAATTTAATGCTAAGGTACAAGTAGCTTTTCTGTACTTTTTCCAGTCGTATTCGGGGTACGCATAAAAAGGGAGCTACCGCGCGTATGGTGCGAGTGAATGTCTGCATTAATTGGTGTTTATGCTAGGTGCTGTCTAGCATACATTAAACACTGGTATATGAACGCCGAATACACAGTCATTACCCTTGCATTGCTGAAATATTCTTTGCATGAGGTCCTAGTCGTTACCTGATACATGCTGCGCAGTGCTCTTTTTTGCAAAAGAAATGTTCTTTTACTGGTTGCAGCATTTCCCCAAAATAATAGTCCATAAGTCATTAATGAGTTAAAATACGCAAAGTATACTGATTTGGCTGCCGCAAAACCACAAAGACTTCTGATTTTTTTAATAGAGTATATCGAGCTACATAGCTTACTAGCTAATTGTTTGATGTGCGCATTCCATTGTAATTTACTGTCAATTCTTAATCCTAGAAAATGTATATCTCCTGTGATGTCGATATCAAAATAGTCGTGTAATTCATTTAAATAGTCAACATTGGCAGGTCAGCGAAAAGGAATTATTTTTGATTTTGTAATATTTAGACGTAATTCATTAGAATTAAACCAAATCAATAGTTGATCAATCGAAGTACATTACGAGTTGTTGAAACAATAAAAATTGTGAATGTGTACTGCGACCAGACCCCTAGGATGTGAGGCGAACAGCTCGGGTTACCAACGGCAAAATATATAAATTTATATTTACACACACGTTTACATTTACATAGAGCGGGGTTTACTATAGAGCTATACTATTACTATAGAGTGGATTACTATAGAGCGGCGCACATTTACATTTATATAAATTTATATACATTTTGCCGTAGGTAACCGCCTCACATTCTAGGGGTAAATTGCATGAAGTTACCAAAGAAACAAGGCCAGCATTAGCGGCCCGAAAGGGAATCGTGTTCAACCATGATTTTTTTATAAATTATTATTACATTACATTACATTACATTTACGTCGTGTCCAATTGGCGGCTAAAAACCGCTCTTGGACGTGTCAAAATATTTGTGGTTTAAGTAGTAAGTATCATTACTACTTTAATCTTTACTTAACATACATATATTAATTTAAAAAATATATAGTATCTAAGAAACTTTGGAACCTACCAAAATTTATTCGTCGTAGAATCGTATTACAAAACAAATTAAAGGCTTATTTAATAACATAGTCAATAATTCTAATGGCTATCTACTAAACACACAATAATTAAAATAGTCAGTTAAAAAGTTGAATAATCAAAGCAGAAGCCTAACAACTGAAATAGTCAATAAATCGAATATATACGTACTAAAAACTGTACATAGTAACATCTAAAGTAGTAAGTAAATTGTTAAATAATCAAACTAAAGCTAAATCTTACATTTAAATACTAAAAGTACATATATACTTATCATTCAAATTGGTATTTGTTGTGAGGGGCTTTTCTAAGGTCTTTATGAGCCTTGTAACACTGCGACGATTGCTGATCTATTGTGTTCGCCACCTAGGTACTATAGTTCTGCGCTAAGCGTCGTGTCATTTAAGAACCGCAACAGGCTTTTGGCGCCAGATTGTTTTACCTCCTCAGGTAATGACCACCCAAGTGGGTGTATCTTTTACGCATCAGCGGGCCACACTCGCACATGAGGCGCAGGGGAGAACCATAATAATGCGCATCCTAAGACGTATCGCAATACATAACAAAAAACTTAATACGTTGGGATGGGATGTTCTTAGTCATCCCGAATACTCTTCAGATCTCTATTCTAACTCTAACTAATTCTCTAACTAATTCAGATCTCTGCAAAATTATCGAAGGGGAAAAGAAATTATTGTTTCGAAAGTGTTTCTAAAGCACTTCCTTATTATATTCACTCCAAGGTGGAGAAATTCTTACACAACAGGAATTGACAGGTTACCTGAAATATGGCAACAATTTGTTAAAAATAATGTACATTCTATCAAACAAAAATATTAAAAATATACTTTCATAAATTCATTCAAATATTTTCTTTAAAATGCTACAGAACTTTCCCTCCAACCTAATAAATTGACTCTGTATATGAACACTATCAATAACTTGTTTTTTTTTATTATTTCTTATTACCTAATAATTATTTATTTATTTATTTATTTAAGCCCATAAAAATACATTTAATTACAAAAACATTCTCTTAAACATTTTTGTATGTAAAATAAACATAAAGGCTATCTATAGGTCGCCAAGCAACGAGAATATAAATAATATAATTGAATCAGTTAATAATCTTATTGAAAATATAACAACAGAGGAAAATATTTTATTAATAGATGACCTAAATATTATTATCATTAATGATATGCATTTCCTGTTTTTATATGGCACAGACTGTAAACATTTTTATTTTTCCATTTTGACTACCATGAAACTGTCAATTCCATAATAATAGTCATCTTAAAATACTACGAATATACTTCCTTTGCGTCATATATGATAATCACTTGACACAATCACTATCGGGGTAGGGGGGGGGGGGGGGGGGGGGTTGACTGGGGTGTAGGTTGGGTTGGTTCGAGGGTAAGAAGGTTGGCGCTGGAGGGTGTGGGGTTGTCTTCTTGCCGGGAAAGTCTTATTGAGACACAACCGATTTTTTTTTTGCTGAAAGGTTTTGTTGTATTGAGTCAGCATTAAATAGAGTTGTCAACTACAACGACAAACCCGTCACCTCAGGAAGTTTTAACGATTGTTCGTTCTGTCTCCCGTGAATAGAACGCAGAAGACTTGGACAAAACAGTCCACTGTCAAGCTCCGCCACATGCCAGTAAGAGGCCAACGCCTTATCCGCGAGATAGCCAAGTATGCTACACAGCGGGCATACATTCACGCCCTTACTTCCAATTGCGACCAGATTACTCCGGTTTCTCGATTGGTTACGAGTTCCAGGTCGCTTGAGCGGTCCTCTCCCTTAAGAAGCGGTGAAACGGTGTAACCGAATCTATCGCGGACCACAGCATCCTTTGCCCGGCTTTTCACCCAGGATCGAGTAGCCGATGGTCGTTTCAAGAGCAGTCGCCGTAAGGTCTGCAACTACCCCCGCTCTATAGGAAACAGTACTGCTTCCAGACTCCCCCGACTGTTAGTCAGAGTGCACAATCGATTGACTTACGCCGCACGGTGCGCAGACCGTCCAGGAGCGCCAGAAGGTTGACTCCTAAGGGAAACTAGCCCTACGGCCAGAGTCCTGCCCGGGCTTGCACTTCATGCGTGGAGGCCGTCGGATGGGTGTTGACCCGTGAGTGTGACCAACCCTGAACAGAATGGGTCTTCGTGGCCAGTTGGTGGCCAGTCGTGGCCAGTTGCTGAGTTCAGCAAGGGCCCATTAGCTCCCAGCCTTCGTGGCCAACTCCAGCAAGGGCCCATTATCTTGAGTCAGCAACTTGCGGTGTCAACTACAACGGGCGAATCCGTCACCACAGGACGTTTTAACGATTTTCTCGATCTGTCGCCCTGCAGTGAACGTAGAAGACTTTGGACAGAACAATCCAAAGTCCAGCTACGTCACAACCCGCAAGAAGCCAACGCCTTTACCGCGAGATAGCCAGTAATGTTACCTGGCGGGCCGACCCTCGCGCCCTTGCTTCCAATTGTGACCAGATTTCTCCGGTCTCTCGATTGGTTCCGAGTTCGAGGTCGCTTGCGCGGTCCTCTCCCTTACGAAGCGGTGAAACGGTGTGCGCCGAATCTATCGCGGACCGAGGCGTCCTTTGCCCGACTCTGAACCGGGATCGAATGGCCAATGGTCATTTCGAGAGCAGTCGCCGTAAGGTAGGCAATCACCCCCGCGCCATAGGAAACAATACAGTTCCCAGACTCGCCCGACTGTTAGTCGGAGAGCACAATCGATTGGCTTGCGCCGCTCGGTGCGCAGACCGTCCAGGAGCGCCAGAGGTTTGATTCCCAGGGGAGACTGGTTGACCCAGTGTCCTACCCAGGTTCGCACCCCATGCGTGGAGGCCATCGGATGGGTGTTGACCCGTGAGTGTGACCGACCCTGAACACATGGGTCATCGTGGCCACCCCATCATGGGCCCGTAAGCTCCCATCTTGAGTCAGCAGTCAACTGCGATTCGTTAATGACAATTAGGTATGTCAAATTCAGTAAATGTAGTAATTTTGTGGAATATCTGAAAATAATTTTAGGCTGGGTTAGGCGGCGTTGACTTAGTGATCAAGATGCTACAGTGTAGTTTCTGTCTTGCTACTGGTCCAAACACGAATGTAAAGATTACACATTTATTGAAGGGTTCTATGGATAAATAAATGATCCCGGTCACGAAAATTCCCACTCAGTATATTTGTTTTGTGACGTTTTTAAAATAAATAACTTCAAATGCTGGAGGGGAGAGGCGCTAATGTCAAAGTCATGCCCTGACTCGGAAAAAGTGTAGATCCGGGTCCGTTATCAAACTAAGCATTGAGAAGTAGCGCAAAAATGTATTTTAAAAATAATCGCACGTAAACCGTATCGATTTCCGTCAGACACTCTTTACATCCAGTCCGAGGTTTTGGATGTAAGACAGCTTTATGTTCGCATGGCCCTAATATATACTAAAAATAAAATGTCACCTTATAATCAACGAGTTGGAAAGACGAGAGCAACAAGAACTGGTAATATGATGGTGCCAAGATCTTACACAACATTTGGCCAGCGCCATTTCACGTTCATTGGCCCTAGAATGTATAACAATCTTCCCGACGCAATTAAAAGTAGTGAGAACACATCCACTTTTAAAAAATCTCTAACCGATTGGTTGTTGGAGGTGGGTAGGGACGGTTTAGGGAATATGTTGACTGTTGTATTTTGAATGATAGTATTTAGTACTTAGTATTTAGTTTTTCCATGATAATTTTAAATGACTATTATAGGTATGTGAGCGTCATATCAATATGTAATTGATTTATATAATATGTATATTATTTTATTTTTTATTTTATTTATTTTGGTTTTATTATTATTTTCGTATAAATATATGTATGTGTATGTGTGCATATATGGATATATATTTTATCTATAGATGTATATAAGTATCTATCCATATTTGTATATGCGTAAATATCTGTAATTTTAAAAATAAGTACTAACTATAGATTAAGTTGACAGTGCACACTTTATATCATCATTAAAAGTCTGCCTTAGAACAGGCCTAGGCCTAGTTGGGCGACTGTGTCAATCAAAAAAATAATGTCGCATCAATTTCTTGCTAACATCTTAATCAAATATGACATTAAATTTTTACTAGATGTGTTACTACTAAATAAATAAGCTGAGAAATATTGATAATATCTGGGTTTGATCTATACTGGTATCAATTGCATTTTATCATCATGATATAGTGATATGGTCATGATGATACAGCGATTTAAAAGGACCGAATGGCCTAATATAACACTAACCTTAGTTTAACTAATTGTAAGCGATAAATAAGCTTAAATTAAACATTGGAAATAATACTAAAATTGATTTACAGTATAGAATTTAATTATAATTTTAAAAGCTGCCTTCTTCGGCCTCGCACCTGAAGAGTGTATATTTTATTGTTTAAGACGAGTTTACAAAGTCGAACAAATTTTTTGTGGAGTTCCTGACCAAACTGTATCTGTGTGTCTGTGTGTCAGTGTGTCTGTGACTGCATGTATTTCTCCACGACAGCGCCAAGACGCTTCATCCGATAGAGCTGAAATAGGTATGCCATACAGGTCATGGCAAGATTTCAAAACATTTTGGTTGAAACTCCAAGGTTTATAGGTCATACTCCAATATCGAAATATTAGAGTTTAAGAGTTTAACTTCAGTACAGAGGTGCATTGTTGGGCCGACGCTAGAGAGTGAAATTTTGGTGTGTATATCTCATGTACAAACATCACAACTACTTTTTAAACTCCGCAATAGTTATGAAAATACTAAATCGTACTGGAAAAATACCATTATAATACTACGGAAAATACTATAAATATAGTCCGAATACACTACTAACATTCTACGAAAATACTACTAAAAGACTTCAAAAATCTTAGAGATACATTCGTATCGGTGGAGGGGGTTAGGGTTGGCATGAGGAGTTGGGGGAGGGAGGTTGGCAAGGGGTGGGGTTGGTGCGGGGTAAGTGAGGGGGCGAGGGAGGGGGTGACTATGGAAGCTTGATTACTCGCTGGGAAAGTGTTCTTCTTCTTCAAGTGCCATCTCCTATCGGAGGTCGGCGCTCATTATGGCCACTTGGGCCCGTGATGTTGCGGCGCGGAACAACTCGGTGGTGCTGGAGTTGAACCATTCAGCGAGGTTTTGTAGATAGTGGGTTCTTGTTCGGCCAGGTCTTCAGCTGTCTTTTATCTTTCCTTGCAGGATTAATTGGAGAAGGTGGTATTTGTTACCATGCATTATGTGGAACATGTATTGTAATTTCACAAACATAAAGAATTGCACCAGCAAACAACCCATAAAATTATAACACGAGCGATAACTAATAGTAACCACATAGTGCCCAAACTGAATAGTACCCATGCACAGAGACATTTTCTATACTTGGCACCGTCGTTGTTCAATAAAATTAAGGATATACCCGGCATTTATAGTCAAGGTATAAATATAAAAATAAATATAAACAAAAAAAGACTAACCCAGTGGTTGATCACACAGGGAAGGAAAGAAACCGAAAAACTAATTTGCTTTATTCCTATCTAACTTACCATTCTAACACATTATTATTCACCTACTATACATTTATGATTGGCATGTTTTTTGTTCTTTATATTATTATTATCACATACCTTTTAAGATTATTTGAAATTTTATTTTTTACTAAAATTTTACTTTACTTGATTTTATTTTTCACGGCATTCTTCAACTTATTTTTTTATTTAGCATTAGGCAGTACTTAATTATACGAATCTGAGCCTACCTTATTGCGGACGTCTCGTGCGATCCAGTTAGGTTAGGTTTAATTCATTTGTAACTGATATTTTGATTTTTTGTAAAATAAAAAATTTGAATTTGAATTTCCTTCTCTTTATGGTCTTCAGTAGTTCCAATCATTTGTGCATACTTTGCAGCACTGCACCGTCTTATTTGTGACTCTATCTGTCCAAGATATTTTCAGTATTCTCCTATAAATTCACATTTCGAAAGTTTCTAACCTTTTACACAAAGTCCGTGTTGGTACTCCGGGAAAAAGATGTGGTGATCCAACCATTTTTTTAAACTGGTCCTTTCTTACTGAGTTGTTGTTGGAGTAAAAGTTAAAAAAAAACGCGTTTTCTCGATAACTGCCGCCTAAGTCGAAAAGTTTTAGTCGCTAATTCACTCTTAAAAAATCTCCTAAGCTTTAATATATTTTTTCAAACTTTAAAAATATATCTTTTTGTCTTCAGTTTAATATACCGAATCAATACTTAAAAATAATTCGCGACCGTCTCAGTGGCACATACGAATATATTGATAATTCCCAAAAACAGTCCTCGTAAAACGCTCTGACAAACAGTGAAATCCAAATCGGAATCAGTCTGGCGGTTCTTGAGATAAGAGCGATCAAACAGACAGACAGATAGACGGATGCTTATGGCTGCGTTATTTTATAATTGTTTAGAATATTTTTCCATGCATAGTACCGCTGTAAATCGCGACGACGTGATTGTAAAATAGACTGCCTACTTCATCCTTCGTAAGGTGACTACCTCTCCCAAACAGTGAAAAGCTGACATTTTGCAATCAAATTTACGTGACTCCCGAGAACATTTAAATAATAATAAAAATATGAGTCTTGTGTGAAAAATTTCAATATTTTATACGACGATGTCGAATTAATGTTTTGATTTTTTTCTTAATAAAAATAAATAAAATCTGAAGTCATCACTTTTTTGTAAATAGCATTTTTCTTGGAATCTATAAGGGTTAGCAACTTGAAACCATGTTGGTAATAGAACGAAGTAAATGTTCAAAATGTAACATTGCTTTATTTTTAATTATTTTACTTTTTCCATTACAATCTTCCAAAAAACCAAGTCGGAGGTTAGTCGGAGAGCACAATCGATTGGCTTGCGCCGCACGGTGCGCAGACCGTCCAGGGGCGCCAGAGGTTTGATTCCCAGGGGAGACTGGTTGACCCAGTGTCCTACCCAGGATTCGCACCCCATGCGGGGAGGCCGTCGGATGGGTGTTGACCCGTGAGTGTGACCGACCCTGAACACATGGGTCATCGTGGCCACCTCATCATGGGCCCATTAACCCCCTAAACCCCCTAAACCTCCGACTAACAGTCGGGGGAGTCTGGGAACTGTATTGTTTCCTATAGAGCGGGGGTGGTTGCGTATCTTACGGCGACTGCTCTTGAATTGACCATTGGCCATCCGATCCTGGTTCAGAGCCGGGCAAAGGACGCCTTGGTCCGCGACAGATTCGGTGTACTCCGTTTCACCGCTTCGTAAGGGAGAGGACCGCGCAAGCGACCTCGAACTCGGAACCAATCGAGAGACCGGAGAAATCTGGTCACAATTGGAAGTGAGGGCGCGAGTATCTCGAGCCCGCCGGGTTTATTCCTGGCTAACTCGCGGTAAGGCGTTGGACTCTCACGGGTTGTGGCGTAGCTAGACGTTGGATTGTTATTGTCCAAAGTCTTCTACGCTCACTGCGGGTCGATAGAACGACTAATCGTGAAAACGTCCTGTGGTGACGGGCTCGCCCGTTGTAGTCGACACCGCAAGATGTTTAAAATCCTGGCTGTCCTTAGCCAAACCAGCTGACCCCTCGACTCTCTTCAGGTCCAAACAAAATTTTGGGCTAGCGCTAAAACTGCCATCTCTGCTTTACGCCAACTCCAGAATAACCAAAAATTCGATTCTGTGCAATTCCAAAGATCCGACAATATCGAAGCACCTAATAAGTGGCCGTAGTGATTCAAATGATCTACAAGCCCGCGTAGACTTCCACAAAAAGTTCCTTACTGGAATCAGCCAGAATGGCACTGGTCTGGGGTATGGCAGTACAACCACGAGCGACGTGGACTTGAAGAAGTCTCTTTTGCGGGGAGATTACGACAGCAACAGTATGGCTCATGCTATTGGCCTTCAATGCCAGAATGATTGGACAACAATTGGGGACTTTTGCTTTCCGCCTCCAATGCCCTGGAAGGTAATGCTCTATGACTGGACGCCAGAGATGCTGAAATTTTATTTGAATGCCTTTCAGCATACACTTCCAGACCCCAGTAACCTCGCTCGTTGGAGCTTTGCCGAGGATAGTTCTTGTCCCCTCTGTAGCAATACCCCTTGCACAGCTAGACACATTCTAGCTGGCTGCAAGGTGGCCTTAGATCAAGGACGGTACACTTACCGCCATGACAAAGTTCTCGCTGTTATTCGCGAGGTAATTAGTGGCTCGTGCCAACAAGGGTTTGACAGTATCCTCCAAACCCCCAAAACAGTTTGTGCGGGATGGCTCTAAAGGCAAAAACATTTAACTACAAAACCTTTCTCAATAATTGAGAAAGCTACAGATTGGATTCTGGAGGTTGATTCGGTCTCTAAGCAGTATAAATTCCCTGAAAGTCTCGGATGCACAGCCCTCCGTCCAGATATAACTCTTTACTCTCTATCTCGGAAGGTGGCCCTTATTGTAGAATTAACTGTTCCATGGGAATCAAATATCTCAAAAGACCACGAGTACAAATTAAATAAATACCATGATCTTGCAAATGCCGTAACCCGGAACGGCTTCACTGTTCACCTTCACGTGGTGGAAGTTGGCGCTCGTGGCCTGTGAGCGAAATCTCTATTTTACCTCTTTAAAGATCTTGGCCTTTCCAGAAAAATAATCAACTCTTTCTTAGAAAAAATATCTAAAACTGCGATTTGCGCATCTCAAATTCTATGGCTTCGAAGGGGGAGTGAATGGGTGGTAAGGTGAACGAACGTTCACATGTGGCAAGACAGCTGCCCTAAACCTACCACAGCCGGTTCGTACGTCCGGAATCCACTGCACACCCCCCAAAAGTGTAAAAAAATAGTATTATGATGGGCCCGACTCCGGTCGGTGAATTCCATGGCAGCTCCGTTTGTATTTATATATATATATATATATATATATATATATATATATATATATATATATATATATATATATATATATATATATATATATATATATATATATATATATATATATATATATATATATATATATATATATATATATATATATATATATATATATATATATATATATATATATATATATATATATATATATATATATATATATATATATATTGTAACGCATTTCGCGTTTTCCGATTTGCTTTTCCACAATTTCCTTCCCCAATATTCATTCACTTCATCGATCGATCAGAAGCGAATTCATTTTTTGACAGTTCCAGCTGAGGATTTTTGCGCGGCTGACCAATCAGAAGCGAATAGTGACGTCTGCGATGATTCGATGAGAATCGTTGCCAGAAACAAAGGAGACAGTACGATGTTCGGAATATCGGCCAAAAGCGGTTAATTATTTAGTTATAGTTTTTGATTAGTCTTTTGGTCACAATTCCTAATTATTTTGTTAGCTAATAAATTTACATTCAGAATATTTTTAATTATTCTCTGATGGATTTGTGGAATGTAGATTGACAGCATTCGAAGGTCATTGGTTCCTTTACGATATTGGATTCCGGATTTTAAATTAAGGATAGTGCAATACGGGTATATCATCATCGTTTTCACTATAAATAAAAATCAATTTTATTATCACATGATTTTAATATATTAAAATATAACGCAATTCAAATGTCGAATTTGATTTTAAAAACTCGCGCGTAACGCATAAGGGGTTTCCTTGCCGGGGCCCGCCAAAAGTTTGGCGGTCTACCAGCCAAAAGATAATTTGGGTCATTTTGAATCCGACTTGATTCCGAACTAGATCCCGGGGAGTCTGTGTGTGATTTAGGACTATTACCTGGTGAGGTTGCTCGATGTTAGAACTATTAAGTGACTTTTATTTGGATCGTTTGACGATGTATCGGAAATCAACGACAGGACTGAGGCGATAGTCGCTGTTCCTTTCAATGATCCGTTTTCGTTCTTGGCGCGATCATATTGTAATGAAGCCTTTCTACGGCTGCAGGGATCTCCGCGGAGGATTGAAAACGGCCTTATTCTTCGGTGGATTAAGTCTACAGGCGGCGGTTGTGATCTGCGCGGCGGATTGCCTTACCGTACGGCGATATTCGTGATTTCTATACCTATTCTTTCTGTGTCCATGGTGCAAGACTCTGGAACGATCTCCCAGCAAACATACGAAATTCGCCTTCTTTACCATCGTTTAAGACTCACCTTAAGGATTACTACCTTTCTAATAAGTAACCAGCTCTTCCCTTTCTCTCCTTTTCCTCTCCCAATTTCCTCTCCTCGGGCATTATTAGTTTTAAATTCTTTCACTTGTCTGTATGTTATGTAGAATATCTGTATGATATGTAATAATCTTTATTTTCATAATGCGCGCATATACCACTGTGTTTAGGTTAGTTGTAAGACATTGCCATGTGGGAATAAGCTCGCCTTTTTGTATAATAATTAAGTGCAAATAAAGAGTTTATTATTATTATTATTATTATATTAACGTTTCTCCTTTGGTGTACTGGCAACCACTTTAACTGAGCCCTTTACGATTACAATTATTTTATATGGTCTTATATCTTTACTTTTAGTTTAAAATGTATAACATAGATTTAATTTGATTATTTAACATTTTACTGACAATTTCAATATTACGATAAATAATTTTACTACGTATCTTTTCGAATTACTAACTACTTCAAATATTAGGCTTCTATTTTGATTATTTATATTTATAGTTTGACAATCTAGTAGTTAATTCTTGACTACCTATGTATGTTCAGTAAAGAGTAGTAACGAAACTTACTACATAACCCAATTATTTTGACACGTCCAAGGGCGGTCTTTAGCCGTCAATTGGACACAATGAAAATGTAATGCAATGTAATGTATGTGATCATACTTAAGTAGAACATAGATAGTAATACGAAAGAGTGAATATTATTACAATCAGATCGGCGTCATGTACGACTGGTTAACCGTAGAATACGGCAATTGACCCCATATTTTACTTCTGAATGACTATTGACATATATAAATTACGCAACGTGTTCAGGTTTTTAGTTTTATCAGTGAGATTGGACGTAAAATTACGTAACGTATTTTATTAGTAATTGGATTTTGCTTTATTATTAACGTATTTTATTTTATTAGCAATTTTATCTTACCGTATCGTACGAAGAGTATTTTATTAGTTATTTTATTTTATTCGTTTCTGAATTAAACTTCATCTACGTACGACATAAGAAATTTTGACCCGGATACTTTCTGCAGCCCTAGTAGATACATGTATGTATATACAAATAATCTTTTTGGTTATATAACATGTAATTATAATGAAATGATTATTTTTATTATGATTACTGTCCCGCCCAAATGTCGACAGTCGGGGGAGTCTGGAAGCTGTACTGTTTCCTATAGAGCGGGGGTGGTTGCTGACCTTGCGGCGACTGCTCTTGAAAGGACCATCAGCTACCCGATTCCGGGTGAAGAGCCGGGCAAAGGATGCCGTGGTCCGCGCAAGTAATCTGGTCACAACTGGAAGTAAGGGCGTGAGTGTGCCCGCTGGGTAACATTCCTGGCTATCTCGCGAATAAGGCGTTAGCCTATTACGGGCATGTGGCAGAGCTTGACGGTGGATTGTTTTGTCCTAAGTCTTCTGCGCTCACTTCACGGGAGATAGAACGGCTATTTCGTGAAAACTTCCTGAGGTGACGGGTTCGCCCGTTGTAGTTGACAAATCTACTTGTCCCCCCCAAATCAACGACGAGATGTTGTGAACCCGCAAAAATATGTTTTTCGCGGTAAAGACGGAAATGTCCATTTTGAGCCCTGCTTTGGCACTACACTCATTTACTCTACAGTTTCCATAGATTCTATAAGAACAGTTTCATCGGCATTTCTCAAGTTGTTGATGGTGTGGCCATGGCAAGAGTTCAAAAGTTCAAAAGACCGCAGTTATTTTAACACCGCAGTTCAAGTCCTCCTAAGTTTAAGTAGCTTTTGTAAACTTTAGCCGATTTTACACGACGTACCTAAGTATTTATAACAATCATTCAGGATGTTTGTACACATTTTATTTTGTATCCTTTAAACCAATTGGTATGCTATTTTAAATTGTGAAAATTGAGCTTCCTGAGTATACCAAATCGACCAATTTACCTACGTAGAGTGTCTGATAACTAATCTATTTTAATCATATATAATGCGATAACGATACTCACCACTATGGTGCCGTATTCTCTGTTTATTTTTGTTTTTAAATCAATAGGATTCGTTTGTTTATCGTGTCTGGCTTTGCATTGCCAGTTCGTTGTTTCCAGTATGTCGCGATAAAAAGTAAACGGAAATTTAAGTAAGTATTTTAAGATTAGAGTCACCACAATCTTTTCAACTCTTGCCATGACCAAATAATTCCTGCATGCCGAATTTCAGCTTAATCCGATTAAGCGTTTGGGCTCTATCGTGGAGGAATACACAAACACACACACAGCCAGACCTAAGTCTGGAAATGGTCCAAATCATCTTAAGAGAAGGGGGAGGGGAGAGAGACTCCAAATGTATATATCTCACAGTAGAGCTCACAGCGGCCCTTCCAGACTAGGTCTCTCTTCGAGAAGGCTACCGGATGGGAACTGAATATTAAGTTGAACCGTCCCAGAAGACACATGTAGGCCATCAGGCCCGACCTGCACGAGGTTATGAACCCTTTATTTTTCATAGTACAACTAGAGCTATCAACTACACTGAGCGAACCCGTCACCTCAGGAAGTGTTAACGAAAATTGATCGTTATGTCCCCCGTGAGGTGAGCGCAGA
The DNA here is from genome assembly GCA_944548615.1 of Micropterix aruncella. Classification (NCBI taxonomy): domain Eukaryota; kingdom Metazoa; phylum Arthropoda; class Insecta; order Lepidoptera; family Micropterigidae; genus Micropterix; species Micropterix aruncella. The sequence continues at coordinate 30,348,284 of OX155967.1, forward strand.
AGACTTTCGCCACATGCCTGTAAGAACCCAACGCCTTACCACGAGATAGCCAGGTAAGACAACCGACACTCGCGCACTTACTGCCAGTACCAAACTCCAGTCTCCTACTGGTTACGGGTTCGAGGTCACTTGCACGGTCCTCACCCTTGCGTAGCGGTGAAACAGTGTCTACTGAATCTATCGCGGACCACGGCATCCTAGGGGAAACTAGCCCTAAGGACAGCGTCCGATGGATGTTGACCCGTGAGTGTAACCAACCTTGAACAAAATGGGTCTTCGCGGCCAACTGAGCAAGGGCCCATTAGCTCCCAATGCCTCCTTTCCCATAGTACATTTCATTTTCTTACACCAACGAGGTGGATGGAGACAGAAGCCAATCCATCCACCACACGAGCAGTTATAACGACAGTTATAGTCGTCTTTTCTGCCCGAGCTTAATAGTATATCCAAAAATCAAAGGCTTCTATCCCCATCCAATCCCCCAAGGAGTCATTTATTTATTCGTTTTACAATTATATATTTTTTCTTTTTTCACATTTTACATTTACATACACATACATGTATTTACATTACATTTCATTACAGAGTTACAATACGTATTATCTTATCTTATATATAAAAATGAATCGCCGTGCGTTAGTCTCGCAGGATCTCGGAAATGACTCGACCGATTTGAATTATTTTTCTTTTATTTTGATTGGCTTGGTTCAGAGGTGGTTTACAAAAAAAAATATTTAGGAAAAACTCAAAGAAACACCTGAAAAATCGAAAAAATCGATATTCCACTTTCTAGATGGCCACTTTCTAGATGGCTATCGCGGCGATCGTATTGTTTGACAGCTGCGCTATGCACAACTGTTATTCATTCCGTACAATGTGTAAAATTTAAAAAGTCGAAAAGTCAAAAAATGCGAGTCAAAAAAGTCGAAAATGTCAAAAAAGTCGGAAAAGTCGCAAAAGTCAAAAAAGTCGAAAAAGTCGTAAATTCGGAAAAGTCGATAAAGTCGAAAAAGTCAAAAAGCTCAGAGTCGGAAAAGTCGAAAAAGTCAAAAAAGTCAAAAAGTCGAAAAAGCCTAAAGTCAAAAAAGTCGAACAAGGCGAAAAAGTCAAAAAAGTAAAACAAAAAACAAAAAAGTAAAAAAAAATCGAAAAAGTAAAAAAGTCAAAAAGTCGAAAAAGTAAAAAAGTCAAATAAGTAAAAAAAGTCGAAAAAGTCGTAAATTCGGAAAAGTCGGAGAAGTCAAAAAAGTCGAAAAGCTCAAAAAGTCGAAAAAGCAGAAAAAGTCAAAAAAGTAGAACAAGGCGAAAAAGTCGAAAATGTCAAACGTCAAAAAATTAAAACAAAAAACAAAAAGTCAAAAAAGTCAAAAAAATCAAAAAAGTCAAAAAAGTAAAAAAAGTCGAAAAAAGTCGAAAAAGTCGTAAATTCGGAAAAGTCGGAAAAGTCGAAAAAGTCGAAAAGCTCGAAAAGTCGAAAAAGCAGAAAAAGTCAAAAAAGTAGAACAAGGCGAAAAAGTGAAAAAAGTCAAAAGTCAAAAAAGTCGAAAAAGTAAAAAAAGTCGAAAAAGTAGATAAAAGTCGGAAAAATCGAAAAGTCGAAGTCGAAGTCAAAGTTGATTTCGATTTCGATTTTCGAGTTTTAAAGGGTGTCGCTAGGTTGGGGGTGGGGGGGGGGGGGGTGTTGTTGTTGAATTAATGATATTAATATTCAGATGAATTATGTTCCTGGCTACTTGACAGGAAAGTCTTGGGGTGACAACCGTTTTTTTTAATGACATAACCACGAATTTGGACTTAGTTTGGGGATTTCAATACTGTAAAGACCTCATGGAAATTTCGATCGATTTGAGTGAGCGTGAAAACAATTCCGGGTCGTTTTACAGTGTTCATTACAATGTCGAGAAGAAGAGTTAACATAGGCCGACGAAGTCAGTCAAATGTGCGGCAAGCTACTTCAAGTGCAAACCGCACTGATGTGAGATGATTCCATCATCTCGGCCGAAATACAAGATGAAGCTGTTAATCCGAAATCGCTTGCAGTGGTGCCTAATAATATGATATATGGACTTCGCGAAGTTTATAACAACATCTCGCCCTGTATGTTCGATAGTAACTGTTCCAGGCGTCGACAACACCATCACAGGCAATGACGGATACCCATTGTATCGTCGCCGATCAGTTGCGAACAATGGGCGATCTGCAGTTGCAAAGGTCAAAGGGCAAGATGTAAATGTGGTCAATCGTTAGATTGTACCTTATTGTCCAAGTGGAATACTGTAACAATCTATGTGGAATACTGCAACTATTACAACTCGATAAATTACATATGCAAATACGTAAAATAAAGCGATATGGCTGTTTTCGCTGTGAGGAATTCAAACGAGGTGTATCTCAGTATCAGACGTGTCGCTATGTCAGCAGCAACGAAGCGATTTGGCGCATCTTTTCCTTTGCGACATACGAAAGACAATCTACAGTTGTACATTTGGTAATTCTGGAAAACGGAATTCATTTCAATCACAAACGACTTTCATTTAATCACCAAACGAAACTCAAACCGTACATGATTCGGCCATATTATAGATTTCAATGAATTGGATTTGGAAGGTTGATTAGGATTAATAAACGCTTATGAAGAGTTACAATCAAATCAATTTTAGGTGGTACGAAGTTCACCGGGTCATCTAGTTATATTTAAAAATGATTCGCCGTGCGTTAGCCTCGCAAGATCTCGAAAGTTACCCGACCGATTTGAATTACTGTTTTTTGTTTTGTTTGCCTTGATTCAGGCGGGGTTTACAAAAAAAATTTGAAAAATTAAAAGAAACAACTGAAAATCGAAAAAATCTGAATTGGTCATTATGGGAAATGGGCCACTTTAATAGATGGCGTTCACGGCGATCCTATTGTTTGACAGCTGCGCCATCCTTAACTGTTATTCATTCTGTGAGATTGTGTAAAATTTCAAAATGTCGAAAAAGTCGGAAAAGCCGAAATAGTCGAAAAAAGTCGGAAAAGTCCAAAAAGCATTTATATTACATCATGTAAATTAAATACATTGAATTTATTTCAATTACAAACAACTTTCATTTAATCACCAGACGAAACTTAAACAGTACATGATTCGGCCATATTATAGATTTCAATTAATTGGATTTGGAAGGTTGATTAGAATCAATAAACGCTTATGAAGAGTTACAATCAAATCAATTTTAGGTGTTACGAAGTTCATCGGGTCATCTAGTATAAAATAAAATTTAAAAAAAACAAAATATATAATAATAAAAAGAGAAGAAGAAAAAAAAAAACATTCATATTTTGGCAGGTATGGCATGCATGGTAGTGCGTAGGCATAGTACAGTCATCTTTATTGCAAAGTTATCTTATGAACCTTTTTCCCTTGCAGAATCCAATAATAATGGTGAAGTTGACGAGTGAACCTAGGCCAAAATGGATGTCGGATGACCTCTTGAAGACCTGCGTCAGAAATCACCAGAAACTACCAACAAACATAGATGTATGCCTGGATGATACATTCATCACTTATGTGGTAGCCAAGGGGGAGAACTACATGAGTGTCTTGTACAGGGTCAAGGTGCAGTACCGCTTCGGGCCCAGCTCCAATGAGGTCGAAGAAGTGACTGTGATCATGAAGGCCGAAAACGACCATTTTGATGGAATAACGTCGTTTGCTTTTGAAAGAGAAGCCGAGATGTATAGAGACGTTATACCGCAGTGGCATGATATGCTGGAAAAAAAGGAACTGAAAAGCAAAGTTTAGTTGCAGGTAATTATTACACGACTGCTCAACAAAAAAAAAATGTAATGTGTTCAAGATTCATCTATGCATACTTTCCGTTTCTTTATTCCACCATAACTTCTATACGCTCTAAACGATTTAGAAGGATGTGGTACCAACTGTTGGAATCGTTATGTCATCTCGAATGTCGTAGAGTACCTCAACCGTCCATATATCAAGTTAATAGTTGTCTAAATATCCAAACCTCCAAATGTCAATAAATTAACATAACTATATTGTGTTTAGTGTCAAATCATAGGTCTCATTAAAAACATTCCGAAAACATATATGAAAAATATACATCTATATATA
>OX155967.1:30952594-31122800 GCA_944548615.1 Micropterix aruncella
ATAATGTCAAACAACCGCGATAGTCTTCGATTTTATAAATATATACGTACTAAAAACTGTACATAGTAACATCCAAAGTAGTAAGTAATTTGTTAAATAATCAAACTAAAACTAAATCTTAAATTTAAATACTAGAAGTACATATATAATTATCATTCAAATTGGTAGAATATTTGCAAAGTCATGGCCCTCGAATTCGGTCTGATTATAGAAAGGGTGGCCTATCAGCATCTCCTTAATGTTTTTTTTAAATTGTTTGTCCTCCAGTTGTTTGATAGAGGTAGGGAGTAAATTGTAGAATTTAATGCTAAGGTATAAGTAGCTCTTTTGTACTTTTGCCAGTCTTGTTCGGGGTACGCATAAAAGGGAATTACCGCGTGTATGGTAAGAGTGAATGTCCGCTCTAGTTGCGGTTTCTGTTAGGTGCTGTCTGGCATACATTAACCCCTCAAATGTGAGGCGTCCCTTAAGGGATGCCTTGGCAAAATGTATACAAAATGTATATAAATTTATATAAATGTAAATATAAATGTAAATGTGCGCCGCTTTATAGTAATCCGCTCTATAGTAATGCTATAGCTCTATAGTAAACCCCGCTCTATGTAAATGTAAATGTAAATATAAATTTATATACATTTTGCCGTAGGCAACCCGAGCTAATCGCCATTCATTTGAGGGGTTAAGCACTGGTATATAATGATTACATTGAGCAATTATATATGGCCAAATAAATTGTCACAGAAGAGTTACCAAAACGAAATGGCATTAAACAATCTAAAGGCTGATTTACATTGAGTCAGTTACTGACTTCAAATTCAAAGTCAGTGCTGACCGGTACTGACATCATGTAAATTGATTTCAAGTCAGGACAGCCACAGGATACCAGACAGTAGCTTCTCTTAGAACCAAATTGAATTAAAGCAAGCGACGATATGAGTCCTAGGGGCTTGCATATGGCTGCCTGAGATATCAAACTTGCTAACCTCCACCCCCACGTATCGCCCGAGTGAAGGCGTTCGGTGAGAAGTATCCCTATGCTTACTTCCCTCGCACCCTACCCTGCAACACCCTCTGTTACTGCTTCAAACTCGGTATACTGTGGTACAGAACTGGTGCACCAGTGTTGAATTCAATATTCACGCTATATATTTTGAAGTCAGTACGCTTCTCCCTCCCCCACCACACGCGCTAGCGATTCTGACAACGTGTAAACGCCAAAGGCAATAGTTAGTCAGTTGCAGGCAATGCGCTGTAGGGTGGTATCGCGTCCCGCTATATATTTTAAAGCCAGTCCGCCCCCCCTACCACAGGCGCCAACGGTTCTGACCACCTGTAAATGCCAAAGTCAGTAGTTAGTCAGTTGCTGGCACTGCATTGTAGGGGAAGCCAGCCAAATCTCTGTTTCACCTCTTTAAAGATCTTGGTCTTTCCAGAAAAATATTCAACTCTTTCCTAGAAAAAATATCTAAAACCGCAATTTCCGCATCTCAAATTCTATGGCTTTGAAGGGCGAGTGAATGGGTGGTAAGGTGTACGCTCACATGTGGCGAGACAGCTGTCCTAAACCTACAACAGCCGGTCGTTAGTCCGGAATCCACTGCTCACCCCCAAGAAGTGTAAAAAATAGTATTATGATGTAAAATCGTAAAGAAAAATAGTAGTAAGACTCCGGTCGGTGAATTCCATGGCAACTCCGTTTGTATTTTATTTATTGAACTGTCATGTGACATACCACTCAAAATCATATTCTAGAGAATATTATATTTGGATATTTTGTGTCAAGAGTAGATACCCAGCTGTAGAAGAACAAGCGATATTTTTTTTTACGCCTTTTGTAATGACCTAAAAGTGTGAAGCACGGTTTTCAACACCTGTGTTTCTGAAAAATAAATATACAAACCGATTGCAAATTGAACCAGACCTGAGAAGAAAGTTAAGGTCTTTTCCCGCAAAATTGAAGTTGCTATTTAAAAAAAACAGCTTCATACTTTTCACTAATAGTATATATTTTTTAAAAGTACTGTCAAATGTTAATTTTTCATATCCTCACAAAAATATCTCTACGTTTATGTAAAAAAAAACGTCATTTATATGAAGACGTTACAGGTAAAATTTACGACAAGCGCCCGCTCAAGGGAAATTATTCTGCGCACTCGCTGGAAGGTTAAGTGTATTTAATATTTTAGGGTCAAATTATACGGTCGCTTGTGGTTTGGTCTGTGAATCAATTAACCCGGTAACTCCCTAACATCCCTTGCGGGACCAACGGCCGACTCCCTCAATTTCCAGGTTATAATTTTTTATATGTCAAATTTCAATGCGATCATTTTACAGTAATTTTTTTAATGATCCGTAGAGTGGTTTACAAGTTATGGTCGTTTGTATCAAGGTCGTCGACTCGCGTCGATTTTACGCGCGAAAATGTCGCGAGCAAAAGTGATAGCTGAATTTTTACTTCGCGAGAGGAGGGGTTAAAAAACGGGTGACGAGCGGAAATTGGAAATAAGTGCTCTTTAATACCTTCGTCCTCGTCGTCTCCGTCTTTAGAAGCTTTTCCACCTCCAGATTTTCGCTTCCTGAAATCGATGGGCGGTTTGAAGCTGGTCATCTCCACGCAGTCCTCCAGGTAGAAAAGATCCACAGGATGCGTGCGGCCGGGCACTGAAAGAGAGTTAATTATCATCATCATGAATTGTATATTTTAAGTTTATTTAATTTTAATTTTATTAATTTTACTTTACCGGCCTACCAACCGACGAGGAGATAAAGCGTTTAGAAGTTATGGTGGAATAAAGAAACGGAACACATACATAGATGAACCCTGAACACATTACACTACTTTTTTGTTGGGCAGTCGTGAAAAAAAAAGTACTTTTTCAATTATTACTTAAAGGTGGAAAGCGAGCTAGCACCTCTGGATGGAGCTAGTGCTGGAGGAAGCTGATTTCCTAGTCGTCTTGCATGTACATAGGAGTAGGACAAAAATGTGGTTTTGTGATTTGGGATATGTAGAGTATTATTCTGGCTTGAACGAAGTGGTAGACCAAGAATTCCTAAACCCGGTAGAAGCCACGTTGAGGTAGGAGAAAGATGTAGGATTGTGTAAAACATTGTATAATGGAGAAACGTGCAAATTTCTCTGGTCCTGTATCCGAAGCCACTGCAATTTTGCTTGGTACTCCGAAACGGTCATACTTCAGCAGATTGAATACATATCTTATGCAAGTGTTCTATAGGCGCTTGAGCTTGAAATTTGTCTCCGACAGTGCCTCCGTGCTACAAGCGCTAGCAAAAAATACTATAACCTCTGTTCTTGTACTGGAATGCCACAATGCGCTTCAATCCATTGCAAGGTCAAATAGAGTGACCCTGCAATGGATTGAAGGGCACAGCGACTTATTGGGCAACGACGCGGCAGACAAACTGGCCAAAAGGGGATCAAAGGAAATAGTCCCAAATAAAAACATGGCTACGCAGGAACACCGACGAAACCCACCTTAAAGAATGGAAAAAAAACGCAGGATGCAGGCAAACAAAAAACGCGGTTCCGGAAGCGCCTAAAAAACTTGCCTGCAACCTCACCAGATTAAAAAGGGACAAAAGCCGTAAAGTCTTGAGCTTATCCAGATTGATCTCGGTGTGGTCCATATATGTGACAATGGCATAGTCTAACAACGTTTTTAATCTAGCATTTTTTTGTAGATAGTCTTTTTGTAGATATCTAGTTTTAAACAAAGTATTACCTTCTATCACTGGACAATTGCCGAAATATTTGGTGAAAAGTGTCGTATCGACAGTCGCTGACATGAGAATTATCCTCAGATCAGGATACGTATGTGCCATATCCCTCAAAACTACCAGGAGAAAATCGGTGTCAGCATCTCGTTCATGTACCTGACAACATATAAGTTTTCGTTAAATAAAAATATTTTTTTTTCTAAAGACAGATGAAAAGAAAACAAGGCTGGAAAGGTCACACAGCGTACTAACACCCAAATCGATAGTTGATGCCTATCCCTTTGAGGACCATGATCTTTGCGGTAGAGTATAACACTTAATACTCCAACCAGGATTAATAGACTCAGTGCGACCTGCATCGATAACATTTTTTATAGAACGGCAAATTTTTGCTCTATTGATAATGTAATTATACCCTTTTCTGACCATAATGCTCAGATGATCCACTTAGAATCAAATTTGACGAACCCAAATAGTAAGCATGTGTGGAAAAGACAATTCGGCTTTAACGCTATTAACTCATTTATTAGACTATTAACTAAAGAATGCTTTACTACTGATTCATCAGACCCAAATTCTGACTATGACAATTTTATAAAAGTTTTTAATCGTCATTTTGAAGCTTGCTTTCCCTCGAAATACAGACTAGTGTCAACAAAAGGCGGTACGCCTTCTTGGATTGATAATGAGCTTAGAAACGTTCTAGGAAAACTTCAAATTCTACAGGATAATTTAAATCAAAACACAAATTCATTACTTAAGGACTATTATACGAACTGTAAACAAAAATAGCGGCTAAGAAAAATACTATAGAAGAAGAGATTAGGCAGTCGAATAACAAAACCAAAACTATGTGGAATATCATCAATAGAGAGGGGAGAAATATTTCAAGTAAGGCAAATGAACCTATTCAATTACTTCACAATGGTTCTAAAGTCTCTGATCCTACAGAAACGGCAAACATACTCAATGGGGTCGATTCTGCAACCACGCCTGCTTATATACGTACGCCTGTGTATACGCGTATCACTGCTTATACACGGCTTTGCTGTTAACGAAATCGTTTAAATTGGTATTCTCCAACACTCTTGTCAACAGCACGTCTGCGGAACGATGACGTCATACATACGCGTCATAGTACCAACACAATATTAATAAATTCGGAGATTTTACTAATTTTTAGATTATATAATGAAATATCTAAAAAAACATTACAAAAAATATAGATATTTATAAGAATATCAACATCAAATAAAACAAAAATCCGTGGGAATTGCCATATTTTGGTTTTTATCGAGTTGCAACACTTGCTCTGTCTCAATCCAAATGACAGCCGTAGGTATGAGCACTTGAAATGAGAAATAACCGGTTACCTTGTTTTATCATCATCATCGATATAGCTTTTTGCAATTTAATTACGTAACATCCTGCAAGGGATGCATATCCAGTAGCGGCGCTAGGAGGGGGGGGCGGTGGAGGCGGTCCGCCCCGGGTGCCAATCGCACCAAGGGGTGACAGTGGCTTTGCGCTCGCGTCCGCCAGGCGTCCGTATAAGCCAACGTATCCAAATAGTAGAAAGAGCTACTTCTTATGCAATTAGAAAATGTGGGGACTTGGATATTTCAATGGAAAGAAAAAGGAGGAGGAAATTAGAAGCCAGAGACGCTGGACTAACATTGCAAGAAGAGCTGCAGAGATCAATGTTGGAATGTCTTGATAGATTTCACAAAGAACTTTATCATCGTTACAGAGCAATGGATGTCTCGTAACATTTGGTGTTGTGCAGCCTAAAGCTCTTCTTTCATCAACAAAAGAGGAACTTCGTGATATAGTTCAAAATTTGACGAAAATGTATGCTGAATTTTCTGGGGAGGATATTGTTTTGGAGATTGCTAGGCTGCGTCGGCACTTGGAAGCCGCCAGCATCTCTTACCAAGTGGCGGTCAAGTGGACAACCTTAAAGTTCCTGAGGTTTATTGTAAAATGGGACTATTCTGAGTATGTTCCGAGTCTAGGGCTCTGTCTAAGAATTTTCTTAACCATTTGCGTTTCGGGCTTCATGTGAAAGGAGCTTTTCAAAACAAGTTTAGTATTTATTATTTTATTTTGGAGGGTGCCCAATAGAGAACCGCCCCGGTTGCTAACCTATGTAGCGCCGCCACTGTGCATATGTAGTGTCGCCAAATTACGCAACATCCCTTGCGGGATGCGCGCGCCACCGTCTCTTCTTTCCTAAAAACTTTCCACGACAAGGAAATCTACGGAGACATAAGACTCCGTACATCTAAATTAGAAGAAATATGTTTGCCAGGAATGTAAATAAGCCTTTTCAGAACAAAGAATTCTGAAGAAACATGTAGACACTGTAGATCTAAAATTTAATAAATATGTTTGTCAAGAATGCGGTCATGCCTTTTCACAACGAGAACATCTACAGGGACATGTCGACGCCGTACATCTAAAGTTAAAGAAATACATTTGCCAGGAATGTAGTCGTGCGTTTTCACAACAAGGAAGTTTAAAGAATCATACAGATGCCGATACATCTAAAAGTGTAAAAATTCTCTTTTGCGGAATGCGGCCGTTCCTTCTCACTCAAAGGAACTCTAAAGACACAAGACATATTTCATGTAGTCCTATAGAATTCGTCTTGTAGAATTGGGATCGTGTTCATAAGCAAAAGGTCGATCTATAATGGTATTCAGATACAAATGGTGGAAAACCTGACCCTTATTAATGTAGATAGTTCTAGAGAATTTTATTTTTAATTATTATAAGCCATAAGATATATTTTTACTAATATGTAAATAAATACAAATAATAAAAAAGGATATATGTTTTTGTACGCTCTCTACCGACATTACAATGAAAATGTTGTATGCTCTCTCTCTAATTATGATTGTGAATAATTAAAAATGTATGTAGGTACCTACATAATGTAATGAAGCAATTTAAAGAGCTAGTACCACCACTAATCTATTTCAATAACGAAATTTATAATTTATATGCGATGAATGTTAAAATGCATTTGTACACCGGTTATCATTGATAAATCACATCAGTGATATTCATTGGAAAATAAGGAACTGCGTTTCTATGAATTGTGATCAAGCATTTTAATCGCCGTAAGCACCGTGTTTTATAAAATAAAGATATGCAAATATGATAAATGTAGCGCGAGTTTCACGACACTTGCCGTTCATTTGCTATAATGGATGTAATCAATGTAGTAATCTATAGAACAGAATAACTTTATTGAAGTAAAATAGCAAGAAACATTACATAAAGAAAATTACATTGCTTTTTGAAAATAAAAAAAATATTGCACAAATGGCGGACTTATCACTAAAGCGATATCTTACAGTCAACCATTTCTTAAATTAATTTTGATATATCAGCAATTCTGCTGCCTGTCTGTAAACCTAATAATAATAATAATATGGCGTTACTTAGAGTAACTGGTTACTTTTCCGTATGCTTATCTCTCGGCCGGCTGTCACTTGTCGGTTTGGCGAGCTTGCTTCTTGTGTGCGGTAACAAAAGTAATCTAAAATGTCTCGAATGACTTCAATACACAAGGAGACGTTGAAGGAGAAATTGATTTATGAACTCCCGCGCTGCCATATTGAAGGGATCGCTGGCATCACGCAATTGCCGACGATGCAAGCGGTCGTCTGCTCTGAAAAATATAGGTCACAACACTAGTTAATCGCAGTCTGCTTTATCCTACATTCATTTACGATTTTTGGATCGCAATTTAATTAACAAACCTTGCGAGGTACTCGTCGTATTGTTCGAAGAACTCCATCATTTCGATGCCCGCGTAAAGCTCATGAAACTCCATAATAACCTAAAAAACAATGCAACCCCCGTATTAGGCAAAGAAGTTACAGAAAAGGACAAATTTCCATTATTTAAAGCTTTGCAAAGCGTAAAATGTAGCGAACATACACTTTGAGAGCTATTTTTAAAGCTTTGCAAAGCTTAAAATGTAGCGAACATACACTTGTGTGAAAAACACAGGAATACACTCAAAACTATATTAAACACTGTGAAAATGATTTTACCAGTTTCAAAACACTTTACGGACACGAAAACTCGAAAACAGACGGCAGAATTTAATATTTCGGCTCTCAACGCACCGCGAGAAACACGCAAAAAAGCAGCTGTTAAAATTCGCAGGGATAGCCACGTGACTGCTCTGCGCGCATGCGCGAGAAATGTCAAATGCTGCCTACAGAATAGCATTTTTACACCGCTAGGCGTATGTCGTCATCGTTACGCAGCCGTCCGTCTATTCGCAGACGGACGTGTGACGGACGTCTTCCTAAGGAATACCATTTATGTGTCGTCCCTGCTTTTTCGCGTATCATACGCGAAAAAGCAGACCTACGCGAAAAAGCAGTACGTCAAAATGCCTAGAGAATCGACCCCAATGAATATTTTACAAACGCTGTTAAACGCATGACAAATTCTCCTAGTTTACCCTCTTCAACAATTGTAGGTGAGATACCAGCATCAATACTGTTGCACCCTATAACTTCCATTGAATTTGATGAGGCCTTGAATGGCATTAAAACAAAAACATCAATGGATATCTGGGCACACTCGATTAAATTAATAAAGAATATAGCACCAACGATTTCCAACACCTTGAGGTCTATTTTTAATAATTGTATGAAACAAGGTGTGTTCCCAAATCTAATGAAAATAGCAAAGATAGTACCAGTTTTTAAAAAAGGGAACAAAACTGATCCTGAAAATTACAGGCCAATTTCACTGCTTCCAGCTTTCTCCAAAATTTTCGAAAAAATTTTATATAACAGGCTATATTTATTCGCAAATAAATTCGATATACTAAATAAATATCAATATGGTTTTAGGAAGAACATGTCCACCACCTCGGCGATTTCGGAGATGGTAAATTTCATTACCGACACTTTTGAAAATTCTTCCCAACCCGTGGCAGTTTTTTGTGATCTGTCCAAAGCGTTTGATTCGGTTGACCACGAAATACTGCTCAATAAATTAAACAGTTATGGGATTCGGGGCAAAGCCAATAACATGATGAAATCCTACTTAACAGGCAGGTCACAGGTAGTAGAAATAGATGGATTTAGATCTACACCTCAACCGATATCCTGCGGAGTTCCCCAGGGATCGATTCTTGGTCCATTATTATTTTTATTTTTCATTAATGATATAGGCAATTGCTTGCCCGCCTACACCAAAACCTTGCTCTATGCGGATGATACAAGTTTCCTGTTTCACGATAACAATCTTAACGACCTAATGACCAATGCCAATCATGCGTTAAACCTAGCAAGTTCATGGTTCACAGAGAATAATCTCTTGCTTAATGCAAAAAAAACAGTAACTATGCACTTCTCCTCAAAATATAAATCGTCTGCTATACCATTCAATATAACTCTAAACAACAGTACTCTAGAATTAAGCAAATCGACAAAGTTCCTAGATATCATGATCGATCATCATCTTAGCTGGAACGTCCATATTAATGAACTATGTAGTGCGCTTTCTTCGGCAATATATGCAATAAAAAAGATTAAATTCTTAGCTGGTGAAATCGCTGCAATAACTGCGTATCATGCCTGTTTCCATTCTAAAATGACTTATGGTATACTGATATGGGGGAATGCCACAGACAGTTCTAGGGTTTTCATTTTACAGAAAAGTGCATTGAGAGCAATTGCAGGTGTATCCCGTGACAAGCACTGCGAACCATATTTTCTTAAGTACAAAATACTGACTTTTACGTCTGAATATATTTTACAATGTCTACTATATGCTAAATCAAATATTAACGAACAAGAGGTAAACGGGAATATGCACTCCCACAATACACGCAGACGTGATGACGTTATCCTGCCTAAAGTACGCCTTACGCAGACACAAAAGTCCTTCGGATATTTGAGCTATAAGCTCTTTAACCAGCTACCACTCTCCACAAGAAAGATGGAAACAAAGGCGTTTAAAAGATTTATGAAACAAAAGCTGCAATCCACACATGCTTTCTATAAGCTGGGTGATTTTTTTGAGCATGCCAATTCTTTCAAATGGGAATAACATTAATATGTAACTTTCAGGTACCTCATTTTAGTTTTTATTATTTAATTATAATATTATGAATTTAATATTTAATATGTAGATTACAATGTGTAATGTAACATACCTGATCATATACATACGTTGTTTTTTTCCAATTTTGTTTTGATACTTCCTATTGTGTGATTATTTTTTGTATAAAGTGCTTAATGACTATTAATTTTCTTATAATAATTATCTATTTTATATGTATACTCATATTCAGCTCTCTTTTTTATTTTTTATTTTATTTGTCTGCCGTGTAAAGCCGACTTTAGTCAACGTTATTGTCGAATTAATATTTATGCTTTAATAGTTTTATATCTTCATATACACTGACGAATTCTAATATGCGATAATTAGCTTTAATTCATAATTCATGCTTTTATTGTATATTCTGAATAAATAAATTGAATACTGAATACTGAATTCAAAATTTAATCATTATTTAAAATATATTACTTATTATCTACTGTTTGCACTTGTACTTATTCATTCCAATGTAACTTTCTCAACTTCAATTATCGTACTGGTAAATTTGTTAAATACGTGGACACCCATCAACATATTTATTTATTTATTTATTTATTGGTCCACAAAAAAAAATTACACCGTTAGCACTTAACATAGATTGTGTTGCTCCTAACTAGGCAGAGCCTGTTCTAAGGAGAACACCAATACAAATGATTAAAAAATACATACTAAAAATAAAAAAAATGAATCAAATCAAGTTAAATTCCAAACTAAAAATAAAAAATTTGAATCAAATCAAGTTAAAATTAAATTCTCACTACACCAAAATAATATTAGAACTATAGACAAGTAATACTAAATAATAATAATAAAAATATATAATAGCAATAATAAATAATCATTTATAATAATAACTAATAATATATAAGAATTAATAAAAATACGTATATAAAATAAATAGAAAATAAATATATTTACAGTAGAACTCCAATTATCCGAACTCCGACTATCCGAATCGCCGATTATCCGAATCACTTTCAGAAAAAAAATTGTCCAAAAAGTCTTTTTTTAACAACTTTATTTACTTTTTGTTCTATTCATAAACACTTATTAATGACTTTACTAAGATTAGAAATATTGGTTTTAGTAATATATTTACTGTTAAGTGCGCTATTATTCTTCCCCCCGCGAAGCCAGTGTTTGCGCATTCGCTCACTATTGTCCTTCCCTCCGCGAAGTCAGTGTAGGCACAACACGTGGTATGAGTCCCCACTCCAGTTCCGGCGCATTGCAGTCACGGCGCACCTGTCATTGTTTGGTTTGATTGTAGTCAGTGTGCTATTGACCTTGCTCGAGGACGCTACTCTTTCGCTACGGCTTACTTTTGTTTGTGCGTGTACAATATGTACTGTATTGTTTTTTACCATGGCTTCGAAAAGAAAACGTGTTGTGCTATCGTTAGCGGACAAACTGAAAATTATAGAGCAACTCGATAAAGGTGTAACGGGTAAGAAGTTGTCTGAGATTTATGGTGTTGGACAAGCAACAATTTGTGACATTAAAAACAGTAAGTCAACACTTTTAAACTTTGTTTCGGTGCTTGAAAATGAAGATGGAAGTTCCTCCAAGAAAACAATGAAGACAGCAACCAACAAAAATTTGGAAGATGCCGTGTTTAAATGGTTTTTGCAGCAACGTTCTATGGGAAATCCGATTTCAGGTCCAATCCTTTGTGAAAAAGCCAAAATCTTAGCAGAAAAGCTTGGTTATTCATCTTTTAAGGCTAGTAACGGCTGGCTAAGGAACTTTAAATTCAGGCATGGTGTACGCGAGTTAGATTTGGCTGGTGAGAAGCTTTCAGCAGACTCTGCAGCTGCTGAAAATTTTATTGAAAAATTTAAAACTGCAGCAGAATCCTATGATCCGGAGTTTGTTTATAATGCCGATGAAACTGGCCTTGTTTGGAAAGCATTACCAAAAACCACTTTGGCTTCTAAAAGGGAATCTAGTGCCCCTGGACATAAGGTCAGTAAAGAACGTGTTACAGTGCTTAACTGTGCCAACTCCACTGGAAATCATAAACTACCACTTCTTTTGATAGGAAAATCAAAAAATCCAAGAGCATTTAAAAACGTAAAAAAACTTCCACTCTTCTACAAAAGTCAACCCAAGGCCTGGATGACTGCAGCTTTGTTTACCGAATGGTATGATGAAGTGTTTATTCCTGAAGTGAAAAAGCACCAAAAATCGGTGGGAAAAGAAGGCAGTAAGGTGCTTTTAATTGTTGATAACGCACCCACTCATCCTACAGCAGAACTGTTGGAAAGAGAGAATGGGCAGTTTAAAACGACGTTTTTGCCTCCCAATGTTACAAGTTTGCTGCAACCCATGGACCAGTCTGTTATTGAAACAATGAAGCGCCATTACAGAAGGCAACTGCTGAGAAAACTGCTGATCGAAGGTGCTGAAGATGAAGAATTGGTTTTGGCAAATCATAGCAAAATAAATTTAAAGGACTGCTGTTACATGGTAGCGGAAGCTTGGAGTTTGGTTACGGCAGTGACGCTAAGACGTGCGTGGAATAAACTGAAAGGCCTACCGTCTGAGAAGAACAAAAAAAAAGAATCTGAAGAAAATGAGAAACAAGAAAATGGAGAGGATGAAGATGATGAAGATGCGTTGCCACTAGAGGAAATAAGAAAAATGATTGTAAAAATTCCTGGTTGTACAGAAGTAAGTGCTGAAGATGTAGGAGAGTGGATGGCTTGTGACACGTCTGACCCTGGTTTTCAAATTCTCAATGACGATGAAATTGTTGAAAGTGTGAGAGAAGATGTTGAAGTGGAAGTGGAAGAAGAACTTTCTGCTGATGTTGAAGTAGACACTGGACCATCAGCTAGTGAAGGATTTGCCGGCCTCGAGACTGCTTTGAAGTGGATGGAGCGTCAGCCCGAGTGTGACCACTTGCAACTGCTCACCGTCAAGCGAATGCGTGACCTGGCTGCCCGAAAACGGATGAAGACCGCAAAACAGCTTACATTGACGGAGATGTTTGAAAAACAATGATTTTTATTTCTAAACTTGTACATAAGTACATTTTATTTATATTTAAAACATGTGAAAATATCATGTTTCTTTCATTTAATTCAATAAAAAAATAGTGCAATATCAAAACGTAGCTTTTTTTCTCTCCAATGGCAATTTTTTTTAAAAAACTCCGATTATCCGAATATTTGATTATCCGAATGGGTCCCGGTCCCCATTAATTCGGATAATTGGAGTTCTACTGTATTTATTTTAAAATTGTGATGAATGTTTTCTCCGTCTCTCTCCTACCAAGGTTTATTAACCATGATGTAAGGTGATATTTTTGTTGTTTGCTGCTAATTTCCAATATGTTCTCTTTACTCATGATATTAACCATTCTTGGAGCAAGAAAGCTGTAATGACGTTGTCCAAAAAATGTTAGACGTTTCGGCACTTCACAGTTTCCCTTATAACGACCTGATCTCTCCCTGTTTTCCGGAGAAACACAATATTCGTCTTCATTGTTGTTTTTAAGATGAATTATTGCTTTCAGGCAATACAACTGCCTCAAATCAAGCAATTGTGCCTCAACATACAGGTCGTCAGAAGGGTAACGCCTAGGCTTCCTTAACATGATTCTAATCATTGCCTTTTGGACAACGTTCACTTTCTGGAGGAGGGTTTTTCCGCAAGCTCCCCATCCAAGTATACCGTATGTCATTATTGATTGGCATATAGCGTAATATATAATTTTTAAATAGGGCAGGCCAAGAATATCTCGCAATTGAATAAATATATAAATCAGTTTCCTTAGTCTTTTCACTAGACACTTAGTCTTTTCATCATAATGTATTTATTTTTTACTATGTTCCTCCTTCCCTCCCTGGTCCCTCCCCTCCTATCCTCTTTCTTTCCTCGTTTTTTTCTTTCTCTTATCATTTAGATAATCTTGATGTTATCATTTAGTGGGAAATTGTCTCTGGTGTAATTTGTATATCTATCTTGTTTGGCTACTTACTTTTTATACACTGTTATTTTCCTGAATAAAAGAAAATTTTAAAAAAATAAAATAAAAGTATGGAAGCTATTGATACATTAAATATAAGTCATGTATGTCAAGTTTTGTGAAAATTGGTTCAATAGATTTTGCCTAAATTGATAAAACATAGGTGTCTCTTTATGAAGATGCAAAGTTACAACTTATTACAAATTTTATTATTTAACTCGGAAATCACTACTAAAAACGTATCAAAAGAGAAAAAAAACAAATTGAAAAAGTCACCATAAATATCTTATGTATCTATTAAAATCACCATAGTTTGTTGTCATTTGCAAAAAAAAATATATAGTAGATTTTTAAACAATAATTCTTCTTTTGATAATATTCAGATTCTGATGTCTTAATAACATGGTAAAAATATAATTTATAAATTACTCGTATTCAATAATTTATAAAATGATTTTGAAGTTATAGGACACATATATGTTCCATGGATTTTGAGCATTGCCTGAGTACCTGTTTTCATTCTATAGTCGATTTGACAATGCTTAAGCCACGGCTCAAACCGAGTATCGCTATAGCGATGCTTGAGCATTGCTTGGAAATGTAAAACACGATACTCAGTTCTCGTTCGTTGCATTTACGGAGTATTTTTGCGTTTTTTTTTTGTCTTTTGTCGTATTTTTATCGACCTTCCTTTGATTCTTGACTTTGAATTGTTTTGCTATTGGTTTGGAAATATTTGTGGACATCTTAAGACACGGCCCTCCGGCCGAGCGATCGCAAAACGACAAACAAAAACGAAGTGGCGGGCGACAGTGATTTTTTTAAATGGCAGGCAACGAGTAAAAATGCGGAAGTTAGCCAATATTTTGTTAGAAACGGGATTAACAAAAGAATAAAAACAGAGAGAATACAGCAAAAGCATTTTTACATGAAATATAAAAGTTTAGTAATTTATGTGGGAGCATTTTACGGAAGAGAAATATTCCTGCTTTTTGCAACCAATACTTATTTGTGTACTGCCAGACGAAACGAAGAGAATCCAGACTACTTTAGCATATTGCTTGGGAAAGTCGACGGTCTACAGAATACAATCGATGCTTGAGCATTAGCCAGAGCTTAAGCAATGCTCAAGCACTTGACTATAGATTCGGGTGTTAGAGACCTTTGACTTTTATCAAATATATTATCATATATTTAATATGTGGCAATTTAAGAGGGGAACCTGGTTTAGAAAACAAAAAAAAAACATGTTTTTCATGTTTTTTTTTAGCCTAGACTTGAAATCCATTCAAGAATCTTTTACCTCTAATAGCTGATAAGATTGCTGTATGTTTAACCCGTTGAGTATGAGTCAACCAAATCTGGTCGCGGAACAATTATCCGTTGAGTACGAGTCGACCAAATCTGGTCGCGCGTTTTTTTCACTTCTTTGACGTTCTCATATTTATTCATAATTATCTAATTGTTTTACAAAATGATATTTCAATATTCTATATTCGAAATTTCAATGCAATCATTGTGCAGTTGTTCTTTTTATGATTGGTGTAGTAGTTTCGTAGTTATAGTACTTTAAGTCGATGTCGCCGAAAATCCTGCAAAAGAGACAGATGCATCCATGAAAATACCCATTTACTCCAAGGGTTAATGTTTAGCATCGTTGAAATTGTAGAGCATTCAAAAAAATCAAAGTTAGGTACAGGGTGAGCCTTAACTGTTAACTTGAATATTCAATAATAAAAAACTGCAGAACTTACACAATTCTTATTGAAATTACTAGAAACTAGAATGAATGGCATCTTTTTATGATTTATGATTTATGACAGGCAAACTTTTTTTTTCTTCAATTAGCCATTTAATTTTTAATTTTGTTACACCTTCAAACATCTTGTCTTTTATATGGTGTTAATTCAGGTCCTTACAAAATAAATGATAGCTGTGGGAAAAATTGAGATTCCGGAAACGAACACATTTTTAAAAATACTTACCTCATCCACTAGAACGTGGCTCACTCCCCGCAGACCTCCCTCTAATTTCCTAAGCAGCACTCCCACGGTGCAGAACAAGATAGACCCGTATGGACGCGGCAGTATGGACTCGAAACGTACTGAATACCTAAGGGAGAAAACATAGATGAAATCATAAATAGGATAGAAAACGAATTTACCGCATGAAATTTGTAGGACCCGACGTTTCGGTGACGTTGCAGCCGCCGTTGTCTAGGGTAGACTGAAGAGCTGTCAGTCCGTTGTTTTGCGGGTAGGCCGCAAACCGCTGCCGCCACTGCGTAGGTTATAACGGTGGTGGGGGGCCGGGCTCGGAGCGCGGGAATTTTGAAAATCCGTCTTGCACACAACACTCACTGTATCCAGTTTTACGTCTTTGCGTTCGGCGTTCGGCGGCGGGAACATTTTAAGAAGAGGGTTCCACGTAGAAGAGAGTTTGTAGCCGTCGTCTCTATTGAAGTTCGGAGTTCTTCTTATTTCAATGGCTTCCCGGATCATGCGAGGAAAGTAGAATTGTTCCTTGGATAGAACAATGGGATTTTGAAACTGCATCCAGTGGTTACTTCCGCTATCCAATATATGTTCGCAGATCGCCGATTTTTCTCGCTGAACCTTTTTAACAGCTTTGATGTGTTCTGTCAGTCGCGTGGCTATGGGCCGTTTCGTTTGTCCAACGTAGGCTAGACCGCAGCTGCATTCGACTTTATACACACCCGGGGTTTGCAATGGTATTACATCCTTTACAGGCCTCAAAAATCGAGCTATATTTGTATATAAATGAAACCTCCTTTTTAGTCTTCATCGATACTAGATCCCATGTGTGAGACGGTCAAAAAACCCTAAAGCATTACAGTTTAATGTACTTAAGTAATATAAATTTATATAACAGCTTAGTCTCGATATTTCAAGCCTCGGAATTATGAGTTTACCATAATGTGCAATGCCAAAGATCCGGCAACATCGAAGCACGTAATAAGTGACCGTAGTGACTCAAATGATCTACAAGCCCGCGTAGACTTCCACAAAAGTTCCTTGCTGGAATCAGCCAGAATGGATTGTTCTGAATGGAAACATCATATCATAGGTTGTACGCCTATCTTCAAGACTATCGAGTTTAAAAAGAGCTAATCTGTCCTTCCTTACTGGAATCAGCCAGAATGGCACTGGTCTGGGGAAAAGACGTCTCTGGCGATCATGTTATAGAGCATTTTAAAAGTTGCCAGGCAAAAATAGATGCCTTGCTAATTTCTGACCCTCATAAGGCCTGGATCTATGACAATTATTCAACGTAACATTATTCATGGCCCTTTCTTATTTACGATTTTACCAAAACCCAACTGTCCCGTCTAGATGGGAGCTAGACGAGAGCTAAAGGGCCCATGATGAGTTGGCCATGATGACCCATGTGTTCAGGGTCGGTCACACTCACGGGTCAACACCCATCCGATGGCAACCACGTACGGGGTGCGAACCTGGGTAGGACACTGGGTCAACCAGTCTACCCTGGGAATCAAACCTCTGGCGCTCCTGGACGGTCTGCGCACCGAGCGGCGCAAGCCAATCGATTGTGCTCTGCAACTAACAGTCGGGGGAGTCTGGGAACTGTATTGTTTCCTATAGAGCGGGGGTGGTTGTGTACCTTATGGCGACTGCTCTGGAATTGACCATTGGCCATCCGATCCTGGGTGAACATCCGGGCAAAGGACGCCTTGGTCCGCGATAGCTTCGGTTTACTCCGTTTCACCGCTTCATAAGGGAGAGGACCGCGCAAGCGACCTCAAACTCGGAACCAATCGAGAGCCAGAGAAATCTGGTCACAATTGGAAGTAAGGGCGCGAGTGTCTCGAGCCGCTGGGAAGTAATTCCTGGCTATCTCGCGGTAAGGAGTTGGTCTCTTACGGGTTGTGGCGTAGCTAGACGTCGGATTTGTAATGTCCAAAGTCTTCTACGCTCACTGCACGGTCGATAGAACGATGAATCGTTAAAACGTCCTGCGGTGACGGGTTCGCCCGTTGTGGTTGACATCTCAATATGTCCCGTCTAGATGCGCTGGTGACAGCTAGTTTAAAATCCTGGCTGTCCTTAGCCAAACCAGCTGACCCCTCGACTCTCTTCAGGTCCAATCACAATTTTGGGCTAGCGCTAAAACTGCCCTCTCTGCTCTACGCCAACTCCAGAATAACCAAAAATTCGATTCTGTTCAATTTCAAAGATCCAGCAATATCGAAGCACGTAATAAGTGGCCGTAGTTATTCAAATGATCTACAAGCCCGCGTAGACTTCCACAAAAAGTTCCTTAATGGTATCAGCCAGACCGGCACCGGTCAGGGGTATGGCAGTACAACCATGAGCGATGTGGACTTGAAGAAGTCTCTCTTGTATGGAGATTACGACAGCAACAGTATGGCTCTTGTTGTTGGCCTTCAATGCCAGAGAATGATTGGACAAAAATTGGGCACTTTTGCATTCCGCCTCCAATGCACTAGAAGGTAATGCTCTATGACTGGATGCCAGAGATGCCGAAATTTTATTTGAATGCCTTTCAGCATACACTTCCAGACTCCAGTAACCTCGCTCGTTGGAGCTATGCCGAGGATAGTTAGTGTCCCCTTTGTAGCAATACCCCTTGCACAGCTAGACATATTCTAGCTGGCTGCAAGGTGGCCTCAGATCAAGGACGGTACACTTACACTCTATGACAAAGTCCTCGCTGTTATTCGCGAGGTAATTAGCCTCTAGTGCCAACAAGGGTTTGACAATACCCTCCAAACCCCCAATACAGTTTGTGCGGGATGGCTCTAAAGGCAAAAAACATTCAACTACAAAACCTTTCTCAATAATCAAGAAAGCTTCAGATTGGATTCTGGAGGTTGATTCAGTCTCTAAGCAATATAAATTCCCTAAAAGTCTCGGATGCACAGCCCTCCATCCAGATATGACTCTTTACTCTCTATCTCGGATGGCTGCCCTTGTAGTAGAACTAACTGTGTGGACACTAATGTGGGTCGTCGTTTACTTCGCACCATTACTGTAAGTTATGTAGGCTATGTTCTAACACTCAAAAATGGATTTTGCGGACTCCGTCCGGCTTTAGTTAACCGTTGTTAATACAAGTAGTTGGTGCAAGCCGACATAATTTAACCAATTGTTTATCGTAGTTAGCTAACCACGGTTAGCAGAAGTTAACAGGCGAGTTGGTGCAAGTCACCCTATGCCACTCACAAGCCTATTGGCGGGTGGGCCCAGGGCTCATACAAATAGAAGCATTGTCACTTGCTTACCCGACAGTTTCTCCGATGTCCTGACAGCGTTCGCTTGCCACCCTCTCGGAGACAGACACGGCGGAGATTCTGCGCGGCTGTGTGACAGCAACGTTGCACCAAGCGCCTTGACCACTGCTGATGTAGTCGTCCAAGATGAACTGGCAGACCTGGCAACAAAATCAACGAAATATTTTAACCCATTCTGTAAAGACAGGGTGATAGCCGCACAGAGGTTTTACTTTTCTGGCCCACCAATCGACCAGGAGGGAAAGTATCGTGAATGCGCAAATTTCGAGCCTCCATTCTGAGTGTGAAAATAATGTGGTTGAAATTGATGCACACAAGTCATATATTAATCTCGGAATACTGGACTTAGACTGGAAATTTGTTATACAGATGCCTCGTTGGGCTGAAATCACACTGAAATTTTGGTTGGAATATCTCGTATACAAGCACTAACTAGAGTTGTCAACTCCAACAGGCGAACCCGTCACCTCAGGAAGTTTTAACAAAATGTATCGTTCTGTCTCCCGTGAGGTGAGCGCAGAAGACTTAGGAAGAAACAATCCACCGTCAAGCTCCGCCACCTGCTCGTCAGAGGCCAACGCCTTACGGCGGGGCACCGGGAAAGGTACCCAGGTAGTTAGTTAGTTAGTTTGTCTGGGCTTTTTCCCGCACTTGACCTCTTGATTGGGCCGTTGTGCGTGGCTCATGTTTCTATTTATGTTACTCCAGCCAACCCAGGCTGTCCCAGAAGGTCAACAGCCTGTTTGGGTTGCTACAGGCCTCCGGGACAGATGCTGGAGATTGTAGTATTCTTGCCCGTTGCTCTGCCACGCTCCTGCATTCCATGAGCACATGCTGTGGCGTTTCTTCTTCCTCCATGCATCCTCTGCATAGAGGGCTGTCTGTCACACCTATGGTACCCAGCGGGTAGCCTCACCCTCTGACTACCAGTTTTGGCAAGATATCTCCATCTGGAATTAACCTTCAGGATACCTCCGTCCTCCCGACTGGTTACGGGTCCGAAGTCACTTACACGGACTCTACCTGTTGTATTACAGCGGTAATTCAGTTAGAATTTATAGCGGACCTGGGCGTTCTTTGCCCGTAGTGCCACACGGGATCGAGTGGCCTAAGGTCATTTCAAGAGTGGCATAACAACAGGTCAACATCCACCCCCGCTGCTTAGGAAACAGTGTATTTCCATAGTCTCCAGACCCCTTCAGCAATTAGTCAGAATGCACAACCGTTTGGCATCGCCGACCGGTGCGCAAACCGTCCAGTGGCGCCGGGATGCAATCCCGCCGGGAGAAACCGGTCCACCAGCTCTGAGGCTTGAGACACGGGAGTCTTACCCGGGGTAGCCTTCCACTCGAGGAGGCTTCTGAATAGGCGCTGAATGGTGAGTTGAGCCGATCCGAGAACAAAATGGATCTTGTAGCCCAAGCTGCACGAAACCGTTCACCACCATACAAGCTGCACTAATAATATTTAAATTCCGCCAAACATTTTAATTAAATATTAACGCCGACCCAACTAAGGCTGCCAAGAAACGAACCCGATTGGGTCCCGTTGCAATCGCCAAACCGAGGCGATTGCAATGGGACCTAACCGGGTTCGGCCGCTGGCCGAGAGAGGGCGCTCATCGATTTTATTTATGAAATTAATATTCAGATGAAATCAGTCCTTGGCTACTTGCCGGAAAAGTATTGAGCTATTCAGCTCTGGAATGTCTACTTATGCAAAGATGTAGATGTCTTGGAAAAAATGCAGCGAAGCGCAAACCAAATTCCAGTGGGCCTGAAGAATAGGAATTATAAAGATCGCTTGGAATTACTTGGACTGACTATAATCAAACAAGAAGACAAGGAGGGGACCTGATTGAGACATACGAAATTCTCACAAATTTTACAATGTACCTGGGCTAGAGAACAATTACAAATTCAACGTCAACTCAAATATTTGAAGTCACAGCAAAAACTCAACCGTGCGAAATTTAAATCTAATACTCTTAAGAGCAAAACAGAGTGGCGGACATGTGGAATAAACTACCGTTTGAAGTGAATAGTGTATAGTTAGTTAGTTAGTTAGTTTTCCTGGGCTATTTCCCGCACTTGGCCTCTTGATTGGGCCGTTGTGCGTGGCTCATGTTTCCATTTATGTTACTCCAGCCAACCCAGGCTGTCCCAGAAGGTTAGCAGCCTGTTTAGGTTGCTACAGGCCTCCGGGACAGATGCTGGAGATTGTAGTATTCTTGCCCGTTGCTCTGCCACGCTCCTGCATTCCATGAGCACATGCTGTGGCGTTTCTTCTTCCTCCATGCATCCTCTGCATAGGGGTCTGTCTGTCACACCTATGGTAAACAGGTGTTTGTTTAGGGGACGGACAGTGGCCTGTCATACTACCTATGACTTTACGGATTTTGTCCCTTTTTAATCTGGAGAGGTTGCGGGCAAGTTTTTTAGACGCTTCCGGAACCGCGTTCTTTGTTTGCCTGCATCCTGCGTTTTTTTTCCATTCTTTAAGGTGGGTTTCGTCGGTGTTCTTGCGTAGCCATGTTTTTATTTGGGCCTGGGGTGAATAGTGCATAAGCCACTAAAAACAGACTTGATTTATATCTGAAAACTTATTAATATTGCTTATGGCTAGCTATACAAGATCTGATCTGGACGTATCACCAAAGCTGTCTATACAGAATAAATAATAATAATTTATAAATAAATGCAGGCCGAGTGAGCTGCCACAGGTGATAGGTTGAATTAGTTATATGCACACTGTTCGATATAGTTATTGCTACTTAAAACGATTTCATTTTTAACCCGCTCGATTTGAGTTAACCATTAATGGTTAGACACTTACAAATGCTAAAATTGTATCTATCCAATATTGGTTAGGGCGCTCCGCGCTGCGTAAAATGCGATTTATTACTCGAATTGCGATCCTATCCGCAAAGTATGGGTATCCGTATGCGTATAAAGTATCCGATATTGAATACTTGCAACGGTCGAACTCTAATCGACGCCGTTTTTTCGATAAATATTTTACTAAAATCCAGTCTCGCCCAGTCGCGCAGCACGGCCGTCGTGCCGTTCGGGGTGCTGTGATTGTGGTGTTTTTGTGCGATTTCCTGCAAAACCGTAAGTAATTTGCATTCTAAAAAGGTTTACGAATGGGCATTTTTGATTTGGGACAGCTCATCTGCTTTTTTTTCTCGAATGTTAAGCAAAATAGTTCGATCAAACCCATGCGTTGCAGAAAACGTCCGTATGTTTTTGTTGTAAAACGTCCGAAATATCGCGAATTATGACGTAATATTGGTTTAATTCGCTTATGAAACAGCTATTATTTCATTTACATCGTATATAATCACAAAATTGGCTATATTTTGCTCATTTCAACTTGTTTCATAATATGACATCGGACATATTGTGTCCGATGTCACCACCTTCGCTCATAGTGCCCACATTTTGAGTGCGATTTTATATTGTTTTTCTATGAAATGTGACTCTTTGGAGTATAATAATTAGTTACTGGACATATAATAAGCATATAATGAGACATATTATTTGAAAATCCTTAACCATTTTTGTATTATCAAAGTTTCCGTCAAAGTTACCAAGTTTACATTGCTAACTCAAAAAAGTTTAGATTTTTCTGTAATATCAGACAAAGCTGAAAGTTCTGGTGTGATTTTCTAAGAAGTATTATATGGTGGAAAAGTTATTTTGAAAGAATTTCATATAAAAAACGACCCTAAGTAATCACAAAAATATATATATTTTTACTTTTTTACGAGAATACATTGATTTTTTCTTGGCTGAGTAACTAAATATTTTTGTATGCAAATAAGTAAAACAAAATAATAGTTTTGGTAAAGTATTTAATAAAGAACATAACTGTATTTACAATTTTTGCATATTTTACGTATTTTGTGATAAAAACATCGAAATGATTGAATAGGTGAGTTTTTTTAGTTCGCCAACTTTGTAATATTTATTCATTATTATCTTAATTGTTTGACGAGATAAGGTTATAATGTTTTATATGTCAAATATCAATGCAATCATTTTGCAGTTATTCTTTTTATGATCCGTATACTGGTTTACAAGTTATAGTCGTTTATATCAAGGTCGTTGACTCGCACCATTTTACGCGCAAAAAAGTGATTACATGGACAACTTAAACAGAAATTGTAATTGTACTCAGTTTTATATTCAGACATATCATCAATTATGCTGCCTGTTTGTAAAAGTAATAATAATAATAATAATAAAAACTTCTTTTTTTGATTCGAAAACCGTGGACTTGCAGTCGCCGGAACGGCCCGTTGAGCGTACCGCGTGCGAAAACATCTGAAATCGCCGAAATAAACTAAAATTGAGTGAGAGTTTAAGCAACGCACGCCGCGCAGGCGGCCACCTCATTATCGCGCTGCGTCGGGTCGAGCGCGTTGCGCTGAAAACGTCAAGCGTGCCGAGCGCATCGCTCCGGAAACGGACAACCTCAGCACGCATCAAGTTGCTTCATCGCCGCGATAAATGATATATAAATGTACCTGGGTAGTTTTCCCGCAGCCCGTGTTGCCCCTGATGATGACGACGGGGTACTCGTTGATGGCCTCCATGATGGTGTTGCGCATCTGGAAGACGGGCAGATTCTCCCGCTCCCGGATGCTCTCCTTCATCAGCTCGCTGTTCTGGACGAGTTCTCGGTGCAGAGCCTCCATGTCGGCGCTGATGTCATCTAAAGAAGCCGACGCCAGCGGACCCTCGTCTAAAATCCCGAGAAATACAATGTAATCGGTGAAATCCGAGACTATCGCGGTCGATCGACATTATAAATAAGATAAAAACTCATTCTTCGTTACCATATTGCCAAAAACTCAACGTATAACGTTCCACAACCACCGTATTCGCCTGATTTGGCTCCGTGTGACTTCTGACTATTCCCTAAACTCAAAGGACCACTCCGAGGACACCGTTTTGACACGATTGAAGAGATTCAACGTGAATCGCTGCACGTTCTGGAAGCCGTACCGGAAGGTGACTATTTGGCATGCATCGAGGATTGGAAAAAACGTTGGCATAAGTGCATTATATCGGAAGGGGATGAATAAATAAAGATTTTTTATTTTATAACAAAATTCAATTTAGTTTTTGCTCACACGAGTATAACAGTTATAAACCCCTTTTATATTCCACTATATAAACGGTCGATACGTCGACGCGTCTCAACACTCTGGAAAGGGTAAAAATGGTCGTATTTCAGTTTTGGGTTGCGACTTACCGATGTTCATCCCGTTCCAAGCGTTCCAGTTGGGCTGCGGTGGGCACCAGGGCACCACTCCGGGCGGGTCTCGCGCGGCGCGGGCCATCTCTTCCCCGATGGAGTGCGGCACCAGCAGGGGCACCGCTTCCCTCTCGCCGTTGTCGGGAACTGTCACGGGAGACACTCCCAGGGCTGATGAACGAAATACAAGAAGAAAATAAATTTGCTCATTATAAATAAATTAACTAAATTCTAGAGTAGTGTGCGTCGTGCGGGTCCGCTAATAGATCGGTCAGCGCAGCCCAGATTGTTTTCTCAAAGTCCGTTTGACTATGATCCAAAAGTCATTTGTATATTTGGCCTTAAAACTCTTTAATAACCTTTCAAAGATAACATGACAAGCAACGAATCGAGCGTATTCAAAAAAAATCTTTTAGGAAAAATAAATCTGCTGAATCATACGAGGACAGATTAGCTCTTTTTAAACTCGATAGTCGTGAAGATAGACATACAACCTACGATATGTCGTTTCCATTCAGTACAATCCATTCTGGCTGATTCCAGCGAGGAACTTTTGTGGAAGTCTACGTAGATCTCGGCGGGCTCGTAGATCATTTGACTCACTACGGCCACTTATTACATGCCTCGATATTACCGGATCCTTGGAATTGGACAGAATCGAATTTTTGGTCATTCTGGAGTTGACGTAGAGCAAAGAGGGCAGTTATTTTTGGGTCCAGTGGTGTATTAGTAACATTACCCATTTTTATTTTTGTTTGAAAAACTTTATTGCACACTCAATAGAATACAACAAGGGCCTATTGCCAATCGGCAATATCTTACGACCATAAACGTCAGGATTATTGTGACAATGTTTATGTAGGCAAATGAATATATAACAAGTTATTTATTTCACAGTAATTTTAAAGTTAAATAACGTTAAATTCCTCATTGTTTTATTGCTAATATTTTTAGTTATTTCTTTGATATTCTGTTTTTAATTCGCATGATATATTTTGATTTTCATATCTAATATAGGTGTTTTGATTTTAAGGACACCTCATTTTTGTTTTATCCACCGTGTTATTTTTTGTTATATTACAATAATTTATTATTGATTCTTTTGATTATTGTCTATTTTTAAACTATTTTGTTATTGCTTAACAAAATTTTATGCTAAGTTATTATTTACTGTTGTTTATTTTCCTGTTAATTTTTAATTGTATTAGTAAAATATTTTTTAAGCCTCTCATTTAACTTGTTGATACCTAACCTAACTGATTTTGTACTATTATTCTATTTTTTTTAATTTATTGTTGAATCAATATCCCTACGCAATCAGGTTGTAAAAAAATACTGTGGTCGTTAAACCCATTAGTGTTTTATCCCGTGGGTTTTTTACCACTGCTGAAGGGGTGGGTGGATATCTTGTGGACTATAATTGTTGTTACCTCCGCGTTTTTCTCACATTTCCCGGTCGCCGTAGTGTCTTCTCCGTATCTAGTTAACACTCGATTATATGGTCACACAGTGAAAGAGTTTTATTTTAAATGAATGTTTAAATACTCACTCAACTTAAAACATGAGTTACAGAAATTACACTTATGTCCATAACTACGAGCTGCCGTAATTATTGCTATTGTCCCGCCGCTTTTAGGGGTCACCCGACGGAGCCCCTGGTAATTTTCAGACTGGTTGATTTTAAAAAATCGTTCATTTAGCTTCGCTGAAGCTAGGCCACTTGTGATTGGTGCCACCCTGTGTTTGGTTAAAATTTAAAAATAACTCAGAGGGCAGGGGTGTGGCTTAGGAGAGCGTACAAATTATTTAAATTAGACTTACATTTTAGCTTAATTTAAATCTCAACATTTTTCAAAGGTAATTTTATATAATACTAGATGACCCGGTGAACTTCGTACCACCTAAAATTGATTTGATTGTAACTCTTCATAAGCGTTCATTGATCCAAATCAACCTTCCAAATCCAATTAATTGAAATCTATAATATGGCCGAATCATGTACGGTTTGAGTTTCGTTTGGTGATTAAATGAAAGTCGTTTGTAATTAAAATAAATTCAATGTATTTAATTTACATAATGAAATATAAATGCTTTTTCGACTTTTCTGACTTTTCCGACTTTTTCGACTTTTCCGACTATTTCGACTATTTCGACTTTTTCGACTTTTGGACTTTTTGAAATTTTACACAATAGCACGGAATAACTTGCTATAATAGCAATTACAAATGAATAACAGTTCTGGATGGCGCAGCTGTCAAACAATAGGATCGCCGCGAACGCTATATATTGAAAGTGGCCTATTGACCAATGTTGATTTTTTCGATTTTCAGTTGTTTCTTTTAATTTTTTCTAAATATTTTTTTTTGTAAACCACCCTTGAATCAAGGCAAACAAAACAAAAAAATAATAATTCAAATCGGTCTAGTCATTTTCGAGATCTTGTGAGACTAACGCACGGCGATTCATTTTTATATATAAGAAGATGTATTATTACTACAATCTTATTACATTTATAGTGCGAATAGGAGCTTAAACGTTAACAATACATTATGTTTAGTACTTAAAATTACTTGAAATAGTTATCATTGTCATATAGTATGTTTTAATTTTATCCAAGGTTTACAGTGGAGTATTTAATAGCCTCCTAATTGCCCAAAAGAGGTGATTATTTGCTAATTACCACCCTCTATTGAATATAGGTGGGTGGCAACGGTGGAACGGTAGCGAGTCTTCAGCACTCGAAATAGGCGACATCTTATTTCACGGCACCTTCTAAGGAATTTTGTCCCTATGAATTTATTTATGACTTCCTTGATGGTTTATTTTAATATTTATATGAGCCATATCTTATTTCAGTTGGGCAATTCTAGAGAAATCCGGCGTAAGCATGTGAAAGATAACAATAAGCTTCTAAGAACTGATACCTTGCCAACGGCAACACATACTAGAGAACGCAAGTATTAATTCGTCCATACTGTACGGCTAAAAGGCAGGTTGTACAGCAATAAATAATTGTTAAACTCCATGTTACTACACCACAACCACAGTGAAATACATTGAT
This sequence comes from Micropterix aruncella, assembly GCA_944548615.1. Classification (NCBI taxonomy): domain Eukaryota; kingdom Metazoa; phylum Arthropoda; class Insecta; order Lepidoptera; family Micropterigidae; genus Micropterix; species Micropterix aruncella. The sequence goes on from OX155967.1 coordinate 30,980,063, forward strand.
AATTGAAATAAATTTAAAATATGTTAACTATACATTATTAAAAACTCACCGTCCAAAGTGTCATTAAGCTGCGCAACGAGATCGGGATTCAAGCAAACGTTGTAAGGCTTCATAACAGCTTCATTGGTTCTATATAAACAAAATATGAAATATATCTCAGAAATATTCAATGAGAATACTGTGCACAAGCGCCAAAAAGTGTTGCAAAATTGTCCAATTAATTCACACGGTATCGTATCTATATATTCACTATATGACGTATCTCTATTATATATCTATACATTCTATACATGGTGAGTTTTTAGTTACCAGCATTAGGAGAAATGTCATAGAGATGAATACGACTAGTGTCGAAATATTCTCAGTCATATAATTTCTTCTAAAATAAGTTACTAACATCCATTTCTGTTACAGAAACCATCCTCCTATACTTATTACATCCAAGGGCATACAGTAATTCGGCTGCAATAACTAAGAACATCGTAAGTTATCAATTGCGGAAACAGGTGCCGCTGCCCTAAGTATTTAAAGAGGACATTAACTATCGTTTAAATGTTTCTGGTCCACCAGGACCCCAGATAAGTAACTTTTCATGAATCTAATTTTATATATTATTGAAAATATATATATATATATATATATATATATATATATATATATATATATATATATATATATATATATATATATATATATATATATATATATATATATATATATATATATATATATATATATATATATATATATATATATATATATATATATATATATATATATATATATATATATATATATATATATATATATATATATATATATATATATATATATATATATATATATATATATATATATATATATATATATATATATATATATATATATATATATATATATATATATATATATATATATATATATATATATATATATATATATATATATATATATATATATATATATATATATATATATATATATATATATATATATATATATATATATATATATATATATATATATATATATATATATATATATTTAGAAATACTTTCATTTAGAAATATATACTTTCATTTAGAAAACGGCTTTGCCGAAGTGATCAATAGTTAAATTTTTTATTTATTTGCTTAATTCGTCTCAATTGAAGGCATTTTGTGTTGCATAAGGACAAGCCCTATTTATGAGATATATGGATGAATAGTGATCGTTAGTCGACTGCAAAAGGACCTTTAAACTTACATTGCACCGTCGAAAGTCGTGCACATCCGTAAGTATATCTCATTCAAACATAAGCATTTCCCAATACAAGCTGGGATTTCCTTCGCTTTTTAAGTAGCTTTTGCTAATTTTATTTTAAATAAAAACATCATCCTATAAACGGATTTCTTTACAAACCTTATCATATATATATGACATTTCTCTATGAAATGTCTATGAAATGAATACGACTAGTGTCGAAATATTCTCAGTCATATAATTTCTTCTAAAATAAGTTACTAACATCCATTTCTGTTACAGAAACCATCCTCCTATACTTATTACATCCAAGGGCATACAATAATTCGGCTGCAGTGAGCAATAACTAAGAACATCATAAGTTATCAATTGCGGAAACAGGTGCTGCTGCCCTAAGTAAAGAGGACATTAACTATCGGTAAAATGTTTCTGGTCCACCAGGACCCCAGATAAGTAACTTTTCATGAATCTAATTTTATATATTATTGAAAATAATTTTAAAATATATATATATATATATATATATATATATATATATATATATATATATATATATATATATATATATATATATATATATATATATATATATATATATATATATATATATATATATATATATATATATATATATATATATATATATATATATATATATATATATATATATATATATATATATATATATATATATATACAGTGGCGGATCCAGGATTTATGTTTGGGGGGGGCTGAGGGTCGGTCTCGCTAATAGCTATATCAGTAAACTAGCTGACCCGTGCCCACTTCGTTGGGCGGTAAAACGTTTTACTTGTGATGAAATAATGAGTGTGGTTTGGTTAGTACTGAGTGCTATGATTTATTTCCTGACTGCCAAATGAAGGGTTATATTTTTACTGCAATGTATGTATGTATTTGCATGCCAATTTGACTATATTACCGTTATTTGTGAGTGTCTTCTTGTGAGTTTCTTATTTGTGAGTGTCTTATCTCTTCAACCATTTATGCAGTAAAAGTGAAATTATATACAGTAAAGGGGAAAAGTCTTTTGTTATAAACACTTTAGACGATACATTTCCTTATTTTGATAATAATTAATAATCGTTGATAATATGACCAATAAACATGACCTAACGATTTAAATTATTTTTTTAATTTGAAATACTACTTTTTGTGACTTAAATATAAAAGTTAGACATATGCTGTCGCTGACTTTTTTGTAGGCATTATCAATCTCTACAACTTTCTCTAGAATTTAATCACATATCTCTCATCGTTAAGGCAGCGTTAGTTAGAAACGTTTTCGTTCGACCGTTTTTTCCGACTTCATTTTGAAATCTGACTACCACGAAAAAGTCATTTCATTTTTCGGATTTTTATATAGCCTATGACACTTAAATAACGTGGCTTTCTATTGGTAAAAGAATTTTCAAAATCGGTTCAGTAGATCCAGAGAGTACTTCATACAACATCACAAACTTTACCTCTTTATAATATTAGTATAGAAGTATAGATAGACGACACGGTCGCGGTTCCATACATATGTCGTATTATCCTTTAACTATTTATGCAGTAAAAGGGAAAAGTCTTTTGTTTTAAACACTTGTGACGATAAATTTATTTATTTTGATAATAATTCATAATTGTAGATAATATGAAAAATAAACATGACCTAACGATTTAAATTATTTTTTTAATTAGAAAAACTACTTTTTGTGACTTAAATATAAAAGTTAGACATATGCTGTCGCTGACTTTTTTGTAGGCATTATCAAGCTCTACAACTTTTCTCTAGAACTTAATCATATATCTCTCATCGTTAAGGCAGCGTTAGTTAGAAACGTTTACGTTCGACCGTTTTTTCCGACTTACTTTGAAAATACGACTACCACGAAAAAGTATTTTCATTTTTCGGATTAATATATAGCCTATGACACAATATTTTGCTTCTTTCACTTTTTTTTAATATATTTTTCATAATTAGAGTATGGCAACATTCAATCAGCTGATTCTGGGTTTTACTTAGATATGTAGAATTTTTTGGAGCTGTATTGGACAAATCTGAAAGTTTTGTTTATTTATGTTTTGGGGGGGGCTTCAGCCCCTTAGCCCCCCCCCCTGGATCCGCCACTGTATATATATATATATATATATATATATATATATATATATATATATATATATATATATATATATATATATATATATATATATATATATATATATATATATATATATATATATATATATATATATATATATATATATATATATATATATATGGATAGATTGCGCTGAACGTTTAAAAAATATATAATATATAATAAATAAATTGATTGAGCATGGCCAATAAGTAAGAAAACTTGTCACCTGTCTTTTTTGAGGGTTCCGGAGAAAGCCTCGATGACGCCGAGATGGTACAGCTGCCTCACTAGGGAAAGGGCACACGACTTGGAAGCCGCCTGCTTGGTGGAGGCGGATTCGCGGGCCGTCACGGTGCGGCCCAATTGTTTCACCATGAATGATATCTCACAGCAGAAACTCCTAATACACGTTTAAAAAAAAATTACAAATATATTAAGCGGTTAAGGTTGAGATGTCGAAAGTTTCAGAGCGCGCTGTGCTGAAAATGCGCATAAATCTCACATGCATTTCAGTACTGATTTACACTTTTCAATATCAGTAAATTTTTAAATGATGTTTTTAAGCGTTTATGGTTATTCATTTTTAAGTTGGCTAATTTACAACTCAAGAACATGCTCGGGGAACTCCACGCAGCATCAGCGAGAGTGGGTTTGAAGATAAACCTTCAGAAAATAAAGATCCTGAGCCCAGACCCAGTCCAGATCACCGTTGAGAGCCAGACACTCGAAGTCGTCGACCACTACATTTATCTTGGCCACAAACTCAAACTGGGCAAAGACAACCAACGTGCAGAAGTTATCAAACGCGTGGGATTGACTCGGGCGGCCTTCGGAATCCTTGCCTACATCCTGAGAGACCCAGCGATGACCATCGACCTAAAGCGGAAAGTACAGCCTTCAAACAGTGCCTCTAACGCAGAGCCAGTAGCAACGTACGGCCTTCAAACAGTGCCTCTAAGCAGAGCAGTGCCAACCGCCTCAGAGTATGCCAAAGGGCCATAGAGAGAGCAATGCTGGACATCAGTCTCCGCGACAGAGTGCGCAATGAAGAGATACAAAGGGGCACGAGGGTGATAGACGTCATGAAACGTATCGCCAGACTAAAGCGGGGCCGGGCAGGTCGCGTCGCAAGGCAGGATGACGCAAGGTGGCCGAAGAGGCTTGTCCAGTGGAGACCGAGAGCCACAAAGCGAGGCATAGGGAGATCACAACTACGATGGCTGGACGACATCAGAAAAGCAACAGGGACCAACTGGCTGAGGGCAGCAGCTGACAGACAGACATGGAAGGAGAAGGAAGAGGCCTACGTCCAGGAGTGGACTAAACCAGGCTGAGGAAGAAGATTTTTTAGGTAAATCAACAAAATAAATACCCATAAACGTTGCTTTATTCAGCAAATAATAAATTACTGTTATTCCCTTGGCATCCCGAAAAATGGAAAAAATGACCTTGCTCGGCACTAAGTACAACTCTAAATTTGATAGGCGCTCGATTTCCATGTTGTCACTGCCTGCTCAGCTGTTTGGTCTCGGAGTTGTAACGATGTATCAATGGAGAGAAAAAAAATCTTTTTACGCCTTCATTTAGGCTTTTTTGGGCACTTTATCCTTTTTCTTTGATTTCCAATTAGTTTTCACTGCATGTTGCTGTTTGGTCTTGGGGTTGTAGTGGTGTATCCACAGGAGAAAAAAAACGTTTTACCCCTTATTTAAACTTTTTAAGGCACTTTATCCTTTGTCTTTTCTATTTATCCAAAAATAACTGCACACATTTTCTGTCTTTTTACCGATAATGAATTCTGATGGTTTAACTGTGTTGCAACTTAACATTTATCATTTTATTTTATTAAGAGCGATAATGATTTTGTAATATAATTTTGTTTAGTTTGAATTTTTATATTTTACGAAAAAAAACCTATTTTTTATTACATAAATCAAAGAATTTTAGGAATATTATAATATCTTCTTTAAAGTTAATTATTTCTATGTTATAACGTAAGATTAGAGATCCTGTCACGTTATACCAACACCAGAAACAAGAGCGCCACCGCATTTATCCAAAACGTGGAAAAAAGAAAAAACATACCATGATAGGTTAGGTGATGACAAAAAAATAAAAAAATAACCACAGGGTCGGGGAAAGGATTTGGTTGGTCACTAAATTTGGCAAAACATAGAATAAACCTTCGCAACTTTAAAATAAAACTACAAATTTAAAGTTATGAAAACAAAAGTCCTTTATTCAGTGCAGGTAGTTAGTTCCCTCCTTCTATCTCCTCTTCAGACATGGGGTACAGACTTCAGACATGTGACATGTGATACGTTTTCCAGTTCAAATGGACATCCAGGCGAGAAAAGGTCAGGGCACGGTGGGCCGATTTATAGTTGAATTTACATTGGAAAATAAAAAGGCGGCACAGCCAAAAACACGCTGTGACGAAAAGAGAAACACACCATTACTACAAAACTCGTTTATCTCATTGAAACCCCAAAAGAATTAAACGCTTACCAGAAAATAGGACCTTGTTCACATCACTTTAAAATACTGCACTTCAAGTGCCTTTCGCTTTTAGCGAGTTTTCAGTCGCCCGGCGCGAGTGAGAAGTACTCTCCCTTGCGCCATCTTGGAAAATATGATCCCCCTCAATTACTGTGGCTAGGATGGACAGACTGAACTGCCTGCAGTTATACCAACTTTAGGAGATTAAAAAAAACTCATAGCAACTCATGTTCACTAAAATAGTAATATTTTTTGCAATATTTATTACATTTATAAAAATTCTTTTGAACTTGATTTTTCAAGTGAATCTTTTGTTTTTTTCTTGTTTTTATATGGCGAGAACACCAGAAAGGTCACTTTTTATTGGGCCGTGCAATACGGCTATTTCTATTATGACAGATCCAATGTCAAATCTTTTAGCGATTTTTATTGTTTTGGAGATATGTTTTGAGATTTTGAACCATGATTCCGAAACAACTCAAAAACTGAGTAAGACCAATATAAAAAAAAACACGAGAAATACAAGCGAAACATGTTGCAATGCGTGCAACATGTTTTTGAAACATAACATGCATGTTTATACAAAAAAATGACAGAAAACCATTGTGTGAAAATTACAAGAATCGTCAATTCGACGGCTATATCAGATATGGTGGAAATTATACAATAATAATAAAAATGAAAAATCTGATTCTTTAGTAGATAAATAAAAGAATTTCAGGAGAATTATAAACTTTTTTTTTAAAGTTTTTTTATGTTACGACATGACAGTAGAGTAGACACATGCAATAAATGCTACGAAGTATTTTTAACACAACTAAAAAGTGACTGACCATTGGTATGTCAATTGTATGTAGCACACCTTCACCCCATGCAAATCTACACGAAGAAACAGCATCCGAGACGCTTAAAGGGGATCCGCCATCCGTACCAACGTTTTTGGAGGCATACATGGCGTTTCAAACAATGGAAGCATTTTGGTATTTCTATAAAATTAGTGAGGCTGTCATTTTGTATCACAGAAAAAATAGTTTTCACGATTAGAAACCAGCTAAATATCAAACAATGAATAAATTCATTTAACTTCTGGGACGCCGTTACTTTTTATAATGTTATTGGCACCGCTTAGGTGCCGCACCGAAGACTCACCGCATCGTGTGGACCGGCTCTTAGAAAACGACAGTAAGAAGTTTCACTATTGAAAAATTGAAAATGGTTGCTACTGATGCTGTAGTCCAAACTATCAGTCGACAAAGAATGGAAATAAAATAAATAGAAAATAATAAAATTAAAATACTTACAAAATCAGCTACGGATTGAGGTCCCCGGATTTTTTGGGGCGGCTATGAGAACTCTCGATTCGCAAACCCTGGTCAAAAGATTGACTGCGTCAACGAATTATTTTAGAAATGTTTCTTTCTGCATAAATGCCTTCGAACGAGCACTTCAATAGTACGGGACTTGGAGTACGAAAGTCCCGTGTTATTCGTGCAACTCTAAATGTGTGTAACGTTGTTCTGGCTGGGCACATCACATCAATTTTTCAACTAACAAACCAATAGTCACACGCTACCTTTCTACGTAAAGGAAGCGTGTCGCTATCGACTGCTTGAAAAGTTTTGTAAAAATTGTACCGTTGACGCAATCTTCCTCGGACAGGGTAAAACGAATGAGTTCTCATAGTATATAAAGAATTATTCAAGGACCGACAAAGGCATCTTGAGTCGCAGTCAAAGACGCTATTGTCTGTCTGTTTCGGCGTGTTTCAATTCGTCGTTCGGCCAAGGCTCAAGCTGCTTTTGTCGAACGACTTTATAGTGCATCTTTGTAAATTCATAAGGACAAGCCCCTCTCAGCCGTTTTACATACTAACACAATCTAGTTGGGGAACCAGCGACAAAAAAGTGCAAGAGTTTTGTAAAAGCTGATACTTTCAGATCAGACAGTAGCTTGACCATAGAATGCTGGGATGGAGTTAGCAGGCCATATTCCGGAACACCTGGCGCTGGCGTACTAGGAAAGGTGTATTTTAATTAGTATGGAGTATTAGTATGGAGGGCATGGAGTAATGCACTCCATAAATTTGGAGTAATGCACTCCATGGAGCATGGAGTCTTCTTCTTCTTCTTCATCAGCGCGCATTCGCCCACCGTTGGGCATACGCCTCTCCAATCACTCTCCATCCGGATCGGTTGTCCGTTTCCCTCATCCAGACAGGTCCAGCTGTCTCCTTGATGTCATAAGGTTGTACTGTTCATCATGATTGGAGGTATTTAGCCCGATACCCGCCACGTCGGCCACACGTCTCGGCGAGCTCCACACTTTCAGGAAAATATTTCCATTTCCTAGGCTTGTGGCAACCTGGTCGGGTTACTTAACCGCCGAATTACACTATATTCACTAAATTTATTATTTAATTATTATTTATTGTTGAGAAAATTTCAAAATATATGTTGACACTTAGAATTTAAATGTCGAATGCATGGAGTAATGCACTCCATTTAATTAGTATTATCGAGTGCATGGAGTAATGTCTGCTGATGAATTTTCAGTATTTCCAAAATACTTTGGGGTACTAATTAAAATTACACCTTCCCTAGTATGCCAGCACCAGGTGTACCATAGTCTGGCCTGCTGACTCTATCCCAGCATTCTATGGCCAAAATACTTTCTGATCTGAAAGTATCAGCTTTCACAAAACTCTTGCACTTTTTTGTCGCTGCCTCTTGGACTAATCGGGTGTTTCCAATTTTGCTACCTATTATTTGATATCCCCAAAATTAATATAATATTAATAAATATCAAAATATGAAATCGAATGCGATTGCAGTTTTTCGACATTATAAATAAGACAAACGCGAATTTCACCCCGTGAAGTTTGTAGCATTTTTCAGGGATGTTACAAATGCCGTTGTTCAGGGTAAACTTAATGTTGTGAGTGTCAACGAACTGGGGATGAGTATCGAAGGAAAAACATCGATACCAATATCGTAACGTACCAGTATCGTGTGCATATCATCGATATTTAGACCATCTAAACATCAATATTCTCTTTTAAAAAACATCATTCGTTAGACTCATTTTGCTGAGTCCTTATACGTTTTCATCTAATAAAATCAATTATAGAGATGACCACAGTGATATTATATATAATTCAAAATAGGTGTTAACCCTTCCTATTTGAGTTAACTATTTTTGGTTAGACGCTTACAAACGCTAAGATTTGAGCTAATCAATTTTGGTTTGGGCGCTCCGCGCTGCGTAAAATGCGATTTATTACTCGATTTGCGATCCTTTCCGCATATTTAAAGTAACAGATATCGAATACATGAAACAGTCCAACTCTAAACGACGACTCTCTGCCGAAAAATATTTTAAAAACATCAGTATCGCGAAGCCGCGCCGGCGCATCGGTCGGCGCCGTCGCCGAGTGGTCGCGGCGCTTTTGTGCATCGTCCGTGTTCTGTGATTTTGTGATTTTTGTGAATTTTTGTGCTATTTCCTGCCAAACCGTAAGTAATTTGCATTCTAGGAAGGTTTCCGAAAGAGAATTTCTATTTTGGGACAACTCATCTGCTTTTTTTCACGATTTATCGCGTAAAATAGTTTGACGTTAGCGTTGCAAAAAATGTTCGTTTGTTTTTCGCGAATTATGACGAAAAATCGCGAATTATGACGTAATATTCGTTTAATTCGCTTATGAAACAGCTATTATTTGATTTACATCGTATATAATCACAAAATTGGCTATATTTTGCTCAATTCAACTTGATTTCTAATTTGACATCGGACATTCGGACTCCTCGTTACCACATTTTGATTGGGTTTTTTTTTATTGTTTTTCTATGAAATGTGACTCTCTGGAGTATAATATTTAGTTACTAGACATATAATAATCATATAATAAGACATATTATTTGAAAATCCTTAACCATTTTTGTATTATCAAAGTTTCCGTCAAAGTTACAAGTTTACAATGCTAACCCAACTTTGTAATATTTATTCATTATTATCTGAATTGTTTTACGAGATAATCTTACAATGTTTTATATTTCAAATTTCAATGCGATCATTTTACAGTTATTCTTTTTATGATACGTATAGTGGTTTACAAGTTATAGTCGTTTTACTCAAGTTCATTTACTTGCGCCGAATTTACAAGCGAAAATGTCGCCGGCGTAAGTGACAGCTGAATTTTTACTTCGCGATTGGAGGGGTTAAAAAAACAATATATTTTTTTAATTTAAATCTAAATTAAAAATATGAAATGGCAATGTTTGATCGATTCTTTTCATAAATCCTAAAGTGTTTAAAAATATCAACTTTGATAAAATATTATTATATAGATATGGAGTAAAAGAAAACTTATTGTAGAAAGAAATATAGATAAGAAATATTGACGCAGTAACATCGATGATGCCAAAACATCTATATAGCCCCATTGATGTAAAAAAAATTGAATATCGATCTCTAATCATCGATGTTTTCGATATATCGGACATCCCTACAAAGAACCTTCTGCATCTTGAAGGTGATTCCTGGGTCATTTAAATTCCATACAACAACAAAAAAACACGTATCAAGTAGAACATGAAGGACTCTGGCTGTCATAGTCTCGAGAAAGGACAATCTCAGACATATACAATTATAATATGACTGTTATATTTATTGATTGTTTTGACATACGATTATAATACAGTTTATGTCATTGGGCCAATTTATTAACCCTTGGAGTAAATGGGTATTTTCATGGATGCATCTGTCTCTTTTGCAGGATTTTCGGCGACATCGACTTAAAGTACTATAACTACGAAACTACTACACCAATCATAAAAAGAACAACTGCACAATGATTGCATTGAAATTTCGAATATAGAATATTGAAATATCATTTTGTAAAACAATTAGATAATCTTATATATAAAAATGAATCGCCGTGCGTTAGTCTCGCAGGATCTCGGAAATGACTCGACCGATTTGAATTATTTTTCTTTTATTTTGTTTGGCTTGGTTCAGGGGTGGTTTACAAAAAAAATATTTAGGAAAATCTCAAAGGAACAACTGAAAATCGAAAAAATTGAAATTGGTCATTTTGGGAACATTGGCCACTTTCTAGATGGCTATCGCGGCGATCGAATTGTTTGACAGCTGCGCTATCCATAACTAATTCCGTACATGTGTAAAATTTCAATAAGTCAAAAAATGCGAGTCAAAAAAGTCGAAAAAGTAAAAAAGTCGCAAAAGTCAAAAAAGTCGATAAAATCGATAAAGTCGAAAAAGTCGAAAAAGCCGAAAAAGTCAAAAAAGTCGAACAAGGCGAAAAAGTCGAAAAGTCGAAAAAATCGATAAAGTCGAAAAAGTCGAAAAAGCCGAAAAAGTCAAAAAAGTCGAACAAGGCGAAAAAGTCGAAAAGTCGAAAAAATCGATAAAGTCGAAAAGTCGAAAAAGACGAAAAGGTCGAAAAAGTCGGAAAAGTCGAAAAAGTCAAAAAGGTCGAAAAAAATCTATAAAGTCGAAAAATTCTAAAAAGTCGAAAAGGTCGAAAGTCGGAAAAGTCGAAAAAGTGAAAAAGTCAAAAGGTCGAAAAGTCGAAAAAGTCTAAAGAGCCGAAAAAGTCAAAAAAGTCGAACAAGGCGAAAAAGTCGAAAAAGTCGAATAAATCGATGAAGTCGAAAAAGTCGAGAAGGTCGAAAAAGTCGGAAAAGTCGAAAAAGCCGAAAAGTCAAAGAAGTCAAATAAGGGGAAAAAGTTTCGAAAAAGTCAATAAGGTCAAAAAAGTCGAAAAAGTAAAAAAGTCGAAAAAGTAGAAAAAGTCGGAAAAGTCGAAGTCAAAGTCAAAGTCGATTTCGATTTCGATTTTCGAGTTATAAAGGGTGTCACTAGGTTGGGGGTGGGGTGGGGGGGATTGTTTTTGTAGGATTAATGATATTAATATTCAGATGAATTATGTTCCTGGCTACTTGACAGGAAAGTCTTGGAGTGACACAACCGTTTTTTTTAATGACATAACCACGAATTTGGACTTAGTTTGGGGATTTCAATACTGTAAAGACCTCATGGAAATTTCGATCGATTTGAGTGAGCGTGAAAACAATTCCGAGTCGTTTTACAGTGTCCATTACAATGTCGAGAAGAAGAGATAACATAGGTCGACGAAGTCAGTCAAATGTGCGGCAAGCTACTTCAAGTGCAAACCGCACTGATGTGAGATGATTTCATCATCTAGGTTGAACTACAAGATGAAGCTGTTAATCCGAAATTGCTTGCAGTGGTGTCTAAGAATATGATCTATGGACTTCGCGAAGTTTATAACAACATCTCGCCCTGTATGCTCGATAGTAACTGTTCCAGGAGTTACCCGAGAAACCTGATTGCTAACACCATCACAGGCAATGACGGATACCCATTGTATCGTCGCCGATCAGTTGCGGACAATGGGCGATCTGCAGTTGTGAAGATCAAAGGGCAAAATGTAAATGTGGTCAATCGTTAGATTGTGGCTTATTGTCCAAGGCTTTTAAAGCGTAAATCAATGTGGAATACTGCAACTTCATCAACTCGATAAATTACATATGCAAATACGTAAAATAAAGCGATATGGCTGTTTTCGCTGTAAGGAATTCAAACGAGGTGTATCTCAGTATCAGACGTGTCGTTATGTCAGCAACAACGAGGCGATTTGGCGTATCTTTTCTTTTGCGACATACCAAAGACAATCTACAGTTGTACACTTGATAATTCTGGAAAGCGGAATTTAGATTCCCCGTGCGTCCGGCCTTCACGATGACAAATCACGCGTGTTGGAAGTTTGCGGTATTAACTTAGAATTTCCGTATTTAGCGCATGGACAACTGTATGTCCCGTGTTCGCCAAGCCATCAGTCGGAAAGCCATCATTTTTGTTTATTTACGCGCCGGAAAACAAAATGAAAAACATATTTTACCAGAATGTTTTGTGTTGAATGTGAACTGCATTTATATATTATCATGTAAATTAAATACATTGAATTTATTTCAATCACAACCAATTTCATTTCACCAAACGAAACTCAAACCGTAAATGATTCGGCAATTTTATAGATTTCAATGAATTAGATTTGGAAGGTTCATTAGGATTAATAAACGCTTATGAAGAGTTACAATCAAATAAATTTTAGGTGGTACGAAGTTCACCGGGTCATCTAGTTATGAATAAATATGAGAAGGTCAAAGATGTGAAAAAAACGTGCGACCAGATTTGGTCGACTCGTACTCAACGGATAATTGTTTCGCGACCAGATTTGGTTGACTCATACTCAACGGGTTAAGCAAGTCTGTTACTGGCCTTATACAGTCTTTAATATGTCTTGATAAGCCACAAAATTTCCAAAAACTGGAAATAATTTATTATTTATTAATCCTTTCACCCCATAGAAGTAAACTGATAGTTTGAAGCAATGTATTTTTTAATCCTGTACAGATACAGGGAGCTTCTGAAAAGACGAATCCACTTTTAAATCCATGAAGTTGCATGGAATTCACCAACCAGATTCGGACCCTATCTTGCCACATGATATACTAAATACATGTGATAGAATTTGAGATGCAGGAATTGCGGTTTTAGATATTTGTTATAGGAAGGAGTTGATGATTTTCCTGGACAGTAGGGCGGGCGGTGTCGACTACAACGGGCGAACCCGTCACCCCAGACCGGTATAACGATATGGATCGTTCTTTAAGCCGTGGGATGAGCGTAGAAGACTTGGGGACAAGACAATCTACTGTCTAGTTCACCAGCGACCCGTTAGAGACCGACGCTTTACAGCGAGGCACCGGATAGGTAAAGAGCGCAGCCTCACCCCCTAACTACCAGTTTCAACCTCCGTCCTCCCGACTGGTTACGGATCGGAAGTCGCATACGTGACCTCTACCTGTTGTATTACAGCGGTAATTCAGTTAGAATTTATTGCAGACCTGGGCGTTCTTTGCCCGTAGTGCCACACGGGATCAAGTGGCCCAAGGCAACAGGTCAACATCTACCCCCGCTGCTTAGAAAACAGTGTATTTCCATAGTCTCCAGACACCTTCAGCAATTAGTCAGAATGCACAACCGATTGGCTTCGCCGACCGGTGCGCAAACCGTCCAGTGGCGCCGGAATGCAATCCCGGCGGGAGAAACCGGTCCACCAGCTCTGAGGCCTGAGACACGGGAGTCTTACCCGGGGTAACCTTCCACTCGAGGAAGCTTCTGAATAGGAGCTGAATCGTGAATTAATCCGATCTGAGAACAAAATGGATCTTTTGGCCCAAGCTCCACGAAACCGTTCACCACGAAATATTTTACTGGACAGACCGAGATCTTTAAAGAAGTGAAACAGAGATTTGGCTGGCAGGCCACGAGTGCCAATTTCCACCGCGTGAAGGGGAAAAGTAAAACCGTTTCAGGCGACGGCATTTGCGAGATCGTGGTATTTATTTAGTTTGTACTCGTGGTCTTTTAGGATATTTGATTCCCATGGAACAGTTAATTCTACAGTAAGGGGCCACCTTCCGAAATAGAGAGTGAAGAGTTATATCTGGACGGAGGGCTGTGCATCCGCGACAATCAGGGAATTTACACTGCTTAGAGACCGAATCGACCTCCAGAATCCAATCTGAAACTTTCTCGATTATTGAGAAAGGTTTTGTAGTGAAATGTTTTTTGCCTTTGGAACCATCCCGCACAAAATGTATTGGGGGTTTGGAGGTACTGTCAAACCCTTGTTGGCACAAGCCACTGAGAATCTAATTACATTGCAAACAACAGCAAGGACTTTGTCGTTACGGTAAGTGTAATGTCCTTGGTCTAAGGCAACCTTGCAGCCAGCTAGAACGTGTCTAGCTGTGCAAGGGGTAATGCTACAAAAGGGACATGAACTATCCTAGGCATAGTTCCAACGAGCAAGATTTTTGGAGTCTGAAACAGGAACAGTTAATTCTAAATAAGGGCTATTTTCCGAGAGAGTCTGTAATTGAAGACTATCGAGATGTTCGGCACTATAAATCAAAAATTTGCAAGCGTCAAACCCGCCGCGCACCGCTTTAATCTGCGTAGTAACAGCAACAGTTTGCCGATTACCCGCAGAACGACGGATGACGATTAACAGCACTTCAGTCTACCTTGGACAACGACGGTTGCAACATCGCCGAAACGTTGGGTGCTACAAACTTCACGCAGTTAATTACTTTTGATCCTTTTTATAAGGCTAGAGTCATATTAAATCAGCCATCTACGCTTTACGCAACTGAAAACCACGGGATTACCTGGTGTGGTCGGGCCCGACACTCTTGTACAAGTACTCGGCTGAGATCTTGTTCACCTGCATGAATTGGTGCAATTTAGATTTAGCGTTCTCCATAGTCCAATTGCCGTGAAGACCTGCGTTCACGTCCAGGTCTTCAGCGTCCTCCACGCGTTTCTGCTGCGCTAATCTGTAAAGTTCCAGCACTAATAAGAATCTCTTCATAACCACAAAATCATAGAGTAGAATAACTTTGTTGTGTTAAAATAATGAATATTACACTGGTTAACCCTTCCTATGCGAGTTAACCATTTTTGGTTAGACGCTTACAAACGCTAAGATTTGAGCTAATCAATTTTGGTTTGGGCGCTCCGCGCTGCGTAAAATGCGATTTATTACTCGATTTGCGATCCTTTCCGCATATTTAAAGTAACAGATATCGAATAAGATCGAACGGTCCAACTCTAAACGACGACGCTCTGCCGATAAATATTCTAAAAACATCAGTATTGCGAAGCCGCGCCGGCGCAGCGGTCCGCGCCATTGCCGATTGGCCGCGAAGCGTTTGTTCATCGTCCGTGTTGTGATTTTGTGATTTTTGTGGTAATTTTGTGCTATTTCCTACCAAACCGTAAGTAATTTGCATTCTAGCAAGGTTTCCGAAAGAGAATTTCTAATTTGGGACAGCCGATCTGCTTTTTTCCGATCTGCTTTTTTTTATGTTTTATCGCGTAAAATAGTTTGACGTTAGCTTTGCAAAAAATGTTCGTTTCTTTTCCCGAATTATGACGAAAAATCGCGAATTATGACGTAATATTCGTTTAATTCGCTTATGAAACAGCTATTATTTGATTTACATCGTATATAATCACAAAATTGGCTATATTTTGCTCAATTCAACTTGATTTCTAATTTGACATCAGACATCGGACATTCGGAGAATACATCGATTTTTTCTTGGCTGAGAAAGTTTTTGTATGCAAATAAGTAAAACAAAATATAAGTTTTGGTAAAGTATTTAATAAAGAACATCACTGTATTTACAATTTTTGCATATTTTACGTATTTTGTGATAAAAACATCGAAATTATTTGAATAGGCAACTTTTTTTCAGTTCGCCAACTTTGTAATATTTATTCATTATTATCTTAATTGTTTTACGAGATAATCTTACAATGTTTTATATTTCAAATTTCAATGCGATCATTTTACAGTTATTCTTTTTATGGTCCGTACAGTGGTTTACAAGTTATAGTCGTTTTACTCAAGTTCATTTACTTGCGCCGAGTTTACAAGCGAAAATGTCGCCGGCGTAAGTGACAGCTTAATTTTTACTTCGCGATTGGAAGGGTTAAAAGTGATGTAATCCACCTATATATATAAATGCTATGGATGGCACTAATAATTGGAAGTTATTATTGTTATAATTGGTCAAACTATTGGGTTTTTGTAATCAATCAGTTCTTTATATAAAAATCCATTCAATATGAGTATTATTATAGATGGCCAAATAAATTGCTATTAATTTCGCCCAACAATGCCATCGGTACCACCTCCATGTCGCTGGCGCAGAAGGGTTGCCAAATCGTTCTATGGAATTGCACAACTAGAGCTGTCAGTTACAACGGGCAAACCCGTCACCTCAGGAAGTTTTAACGAAATTTGATCGTTCTGTCTCCCGTGAGGTGAGCGCAGAAGACTTAACAGTCCACCGTCAAGCTCCGCCACATGCCCTGAAGAGGCCAAAGCCTTATCCGCGAGATAAGGCTTTGACCTCTTCAGGGCATGTTACCCAGCGCGTTTACACGCCCTTACTTCCAGTTGCGACCAGATTACTCCGGTCTCTCGACTGGTTACGAGTTCGAGGTCGCTTGCGCGGTCCTCTCCCTTACGAAGCGGTGAAACGGTGTAAACCGAATCTATCGCGGACCACGGCATCCTTTGCCCGGCTGTTCACCCAGGATCGGGTAGCCGATGGTCGTTTCAAGAGCAGTCGCCGTAAGGTCCGCAACCAACCCCGCTCTATAGGAAACAGTACTGCTTCCAGACTCCCCCGACTATTAGTCAGAATGTGCGCAGAAGGAGGCGCAGGAGGTGCGGTGGAGCCCACCGGATGGGTGTTGACCCGTGAGTGTGACCGACCCTGAGCAAATAGGTCTTCGTGGCCAACTCAGCAAGAGCCCATTAGCTCCCATGGAATTGCAGAATATAATACCATATACAAGGTGCTACCGAAATGTTCGGTGAATTTGAATGTTGCGGAACCATTGGTGGTACTACCTGCGGCCGCTAGATGTGGTCAACAGTAAGTACTCTTTGTGAATCAATGTGCCAATGGCCGTGCAGCCGAGTGGATGCATTGTTGAGTTTCGTGTATTTGTATAAAATTGTGTTTTAGTGTATCGGCAATTTTCTAAATGGCAGATTTTAAAGAGCAAAGAAACTGCATCAAATTTGCTTCAAGCCTAAAAAAACTGCTGTAGAAACCCATAACATCTTGTGGAAGCATTTGGCGAGAGTGCTATGTGTAAAAGTAAAACTTTTTTGTGGTACAAACGATTCAAAGATGGACGAACGACAGTCGACGACGAAGAGCGTTCAGGACGACCGTCAACAAGCCCAACACCATAAAACATCGCAAAAGCACGAAAGGCTATTGTTGTAGATTGTAGATGAACAATCTATGATGTTAGTGCAATCATACAAATGTCATTCGGGTCCGTGCAACGCATCTTGTCAGACAATTTGAACATGAAAAGCATTGCTGCAAAACTGTTTGACAGAATCGCTAGTCGTTGGAATTTTTTGGTTTCCAAAAACACGGTAGTGATTCCCCACTCACTCTATACGCCTGACCTCGCCCGTGCGACTTTTTTCTCTTTCCCAAAATAAATTTTCAATTGAAAGGCCGTCGTTTTAACACAGTTGGGAAAATCCAGGAAGAAACGTTGAATGTGCTTCAAACGCTTACACTCGCAGACTTCCAAGGATGCATGGAATCCTGGAAAAAAACGCTGGGATCACTGTACTTCTTCCCAAAGGGGCTATTTTGAAGGAAAAGGTGGAAATTAGAAGTTACGATAAGTTATGAAGGTGTTGAACTCAGCTTTCAATGGCTTCACCGAACATATCCGGGCCCATTGGCAATAAAGGAGGGTGTCGGACGAGGTGGGACTAGTGAGCGGCCGCTCTACAGTTCTCCAGCGCGCGTGACGTTTCGGCTCGCTACAAGCCCTCATCAGCTAGTCTGCGATGACTAGGACGCGGAGAACCACCAGTCCCGCCCTCGGCCTCCCTCTCTCTACCTATCCATATTCTGTAGGATGCCTCCAGTGCCGCTTTCGAGGCTCTCTCCATGTATGAGCTCAGCGCCGCTCTTGGCAGGCCTAAATTCTTGAAGAGGCTGTAGAGTGACTTCGCCGGTAGTCCTCTTGCTCCGACTTCCACGGCGAAGAGATCAGTCTTAAATCCGTTTCTCACTATCCGGTCTACCGGTATGTTGCTTTCCCATGGGACTGTAAGTTCGACGAGTACAACATGCTTTGTCGCCATTGAGAATATGAGAATATCCGGTCTGTAAGCTGTGGTACAGATTTCTGAAGGCATTTGGTAATGCTTCTCATGTGTGTCCATCAGCAATTGCCAGTCCTTTACCTGGTAAAATTCCCCGAACTTTTGGGTAGCACCTAGTAAAATCAATGGTAGCAGTAAAATCAACATTATATTTTGAATTATTGTCCACTGTTTCAATTGCCCCCGGTATACCCTACTAGAGTTCTTTCCAAGTCAATTTTGATAGATTTTCACAGTGCTGCATGCTGAAAGATATTTCGGAATGTGCCATACCTGTCCATATAGGTCATCTGTTGCCGTTGAATGTCTGGCGCGTGTTCGGAATGTTGGTTGCCTTCATTTTGGTAGTTAGCTGAAGAGTATGCCCGGCCGAGGGTTCCAGGACCCATTCCTTCCTGTAATCACATACAACAACATGCTCAACAATCAGAAAGTTTCTGATTTTTGTCATTTCACCATTTGTTTTGTCATGTTACTGTCTCACCATCGGTAGAACAATAATTAGGCAGATTATGGTTTTTGGAAATTTAGTGTTTTTTTTATAATTTTAGGGTTTATAGTAGTAGATTATTCGTTTTTTTTGTACCCTTTGAGGATCATAAGCTTTGCGTTAGAGTATGGAAGTTTTTGGTTTTATAAAACTGTTAAAGGCGATATAAATAACATGTCAGTTTTGTGAAAATTGGTTGGACATAAGTGTCCATGAGGTCTATAAAGATGCAACTTTTCGAAAATTTGATTATTTTTTTATTGAACTCAGAAATCATACCTACTAAAAGAAAAAAAAACATATTTAAAAAGTTGCAATAAATATTTTATTTATTTATCTAAAATCACCAGAGTTTGTTGTTCATTTGCAATATAAAAAAACGTATATATTTTATTTTTTTTTGCTAATATTAAAGGTCATCTTGGCATACCCGGCAACGAAGAGGCCGACAGACTGGCAACACTGGGCACACTGGAATGCCTGGTGGAGCCAGTTGTTGGGTCCCCTTCGCTATAGGTAAGAAATCATCAGGGACTGCTTGGAGCAGGAACATCGGGCATCCTGGAAACAGAGCCAAGAATGCCGCCAGGCAAAGGCCATGATGGAGCAACCACTTCTTAAGAAAACCAAGTCCCTACTTGACATGAGCAAGAAGAACCTTATATAACCACCATCGGTCTCCTCACTGGACACACGACCCTTAGAGCACATCTATTTAACCTTGGCTTGACCGAGAGCAAGGACTGTCGAATATGTGGCGAAGAACCTGAAGACAGCATACACATCGTTGGTCGCTGCCCAGGCCTCACTGGAAAAAGACAGTTTACTGGGACGAACCTTTCTCAAACCCAACTTGAAGGTCAGTGATTTGTATGGACAGGTAAGCAGTACCATGTAGGTATGGCCGCAAAAAATGTACAAATAACATTTGTAACACACGTTACGTACATGATAGAATGTTACACATTTACGTTATACTTTTCGTTACATTCACGACATAAAAAAGCGTGCGACATAAACTAAACTTCAAATATCATTTCATTGCAAACAACTATGGATTGTGACGTAGGTTTACCGTTTTCTGTGATAATAAACCTTTTTAGACACGTTAACAGTAAAAATAATAAACAGTACTTACTTAGCAATCAAACACACAAAAAATAATATTTTTTGACGATAAATCTAATGTCAACACAAATCACGATTTTCATTCGAATAATTAAGGCAGACTTTTATTTTGAATGTTGGCATCTTGCTCAATAGTGTTGCCATTTATGAAATAGCAGAAATAACAAAATTACTCAAAGGAAAATGATAGAAACAAACGTTATATTCATGATATTACACACTCATCATAAAATTGGACACTTTTTTTAAAACAATCAAAATGGTAACTAAAACGATTTTTTTATAAGCACGTTTAGTATCATAAAGCTTTAGTATAATTTAAAAATACAAAAAACAATTCTGTTTAGGAAGTGTTGGCAGTTTTCTTTGGCCGTAGTTGGACAAAAAGTTTTTGTATGGGAGTGAAAGCAGTACTATTTAAATTATATTTAAAAAAAAACTGTTTCTAATGGATATTAAGATTACATTTCTGAAATTAATCTAAGCAGAAGCTCGTCTTTCAGATCAATGTACAACAAATCTCATTTATCGAATGCCTTTAAAATTATGACAAACAAAAATAATATTTGTATATTTTTTTGCAGTCATACCCTAGTACGAATTAAAACTGACATTATGATGCTGATCCTGTGATAGTCACCTGCAGTACTTCGCAATAGCTTATAATTAGGCAGTATAAATAAATCAAAGTGCGGAAGGAATTTGACATTTAGGGAATTCAAAAATAAATTAAAGAAATGGTTATCGAATCATGACAGACTAACCATACATCAAATGTTAGAAATAATAGTATAATAAAACTTAGGTGCACAAATTATTAACATATTTTTAAACTTATATGTTAAGTATTTTTTAACATTGAACTAACTACCAAAAAATATTTGACTTTGACAATGAATTATACTTTTAGACTAGGTATTTTTATATTAAATCTTATATTACTTAAAACATAATATTAAATATTAAGGTGGTTGCTACCTGTCTTTTTTCATACAAAAAATTCCTGCAGAATACTAGCGATTGAAGAAAGTTACGTTATTAAAACTATGATAATCCAGTAAATAAAAAAAAATGGTGTACGCGTTTCGAATTTCAACCAGTTTGAACAGTTATTTTATATAGAAACTTAGAAATGAAAATCTTGATATTCTAGTAGGATCTATGATTGGATTAGTGACTGTTATACACACGATGACATTTTTAACACTATCCGTGACAGTCGGTGTGATAATCGAATTGCAATGCCAAAACATTTTATTTCTTCCTACAAAAGTCATATATCAGAGGGAGATGAATGATCGCCTGTCTGTCTTTCTCATCTTCATTCTTTTTATTTTTCCTATATGGCAAGGGTCTTATTGTTCGTGAAATCAATGGTTTGGGATAATGTCGATAATACCGGTATCGATAAAAATCGAATTCTGACGGATAATGTTCTACTTTCATTATAATTTATAAAATAAAAGAAAAACAATAATAATAAATTGTTATAGTGACAATATTTCAATGGCAATGCGATTCCTAACCGATTTTATACAACGGCAATATAATAAAAGAAACCACAAAAATAATCAATCACCGATTACACCGATATATCGATGAACGGTCACTCAATCGATGACTCCCTCACTCTGTCTAGAAACCGAATTTTGACGTGCGGTGAGCGTGTGCGCAGTGGTGTTTGTTCGCTGCTGTATCAATAAATACGACGCGCTTCGCTGTGTTTTGTTTCGAATTGTGTGTAATTGTTTATTGTGCGTTGTTCAAATTCTCGACCGGCCGAAAATGAGACGAAATACCTTTGCTAAGGACTGCCATGTCAAGCATAAATATGCCGGTCCTGTCAATCGACGTCGTTCTAAAGCAGCTTTCAAAAGAAAACATAATGACGCTGAAAGGTAAATTATTATGTATCTGAAAAACGCACATGTTGGCGATAACATTTCAAAAGAATATACGGTATGCGATTTCGGCACCTCTACAAGATGTCTCGCTGACGACCAATCTGATTCCGAATCTGTAAAAATCGCGCGGACTTGAGATATAGGCGAGATAAAGCAAGACAAAATTGTCCGCATAAAGATTTTTACAGATGCGAAATCAACAACGTCGATATAATATAGTCGGGTGACGTTTAAAACACCTTAAATTTAGAGGAGATGCTGAAACTGCATACCTACCTATATTTTAATAAAACAACCATCAAAATCGACTTTTAGAAGGTTGATTTTGAGATGAATTAAGAATTATGTTAGTTTATTTTTTGCAGCCGCATGTATTGGCGTTTACCGGAAGTATCGTCGTCAACACCTTCCATAAAAACATACCAACGGAGTGATAAGAGGCCCCGAGTGGATGCAAATTGGTCGGTGCAATCTGATGAACCTTCGACGTCGGCTGGTGTGGCTGATGTTGCAGATGAGGTGAATGTAAACTGGCCATCAATAGACCCGGAATTAGAAAGTCACCAACTTCAGTATGATGCAGCAGATGTGGATCACCTGAAGGGCCTCGATGGCTATCGAATCGTTGACGTTCACCACTTTCTACAAAAGTCCATGAATTTGCAATATGATCACTCGAAAAAATGTACCGGAGGCAGAATTGCTTTTCGCAGCGAGAGTTTCAAAGGCATCGTCTCCTGGATGACTTTTGGGTGCACAGGATGTGACCAAACTTGGATTTTGTCGACTGAACCAAGTAATAAGCCGGCTTTGAATAAGGCATTCGTTTGGGGAACCTTGACCTCTGGAAGCTATTATGCTCAAACGTCGCACTTATTGAGCGTAATGGACGTACATATCATGTCATCGAAGCTCTTCCGAACAACCGAGCGAATGTTAGGAAACGTTTGGGAAGATCATCTCTGGAAAGAAATGCGCTTAGCAGGAGCTCAAGAGAGAGACGAAGCTATAAGAAAAGGAAATGTGTCTGATGATGGAGTCGCATTTATAACTGTTTACGTTGATGGAGGCTGGTCGAAACGATCTTACGGCCATAATTTTAATGCTGCTTCAGGAGCTGTATGTCAATATTTTTATTTATACATGAAAGTTCCGCCATTCCAATTACTAATTCACCTATTTTTTTACAGGCTTGTATTATTGGGAAACATACAAAAAAATGACTATTTCTTGGTATTAAAAATAAATACTGTTATGGTTGCCAATATTACGAGAGAAATAACATGCCAACAAAGGATCATAATTGCTTCAAAAATTATGAGGGAAGCTCAACTGCAATGGAAGCAGAAATTATTGTGGAAGGATTTTCAAGAAGCATGGATATACATGGATTACGCTTTTTGGAATTTATAGGAGATGGAGATTCGTCAGTATATGCCAGGTTACGGGAACGCGTTTCGTATGGCCGAAAAATAAAAAAGCTGGAATGTAAAAACCACGCTATTAAAAATTATACCAGTGCCCTATATAAGGTAAAACTTTTATTTCTATTTTTAAAACTGAAAATTTTCCAGTGCCTAAAAAGTTTATTTCACTTACAGATTGTGAATAACAGTAAGTTACCACTTCTTGGCAGAAAATTGTTGAAAAGCAAAATGCAAAACCTAACAGTTTTGGCACGCAAGAGTATAATACATAATTGTATTAATGGTAATGCTGCCAATTTGCGACGTGATTTTAAAAACAGCCTATTGCATGTGTTCGGTGAACATTCGACATGTTTGCCTTATTACTGTAAGTGGCAATTGGCAGATTCGGGGGAGCCGGATGAAAATGTTCTAGACGACATAAAAAAATTTGAAAATGTATGGAGCTTCATGATGGCAGCTTTGGACTTGTTACAAAGAAAGGCTGACAGGCTTCTCCACAACGAGACAAATAATTGTGCAGAAAATTTTATGAGCCTTATAGCCAAGTTCAACTGTGGTAAAAGACTCAATCTGACGAAGAGTGGATCATTCCAGAGAAGAACGCATATCGCCGCACTCAATCAATTGTCCGGTGGAAAATGGCACTCAACAGCTTGGAAGTCAGCTACAACTATGAGCCCTGGAGCGTCGTTCAAGAAGTATTTTAGTAGACTGGAGAAGTATAAGGAAGTGAGAAAAAAACACATTAGAGTTCGAAAACTCTTCAAAGGAAAAAAACAGGAAGCTGATAAAGACTATGGTCCTTCACCTGATAATCCTCCACCAAATTATACGGAATCAGAGTTAAAAGAATTATGCGATGAGAAGATCACTGAATTCCAGGTTAGTATATTTTACCACTAATCACTTTATATTTTGATTGGGCCGGCCTAATGTAATGTTTTTTTACTTTAGGTAACGGGACAAGATGCAGTCAGGATCGAGAGAGAAACTGTTGGTCAACATTCGAATGATTTGTACAACACTTACAGGGAAAATCGGCTAACAGCATCATTATTTGGAATGGTTGGTAAAAAAAACATCTGAAGAATATGTTTATATATATATATTTTTTTAAAATTTTATTTAAGCGGATTGTAAGATTAGTAAAGGTTGCACCTTTGCCGGACGTTTCGGAGCGGCATTTTCTGACCACTACGGGTGTATCCTCATCATCAAAGACCAAAACTTTGTTTCAAACCTTGGTCGGCAAATCCAAATAGTACAGCCAAGTCTCGTCATCTATCACGATGTTGTTCACATGCCGAGATTTTCTCTTATCAAACTTTTTGTAGCATCTCCCGGCACCATGTTACACGTCGTGTCATCTGCTCTTCAGTCAGTCGATGCGGCTGTCAGTCAGTCAGTCGATGTATATTAGTTAGTTGTAAGGCGCCTGCTTAAATAATTTGTTTTTGTATTTATTTTAGATTTGTAAAAGGAGGCTGAGTACACCTTGCCACAATCATGTCAAACAAGTGCTATACAAAACTGCGTTTTCCTCATCAGATATGGCATACGGCAGAATACATGAAAATGTAGCAATCCAAAGATTCGAAAATGAACATGGCAAAAAAGTGAGTCCCTCGGGACTCTTTGTTGATGTAAAATATGGATTTCTCGGCGCTAGCCCTGACGGTAATTTTTTATTTTTTGCTTTTTTGTGTTCTGCCTAGTCTCATTATTTTTTTTTTTAAAAGTGGCACATTTTACCAAAGAAAATAATGAAATGGTGTTATGTACATGTACCTTTTTTGTACATGTACCTTTTTTGTACATGATTATTATATTTCAGGGAAAGTGGTTGATGAAAACGCAATAGTGGAGGTAAAATGTTTTCCATCAATTGCAAGGTTAGAGGAGAAGAATTTAGTTAAAATTGCGGAAACTAAAAAAAATTTTCCATTGAAAAATGAAAATGGGGTACTGGTTATCAATAAACGACATAATTACTATTATCAGGTGTGTATTTTTTTCAACATTTTAAACCCTTAGCTTATTTTAGATACAATAATACTTAATATTAAAGATATTAATTTTTACAGATTCAAGGACAACTTTGCATAACTGAATGCTATTTTATCTGCTTTGTGGATGCCTTCACACCGATAGTAGTATTAGAAGTGGTGCCCGATCAAGCCTTTATTAACGACATGATACCAAAATTGGTAAATTTCTATAAAAAGTGTATCCTACCGGAGATTATCTTACGGAGAATACCCTCGAAAATGAAGTGCCTTGATCCTGCTGAAATGAAGATACTCAGTACACAATCCAGAGGAGTCAATGTAGCTTCTTCTGGTCCTATAGTTTCTGGACTTTCAACAGAAGTGTCTGAATAGCCTTATATGAATAGAATTATTATTATTATTAATATATATATATATATATATATATATATATATATATATATATATATATATATATATATATATATATATATATATATATATATATATATATATATATATATATATATATATATATATATATATATATATATATATATATATATATATATATATATATATATATATATATTTGATATGGTTTGTAAAGAAATCCTTTTATAGGAATCCTTTTATAGGATTCGATGAAAAATAAAATTCGTAAAAGCTACATAAAAAGCAGCGAAATAATACGACAATGTTATTTATTATAGTACAATTTATTAAAATAACAAAATGAAATTTTAAAAAATGGTACGGATCATATCTTACAGCGGGCCGGATCCGGCCCGCGGGCCGGTTGTTGTCCATACATGATTTAGGTTATATAACAAAAACATCCTCTTAGCCAAATAATTAATAATTTAACATTTCCTTTTGTTACCTAGATTGGAAAGAGTCAGATCTGATAGTTTATTTATTTATTTTAGTAATGCAAATATAATATTTTAGTTTACAATTTCAGATAGGCCGTCGGAACCAGTGTTGTTGCTGATGCAGGTTTTTTAAATATCAGCGGATGCTGATGCTGATGCTGATTATTTGAGATCAATATCAGCTGATGCTGATGCTGATGCTGATTTTAATTAATTAGGTAAATAAAATATATCCAAATATCAAATTGTAAGTAAAAGTGATCATTTTATTAGATATTTGAAATAAAAGGCAAATTATAATAATTATGTGACTTTTAATTATCGAAAACATCTTGAATACGTAAAGTGATATTACCTGACATACCTATATAAATAAAATATAATTGCCTGTACACCACTCAACTTACATCTGTTTTTAATTAATTAATACTGAAATTGTATTAACGGTAAATTATATTTCAAAAACAATAGCTGAGCTGCCTTTTCAGCTTGCAGTCGATTACGGGAAGGTTTATAAATAACTCCGGCACTGCTGAACAATTGTTCGCTAGGAACACTTGCCGGCGGAGATGACAGAAATCTCCGAGCCAGTGCAGAAAATTCTTTATATGTATTTGTTCCATGCGTTCTCCACCAGTCAAGTGGGTTTTGTGACACAATAATCTTTTTTTCTTTGTAATATTGTCTTAGCAGATTTTTAAGTTTCAAATTCGCATCCGCAATTGAGTTATTGATGTCACTCTCACTACTTTCTTCGTCACTTGAATCTAGCAAAACTGCAAGTTCACTTTGCAGGGTTAGTCTACTAGCTCTGCTAGTTGAGGGCTGTTCTATGTCTCCTGCTTTCATCAAAGGAGCAGTTCTTCTTGACCTCTTAGGTGATGATGGACCAATTTCGTCTCTATTTATATTGGCTAGTTTTAGAATTTCAGTCTCAACTCTTTCCATTGAAATTTCACTGAAGAATTTGGTTTTATATCGCGGATCCAAAAGGGTGGATATTGCGAATAAGAAATTATTTTTTATATCATCAAATTTATCGGAAATATTTGTTTTTAAGGTAGTAATAAGATGTTTTATCGCGTCTGAGTTATCTGTTTTAGCTAATTGGTCGTCAAGTTTCTTCGTAAGTACATGAATAAGCGGAATAACGGATGAAATCAAAGCATTTGAATTGCTTAGTTCCCGTGTACTTTCTTCAAAAGGTCGCAACAACTCCACACAGTCTTCCATAAGTTTCCACTCTTCGGGTAAAATAGCTTGTATGTTGTGGTTATTATTACGGTAAATGCTCAATGAATCTTTGATTTTCAAGTATCTTTCCATCATATAAAAGGAACTGTTCCATCTCGTGACGCAGTCTTGAAAAACTGTTAATTTTGGTTGATTGAGGCGTTCTTGAATAGCATTCAATTCTTTCTGTGCTATTGTCGAGTGATTGAAATGGTTCGCAATTTTTTTAATTTTTTGTAAGATGTCTATTATGCTTTGATGGGACTTTAACCCATTTTTCACACATAATTGAAGTTTATGCGCTGTGCAATCTATATCGCTGAACTCTGATATTGCCATGGCCCTTTTCATATTTGACCCTTCGTCTCTAATAATGCAGTGTACTTGATTTTTGGATATACCCCATTCAGTTAACATAGATTCATATTTTTCGGCAATAATATCTCCTGTATGGCGATTATCGAAAGTTTCGCATTTTAGTATTACCGATTTGCGATCAAAATTTTCGGTAATTCCATGACAAGTTAAACTTAACAAAGAAACATTGGCACTTGGATCCGTCCAAATGTCTGATGTAAATGTCATGTATTTAAATTCCTTTATAACTTTTTTCACCTCTGCAGCAACTTTTTCGTATAAATCTTTACAGACATAGTTAGTGAAAAAATTGCGGCCTTTTAAATTATATTTTGGCATAACCGCTAGCATGAGTCTTCGGAAACCAATACCTTCCACAAAATGAAATGGCAAGTCCTGAACAGCAATCATCTCGCCGATTAATTTGTCAATAATTAAACTCTTTGGGTTATCTTTGTCATACTGTTTATCCTTTCGAAATGCTTCCTCTAGTGATTGTTGCTTTTTTGCTCGCTGAATTGGTGTTAGTATTTTACCTAAAACAAATAAACTAATTTTACTCTCTAAAATTTAGACATGGAGGTTGGGTTCTAGGTTAGGTTGTATGTTAGGTATTAAATTATCGCATTTATAATAATAGTAGGAAGGAAGTAAGATACATAACATTTATTAGACAGTTATATTACCTACTAAATAAAGAGGTGTACAAAATCGCAACGCGCTTCTTTGCCTCCCCCACAAGGTCACACAAGTCACAACCCCGCAAAGAATACAGCGTATACATGTTTTTTTTTAGAAAAAAGTCAAAAATAATAAAATAACGATTTTCCTGGTTAGTTCGACGATGTACTGAATCACCCACTTCAATGATATCACTAACTAAAAACTCACCCGTATGTTTAACTAAATAAGAAAATTACCCTACCTTCTTCAGCAGTTCCGGCGGCTTCCAGGTTTTCGATCTCACAGCTTAAAAAACGGGTATGCTCTTCTGGATGTTTAAACTTCAAGTGATTTTTTAACGAGGTATTAGTACGTCCTTTGCGAGAATAATCCATTTTACAGATATTACACTTTGCGGTATCTTTATTTACTAATGTAAAATACTTCCATACTTCACTTTTCAATGGCGGAGGCATTATAAAACTTGTGGTTTACTTACACCGACAATGTCTGCTGCGGTAATGAGTCAGTCAATCTTGCATTCGTTTATTGTCGCGGCTAGCCGCGCAGGTGCATGTAACACCTGCGCGGCTAGAGTCCCCCGGGATCCCCCGAATCAAGAATCCCCCGGGATTTACAAGTCGTACGAGTGACACGAGATGATACGACCTTGAATATCAGCAATAAAAATCAGCATCGATTATTGCGGATGCTGATGCGGATGCTGATATTGAAAATAATGCGAATAATCCGCTGATGCTGATGCTGATGCTGATATTCGCAACAACCCTGGTCGGAACTATGCACAATAATATTAAACATTTAATTTTGTAGTTTGTATAGTGGTAAAATGAATGGTTTACCACCTCACTAGGAATACCTGTATCAAGGTGGTTTTATATTGCCTGTTGAGAAGGCATATTATCTCCGCTATTAGGTTTTTTTTAATAACAACTTAAAATCTTGAAGACAGAAAGAAAGGAAAAACTATTTTACTTTAAATATTCTTACATTCTATGCATACAATATACGTTAAATACATTTATATAATAAAAACATATTATTATAAATAGGTTTTTACATTGTAACATTCATTTTATATTACATTGGTTTAAAAAAACATCCATAAAAATTGCAGACGTAGTCGACAGTATAAATGAACAGTAGTAAAAATTGACAGATAAAATATTATAAAATGTACAATATAACAGTATTATAATTACATACAATTGTGAATTAAATGAATTGTAAATTAAAAATGTTTCTTTTTGATGATCTATCCTTTTCACACATTTTTCCTGTCTTGTGGATTAGTATGTAATGTTCTGATGTCAGTGCTCAAATACGTCAGTGATGATGTGCAAGATTAGTAAGTAATGTACTCCAGAGCTCGGCGTCCAATTAGAGCGTGGAATCGCCCTGGTCCATCGTTTACGCAGATTATCTTCCTTCTGGAATGACTGAAACTGGAAGCTCTAGAGAACAGTCGATTTGATTTGCATCAACACAGCATTGTCTCGGCATCTAAAAAATAAAATCTGGTATTAGCAGTGATATTACACCCTAGCTGGTTCGAATTTGTTTGTTATGTTCAACTACATATCATTGATTCCAGTCAGTCGATAATAGCATCGATGATGATCGTCTTCATTGAGTGTCGCTTGGTTGATCATCATCGCCGTCTATCGTCTCGGGAAAAGCCACTTACAGATAGCATGCAAGCATATGCTTCAATTTGCTCAATTTTAAATTCCAATTTGCATATATTTGAAACTTTGTTATTTATTAGTTATTGCTACCAGTTATACATTTTTGATTTTTAACATCACCTGACTATTCACCATGCTGATTCTGAAATTATTTTTTGTCGGACTCAATAAATAAGAGAGATATAAGTCAAACACCTACATTTCGGTAGGTTAGGTTAGTTATTTTTAAACAATACAAAAAACTTATACCTACTTCGAACCTTTTGTGTTCGAACTAACCTAAAAAAAACTAACCTACCGAATGTACCTATATAAAGCAACCTACCGAAATGTATAGGTGTTTGACACCATATCTCTCTTATTTATTGAGTCCGACAAAAGATAATTGCAGTTTCGGAATCAGCGCGGTGAATATAGTCAGATGATGTAAAAAAACAAAAATGCATAAATTGCAGCGAGCAGCATCAGCGAGAATAACGATTTTTTCGCGGAAAAGGATTTGTTTATGTATGTAGGTACGTAAAACAACATTTTTGTGGAGAAAAAGATCTATATTTACCTTAAATAGTTGTTGCAGATAGGCAGGTGAGTATTTTACATTTTGATCACAATTGTACATAAAAACCACAAAA
Organism: Micropterix aruncella; assembly: GCA_944548615.1. NCBI lineage: Eukaryota > Metazoa > Arthropoda > Insecta > Lepidoptera > Micropterigidae > Micropterix > Micropterix aruncella. The sequence continues at coordinate 31,011,189 of OX155967.1, forward strand.
ACGAAATAATTGTACAAAAAAACAAGCCGTCACGAAATATGTAGGCCGGTTTACTGACCCACTAATCATATAAATGGTTGCCACATCTAACTTGCGCGCGCCGTTGCCACATTTCACTTGTGACCTTGGCGAAATTTTGACTGACACACGCACACTACCTTTGACATCACTAACACTCTGATACGGATTGGCGGAGCTGGGAAATCGAAACTTATCCTGTATATTACTAAATATTTACAGTATATACAATTCTCGCAATATTTTAAAAAAATGCTTTATTCTCTTAGGTACTCGCGTTTCAAAATACGTAATTTTATTCATAAAGGAGACAAGCTAGTGATTTATTTTCATACGAAAATAATTAAAACTTCACATCAGCGCCATCTATTATAGTGTAAGATTGACACAGCTAGGTAGCAACGCCCTTAATGACTGTTTCTTTCTTTTCTCACATATAACTTTATTTATATTATTTAATCGAATTTTATATTATATTTATTGCCGATTTAATAATGGAATTGCTTTTTTTTTTATTATATATTTTTAATATTTTTTTATTATTATTATTTTTTATTTTATTCTGAAGACCACATTTTAGGGCAATTTAGTGTCATTAGCTTTTTACTAAAACTTGTACATTTGTAGGCAACCAAGCAATCAAGCAAACTTGATTGTAATATTGGAGTCCTGTCCACCCTAGAACGGGCTAGTCCCAGTTGGGTGACAGAAACAAATAAGCAAAAGGTTAAGGTTTTGCCATTCGGTTCCTGTTATTTTTGTAAGCTAATCAATGTTTTATAGTAATTAATTCTTAAATAATAAATAAATAAATAAGTACTGCTTGGATGGCGTTTGAGTGTAAAATATCTCGAGCAACTACAGCTTGCCAAAAAAGAGTAGACAAAAAATCGACGTGGGAAAAGAATATTTTGCTGCGGCAACACCAACCCTTATGTCAAAAAATGGCTCGCTTTAGCGGAGTTTGCGGTATTGCATTAATTTCGTCGTTTCTTCTCGTTTTCCACATTCTTTTACGTCGAAACAAATAAAGCCTTCCGAAGCGGAGATAGGCAGGCTATTTTTAATGTATACAAAAGATGTGTAGCATTTTTAATTTATACAAAAGATGTGTAACTTTCACAGGTAATAAAACATTGTTGTTTTTAACAAAATTATAAAGATTTCTTGTAATTCATACAGGCAAGACGATACATTTCGCTGATAATAGTACTTGTAGGTATATTACTTTGAGGTTTGATTATTATATTTACCTGAAATACGGGTTTAGGCTCTGCGGCTGGGTCGGAATGGGGAACAGCCGGTAGTGTGGCGGCACCCTCAGGAACGTCAGCCGGCGCCACTTGACCGGAACGCACCAAGTAGTTGAGAAGGTCACGCGACGCGTTGTTCTGAGCATCCTTCACACCAAATTTTTTAAATTTATATTAAGCTTATTAAGCAGTTAACCGTTCAGGCAGCTTGAGCCATCACCTGCTCATCATCTTGGCTCGGCCCAGCTCTTATTAAACCCCATCCAGTAGCCTCGTCGAAAAGGGTTAAATCTGGAAAGGACTCTGTCACGGCGGGTGGATCGAATCCTCCAGATCTAATCTATTGTCAGATCTAATCTACTGTGCACTCCTGCGAATAACCGGGGTGGGGGATTTGGAAACGATCTTACTCGTTTCTTAAGCAGCAGTGGTGGTTGTTGACCAGACCCGGGATTCTGAAGTGGCGATGCGATACATCAACGCGACACGACATTAAATGCAACATCGTCCTTGATCCGATGACTCGATCAGATAACTGATTCTGTTACATAATAGTAAGCTAATCTCGGTACACGATACTTCCCACTTGATTCCCACCACGATATCGTTTTTTGATTGGTCGGGGTCGGCCCTTCAGCAATGAGCTGCAAATGCTCAATTCGAACCGGGCTCTGAGCGTGCTTAGCGCTTTGAGCTATGGGCAATTCGGATTGCATCCTTTATTTATTAAATTGAATATCATTATTTCTCGGCGCTATATTCAAATTTCGTCTTTGGTGGGAATAGTTAGCTATTACTGCTGAATAGGGTTTTTTACCGCTATTTCCCAGCTATCTCGAAGAGCAACGACATGCACACGACACCGCATGTGCTGTCGCCTTTCCTAACTTTACTTCTGACAATTGAAGGACTGTGAAATCACTTCCAGAATTGCAAATATCGTAGATTGACGACAATCGTGTATTGTATTGTCACTTCAGAATCCGGGAGCTGATGTCAGCTTTTCTTGAAAAGACTTGTTGGCCACCTGATCCCGTGTGAAAGACAGGCAAAGGACGCCCGCGATAAATTCAAACTGAATTATGGCTTGCAAGCGACTTCGGACCCGGAATCAGACGGGGGAACGGAGTAATCTGGCCAAATCTGTTAGTTAGGGTGCGAGGCTGCTTTCTGGTGCGAGGCTCACTTGAAAGGTGTTTCTCTGACAGGCTAGTTGGCTTAGTTAGATGGTGCCTGATGGTGGGCTGCCTAAGTCCCTAAGTCGGTACGTTCATCCCAGTCCCGAATTCTGAATTGACGACACGATACACATTATCGTTGCTCGAAGCAGAAGCTAAAAAACTGTTATCGTATGTTGACAGCTTGTAAATTATTGCACTGTGTTTAGGTGGTAGATCGAAGTTAATCGATAAATAGAGCGAGACATCCTTCCGTGTCTGCATCAAACTTATTCGGGAGATTTTTGAGGAGTTACTTCATGATCATTTTCTTACAAATTGTGTAAAAACACTGCAATAAAATCTGCTTAGAAACTCATCTCGCACGTACGATAAAAAAAAAAGCTAAGCGGTCACTTTAGTAGACTATAGCTTCTCAACCTTATTTTACCCACCGCCCACATCGACAATATTTTTTTCTAGAGCCTACCATTTTTTTTACTTACCATCTGTCGCAAATCGGACACAGCTATTGCTACGATTGTATTAAAACATGTAATTATACTGTAATATTATATAGTCGAGAGAGAGGATATGACACAGAAATATTGTTCAAAGGAATTTTTCGGATATCTGCAGCTGGTTTATGGAGCACAGTGGTTATTACTTCATTTACGCTGGTAAAATTAAATCTTCCTTATATGTGCCTTGCATTGGCGATGATGGATTTGTGGAATTTTTGATGAATCCGTATTTGTTATAATCCACACTATACTGCCGTCTTTTTTTTTGCTTCCAACATGGTTTTTACTTTACAGATACATAGGTAGTGTAAAGATCAACTCTTAAAATCCTGTGATCGATTGTGCGCTATAATGTAATGAAAATAAAATTAACGATCACTGCCTTTATATACATAGGTCGGAGACATTCCAACCTATATGACCTTCTGACGAATTGGCAGATGACAAACAAAAGGTTATGTTCACTTTCAAACCCGAACGCATCGAAATAAAAATGTCAAAAATCAGCTGCTTCTTCAGTGTCAAAAATCAGCTGTTTACTTTGCTTTATTGGTAAGTGATTAGTGTATTTTTTTTGTCTTTTTTAGACTATACTTTTTTTCATGCCCACGCCCTCACTCTGCCATCTCAACACCCCTAACTTTCTCTGGGTCTTCTACTGCCCCCCTGAAAGTCTCGAACGCTCATAAGAGGGCGTTAAAGCCCACGTTGAGAAGTTATACTCTAGACTTATCGTAATTGCGGCGATTCCCCAGACGGCATATCATGACTTGTCGTCATTCTTAACCTTTCTTTCCACGATTCAACTGCTATCGAAAAGTCGGCTCTTCGACTTAGCTAGAGTGATTAGTTTATTTTATCTAGCGTGCGGGGTGCTTTAATGATTTGTAAGAACATGATTACGCAGCAACTCTTCAAAAATCTTCTAAACAATTTTGATGCAGAAGAGGAAGAATGTCTCGCTCTATTTGTCGATTAACGTCGATAAGTAGGGTTGCCAGATGTCCGGTATTTAAGCGTACAGTCCGGTATTTTCGAGGCCTGTCCGGTAAAAAATAAATGGTCATACCGGACAGAACAATGTCAGGTATTTTAAGGAAAGTCGGTACTACTGGTCACAAGCGCCTACATAAGTAGGCATATGAAATCCCTCAAACGCAAAACTCGCACGCGCTTCTCGCTCGCTGTCTGTATCTGCGTCTGCGGGCTCTCACTTCACCACTGTATACCCGTCTCACTCACTCGTACTCGCTGCCTGCGTCCACTCCTGCGTCCACACCCGCGCGCGCCCGGTGTGTTTTGTTTTGATTTTTCAAGTTTTATTATTTTATTTTTTTTAATTTATTATTTTTAAGGAAACATACAGCTGTTACAATAAATTTGTTACAAAATTATTAAGTTTAAAAAATAAAGCTAATTACATGTTTCCAATTAAATATTCATAATTTAAACACAACAATATCATTTTTTTTAAGTATTAATACACATAGGGAGAGGTGGGAACTGGGAAGAAAGGAGTCATAATAAGTAAATAAAATTTTATGTAAATATACGTTCCATAATATAGTCATACATATTATTTAAAGATATCCTTGAATAAATATTATTTATAATATATTATATATTGCGATTACAGTGATAAATCAATACCGTCATTAATAATTGCTTTCTTAAGAGCAAATGATGACGTATTGAATACGTCAATATCGCCGAGCTTTGTACATATACATGAAAGCATATACATGAAACAGTTTTGTGCATAATTAGTACTAATCTGCAGAAGGTGGAATAACTCCGTTTGGCGAGTGAGTCGCGATGGTACACGAAAAGATACCATTCCAAGAAGATCAGAACAATCAATGAAACCTGCCAATATTTTATGGAAAAACACCACGTCTGCGCAATATCTTCTTGATTGTAAGGATTGAAACCCATGAAAGGTAGCTGCTTCGTAGTAGTTGGGAAAGGACAAGAAGGAGCGATAATTCAAATGTTTCAGAAAGACATTTTGAATACGTTCAATTTTCTTTATGTTCAATTTTATTTCTTCCCCCCCCTCCCCCCCCCCGTTTGGGGTTGTCCGGTATTTTTTCGCGACTCACCTGGCAACCCTATCGATAAGCCATTTACCAGCAGTGCGATTTTACAGTTTGCCAACATACGATAAAAGTCTTCCGCTCCCGCTTTGAGTGACAACAATCGTATATCCTGTCGTCGCTTCATAATCCCGCCCAGGTTGAAAGAATGATCAATATTGTTATACCTTCCAGGGGTGACGATTTTGCCCGTAGTAGTTGGCAACTCCAAAGTGTATGTATTGGATGTCTATTAAGTGTGTCTGTCTTCATGCAAATTGAAGGTCCAATGACATATTTATAGCTCATTTTATTTCAAAAAAATATTTACTGATTGTAGAAAACTTATATACTAAGCATTAATAAAATATAGAAATTATCAAAACCTCTCTTATGAAGGCACAGATTAAAATGTCATTTAAAAATATAAAATTACTTAAGCAAGTTAATATCTAAATAAAACTGTTAACAAATAAAAATGAGGATATGAGTCAAAATAATAATAATATGTAGTTGCATTCAATTTAAAACAAATGAAATAAAATAAAAAATAGAAAACTTGGAAACAAAATTACAATTTATAATCATTTAAATTAAAAATAAATTATACTAATCATATCGCCTGTGGTCAATTTTATGTAGTCTTGAAACGCAATGCGTTGCGTACACTGTGTACGTAGCGTACGAGGGACAAGTGTGTCTCTACCTTTCAGGCTAGTCAGATATCTATTTCTATCTCTAAAATTACCCTGTGTTTTAGTAAATCTATTAAATCTAAATTTCAAACATACATACCTTCTTATTGGTCGAGTTTCCTGCGGATACATAAGGAATTGTTTCGATCCGGGCTTCGCACAAAAATCTCTGTCTGTGCTTCGGTCCTGGAATAAAGACGAATAACGAAATAAAATTTGTACACCTAACCTTAAAACAAAAACCAAAAATCCTCGAATGCGACTCGAGATACTCGTGGAACTAAAAAATTAACGAGTCGCGTTCGCGAAAATAAGGTTTTTATGCCCAAATACTGCCATTTCGTCGGTTAAAACGTAAAAGAAACTCACCGGTAGCTCGGACATTGTACGTCAACTCCAGCTTTTTCTTCGCCGCGAATTGATGGAGGAAGGATTTGGCGTCGGACGCCATGTCGAGAACTAATCACAACGCTTTCGCTTCAGTAAACAAACAATATTCAAAGCTAGAATCACAAATATCGACCAAAAGCAAAAACCGAAAATTCACGAACGCCGGGAAATCGATAGACCCGCAGATGGAAGATTTTGACAGATGCGATCAGTGATGATTTTAACACAATATGATTTTCGACATATCGATAGTAGAGTTCAGAAAGTGTATTCATTCCCAAAAATTCGACAAAGCAAATCAGTTTCAGTTATAGACGAAAGACATAATTGCAAAATAGACGAAAATCGTCAATTGCACTTAATTTCGTTGCGAGTAAAAATCTACAAGTATATCTTCCCAATTTGATTTTTTATCGAACCTACAAACGCTATGGTTTTAAAGAGAGTACATCCCTACGACTTAAATCATTGCCATGCTAAAGTCAGTGTTGCCAATGGAGCGTTTTCGCTGACATTTTCAATAGAACATGAGCTCCTGATATTTCCCGCCACGCGGGCGCGGTGGAACTATGGTAAATTGGATGGAAATAGATTTGGCATAGACGCACAGGTGGCCGTGCGAGTTTGTTTTTCGGGCGTTGTGTTGCAGTGTCGAACCTCCTCGTCTCTCATGAGGCCCTACTGCATTGAAGCGATGCTTGTTCACCTTCCTCCGTTTCATTGTTTGGGTTTTCTCAATTTATTTTTAAAAGTTTATTTTATTAGTTTAATCATTTTAGTAAAAAAAATTGGCTCCAAGAATTTATTAGCAAACGATAAAAAACTGTTTTTTTAAATACTTTTATTTAATCTCTAATTTACATTATATTGATTATCCAGTATAAATAAAATCAATGATAAAGCTGGACAATATCCAAAGAAGTCCGAAGAATGCTCATGGCGACGTTCTGCGGCGACTTGCGGTTTCTAAAGAGACGTTAAAATGCCTGAAAGGTGACAATATTTTTCACAGAGATAAAAAAACACAATAATTAATGCTTTCAGATGCTGAAATCCGTCGAGATCGACGGTCAGTTACAGTAATGTTTCAAAAATAAACGGAAACATACTTCTTATTTATGTACATTCTTTGGATTGATTCGATTACATTGCGGTGCCTTGCTCATTTGATCTACGATCAGGAATGTCTCCAAGGTCTTGGAGAAAACGGACAACAAATATCAAAGAGCTACGCGTACCTACAGACATGATATTATGACGTATGAGTAAAGAGTTCCGCGCCGATTCAGCTTACTAAAGCAACTATACGCTAGATGACGGTTAAATGATTAAAAGCTTTAAAGCTTTTATATTGAGTAAAAAATCTGTTTTGTCGTCGATTCTATCACCCCTTTCCCGATAAGCAGACAATCCCCCTCGCGCTACAACTTCACACGTGCCGGTTGAATTCACCCGGCGTCGGTCCGACGCCGACATTACCGATTCCGGGCCGATTTTTTCTGACCCGGGCAGTATAGTATGTTCTAAATGTGAGAGCCATAAACGAATTGTGGCCTTGCTGCAACGGCGGCGTCGCGTCGCCGCCTCAAGAAAAAAAAGTTATAGAATGTATAGGGCGCATCCTATGTTTCAAAAAAGACACCTTGAGGGAGCTTTTTATACATTGTTCGGTGACTTATTAGAAAATGAGCAGAATTTTTCGCAGAAATTCTCTAACTAGTTTAGAATATATATCAATTCAGGAATTTGCATTGAAGTTTTGAAACCGGAAGGTTTCACGAGAGTTTTCGCCTCCATGCCGCTAGAAGCCTGTGTAATTTTGAAGCAAATATGATCGGAAGTTGTCTCTTTTCTATTTTCAGCTATAGCACAAATCATAAAATACTTAATTTTCACCGCTATATCGATGGTTTAAAGCACAAACATTGTATGTCCACTTTTAGTTGCTGCTATATTGTTTTTTTAAAGTAAATAATAATAACTACTCACCAAACTTGTTTTTGTCCTCATCACTCTCATATCGTCGTCGAATTTCGAATGAAGTGCTTCGCACGGGTCTTTAACATTTAAAGACTTAAAGTTACGTTAACATTTTATTTTTATACTTTTCTAAAGTCTTGTCCCATAAAAGGCAGGGTGAGATTCTACTAAGGAGTCAAAATTTCCATGTCAGTTTTTTTCCGTCATTGCCGAAATAAAAATACAAGCGCCTATAAAGAACCTGTAGTTTTGAGGCAAATGTGATCGGGAGATGTCCCTTTTCCGTTTTCAGCTACAGCGCAAATCATACAATAGGTACTTATTTTTCACCGCTACACATACATATATCGATCGTTTGAAGCACAAACATTGTATGTCCACTTTTGCTTGCTGTTGTTTATTTATAAATATCTAATTACTCACCAAACTTGTTTTTCTCCTCGTCATTCATATCTATTGAATTTTCGATCAAGCGCTTCGCACAAATCCTTCCAAGCATTTTTGGTTAATATTTTGTTTTTATATGTTGCTAGAGTCTTGTCCCATAAGATGGGGCGAGATTCTACAAAGGTAATCAAAATTTCCATATCAATTTCTTCTGTCATTGTCGAAATAAAAACACAACCTTCTGTAATCGCAATAACCGGCTGACTGACGGCCCGGCTAGCCGGCAGGCGCCCGGCAGGTAGCGGTCGGCCCGGCGCCGGCCGATTTGACCGGCACGTGTGAAACGGTCCATACAACACTACGCTCACTAGCCGGCATCGGACCGGCGCCGGGTGAATTCACCCGGCACGTGTGAAGCGACACTAAGGGGCTCTCTAGACGAACACGCATGCTTGTCAAGCTTTGCGTCGCGGGCTGAGAGGGGATTGTAAACCGCAGGTAATATGCGAATATATTTTTGTACTATTTATCAAAAATACCTAATTTTGTAGTTTATACCAGGGAGTCACGTAATTGATTGATGAATGACGTGACTCCCTGGTATAAAACTACAAAATTAGGCATTTTTGTCAAATTTATATTTTTTTAAATTGCATATTCCCTGCGGTTCACGATCTTCTCCCAGCCCGCAACGCGAAGCTTGACAAGCATGCTTGATCGTCTAGAGAGCCCTTAAACCCCACCAACCCTCCCCCTCAACCCCCCCCCCCCTACGCAACCCCCCCCCCCCCCCCCTCCGCCCCTTCACCCTCTGCAGACCCAATCTTCTCCCAACCCACCCTTAACTCACTCTCTCCCCCTTCTCTCCCCCCCCCTCTACCTGCCCCTTCTATCCAACTCCCCCAACTCCCTCCCTCTCTCTCTCTCTCTCTCTCTCTCTCTCTCTCTCTCTCTCTCTCTCTCTCTCTCTCTCTCTCTCTCTCTCTCTCTCTCTCTCTCTCGCTTTCTCTCTCTCTCTCTTCTCCCCCGCCCCCCTCAACCTTCTAATTTGAATTTGAATTTGAATCGCCCCCCCGCGCGGAAATCCAGCAGAAGGCACTATATTATATTTTTTTTCTTTTGTTTCTTTTTATTTTTCTCTTATTATTTTATCTTTTTATTTTCTCTAGACATATTTATTTTTTAAGACACCTCAAACAAATTTTTACACCCAGCCGTTTTCTCAATTTGGCGGTTACAGGCAAAACACGATAACTTTTTTTTTTTTTTTTTGGTGACATCTACAGACCGAGAGCTTTGTTTAGACACCTTAACCAAATGTTTCCACTTAGCCGTTCTCTCAATATGAAAGTTACAGGAAAACACGTTTCAAATTAATATAGAGATAGATATACTATACCTACTATTAATAAATAAGTCTGATTAAAAACATTTTTTTTTTCATTTACGTACGTAATCCAAAAGTTGATCATAAATTGCATTCAATACTTTAGGGACGAATTTCGAAATCGCTGGTTTGGAAATTTCGAAGAATACGACTCGTCGATTAAGCGGCTCGTCGTTAAATCACCGCTCTTTGTAATAAAATATTAAATTGATCGGCTGACATTTTCTAACATATTAAATTCACTGATCTTCGGTCCGAATGGCAGTCATCTCTTCGCAGTAGCCACTGTCTCTTCCACAATCGTTACTCTATTAATAATTCTTTTGTCCCGAGGCTAAGTTCGTCTATACACGTTGATTAAATAGTTTTAGATGTTTGAAAACAAGTAAAGATATTAAAAGAATAAAAAGTCTAAAATTCTGGAGAGGGTCCAAAGTTTTCGCCTCATCAAGACGGAATCGGAAAGTCCTCCGATCGAATAAAATGGAAACTTAAAATTATGGTGTTTCTTTATAAAAATTATGGCCATTTCTCAGTTTACACTCCCAAAATGTTATATCTGTTACTTCACGAATTCGTCAACGACACTATAAAAGTAACAGGCACTAGTACGTAGTACCATTGATTTTTAAAATCAATGGTAGTACCATTGATTTTAATTACACTATAAAATCAATGGTAGTACGTAGAACGTAGTAAACACTTTTTTATAGTGAAGTAACAGGTATGACTATTTTTGGGATTGTAAAATGAGAAATGGTGGTAATTTTTATAAAGAAAAACACCATAATTTTACATTTTTAGCAAAAAACTTTTTTTTTAAATAAAGAGACCAAAAATTACGATAAATACTGAAAAAATATCGTTTTTTTATTGTTGAAAAAGACTAAAAGGTATAAAATCAATGCTAGACTCAAAGCAACATAAGGTCGTATTTCCCTCCACACGGGAGCGGAGAGAAAACTTTGCTAATTTCGAAGTAGTTCATGCATCGACGCACAGGTGGCGGGCAAGTTCAATTTTAGAGCGTTGCGCGTTAGACTGGTCCTCCTGGTCTCTCATGATGCCCTAACCCTTCAAGCCCAACCATTTTGTGCACAAAGCCCGACTTCGATATCGAAGTCAACAATTAACGCGTCCAGGAAAAGTGATTTCATTGGGTTTTTCGTCTCATTCCGCATGCAGTTGTATTTTATCCCGATGCTGTCCACCAATTTTTCGTTTTCCGATTTTTTTTTTATTTTTTTATAATTTTTATCATTGTAAAAAAATGTGGTTCAGGGAATTATTAAATAACACAAAAACGTTGTTTTAAAAATATACTTTCTATTGTGTGATTATTTTTTGAATAGAGTGCCTAAAATGACTATTAATATCCTTATATTAAATATATTTATTTTATATGTTTACTCATGTACTTGGAATCAGCTCGGTTTTTTTTTATTTGTCTGCCGCGTAAAGCCGACTTTAGTCAACGCTAGTCAAATTATTATTTCTGCTTTAATAGTTTTATATCTTTAAAGATTAATATATTACTAGCAACTGTCGAATTCTAATATGCGATAATTAGCTTTGATTATTCATGCTTTTATTGTATTCTCTGAATGAATAAATTGAATAATGAATACTGAATACAGTAATCCCCTGGTGACTCCCGACCACCCCCACAACCTAAGTAATTGCCCTAATTTGAACGGTTACATTTATATCTCATTTTTACACGACTGCCCAATAAAAGGAATGCCAGTGCATAAGCGCGCTGCGCCATCTAGCAATAGGTAAAATATCGCGAATAAACAATATTACCGATGTTTTACCTGTCGCAAGATGGCGCAAAGTTTTCAACTCTTTTTATACTAATTTACAAAACGATAAATTTTACGGATTTGAAAAAAAATACTGTTTTTTCCCAAAAAAAAATATCAAAGTTGGTTTATTTGCTCGTAATGTTACAGCCACTGCAAGAATGTCATTAATTAAAAACACCTTGTAATAGTTAGGTCCTCCCGTAGGTACACTTTGCTGACGATAGATGGCCCCACTTGCGCAGTTAAGGCGCGATGGCTGGCGACGAGAATAAATAATATATCCACAATTATATTATAACTCTCAGTTGGAATGGAACCCGATCAAAATGGCTTCCTACTGTCTTTCACAGTAGAATTTTTGGACGAGAGTTTCTGGAGAGACTCTCATCAAACGGATGAAGTCATGGTCTAGATTGGTTTAGGGGCTGATAAAAAAAACGTAATAAAAACAAAACAAACGAGAAGGAACAAATGAGTGTTCTGTATTCAAGGTTCATCTATGTATTTTTGCCGTTTCTTTATTCCACTATAATCTCTAACTAAGCGCTTCAACCGATTTAGAAGTGTGGTATTGTTAGAAACGTTATGTCATCCCGAGTGTCATATAAATAGTTGTCCAAATCTAAATAACAAGTAAATAGTTGTCCAAATGTCAATAAATTTACAGAAATATATCGTATGTTGTGTTAAATGAAAGCTCCGATTGAGTACATTCCGGAAATATACATGTGTCTATAGGAATAAATACAAATATTACATTAAGAAACTTGTAATAAAATATAAATACAAGTATAACCATTGATTTTATAGTATAAAATCAATGCTATAACCGACCATTCTAACCAGGCGGTCACCCATCCAAATACGTGAACAGTCGGATGAGAATTTAATTCAGAGTATTCAACGTGGTATGGACGTTGGCATGCGCAGACGAATGTTTCATTCAATTTTAAGCCTTTGTTTCAATTCCTCATCCAAACTACCTATATTAAAAACTAAATTTCAAAACAGTAAATATTCCACACTGTAAGAAATCAAAATCAATAGATGCAAAAAGGCCATCATCACGCGGTGTTCCCAGGCGGTCACCCATCCAAGTACTGACCGCGCCCGACGCTGCTTAACTTCGGTGATCGGACGAGAACCGGTGTATTCAACGTGGTATGGACGTTGGCATGCGCAGACGGATGGAGTTTCAATTCCTCATCTATACGACATTGAAAGCTAAATTTCAATAATGTAACATAAAAAACAGTAAATATTCTACACAGTAACAAATCATAAAAATGTCAATTAATCATTAGATAAATGCAAAAAGGCCAACATCACGCGTACTGACCGCGCCCGACGCTGCTTAGCTTCGGTGATCGTGGCAGTTACATAAAACGTTCTTTTTCGCTACATATCCCTTTATCTGAGCCCATATTTCCTCTATGGGATTAAGGTCAGGGTGGTATGGTGGTAATCGGAGTACTGTGTGACCATTGTCTTATAATAAAGCGTTAACTTTAAACTTTTTAAATCGGGGTTTATTAATTTTAATAATCTCATAAATCGATGTCTTCAACATGGCGTCATTGAATGGAATATTTTTATCGCGTAACCACTGTTGCATAACAGCTTTTCGAGAGTTGGACGTTGGTGCTGGGTTTAATTGCACGTTGTGGTATGGGGCATTATCAATCACTACAACAGAATTAGGATTTAAATTCGGAATAAGTTTTTCTTTAAGCCATTTCTCATAATTAGTGAAGTTCATGTCGTGGTGATAATCACCACATTTTTGAGAAGATTTATATATCAGCATTGCATTGGGTACAAACCCATCACTACCTCCAGCGTGAACTACTATCAAAGGCTGACCCTTGGAAATAGGCATTTTAAGGCCTTTTGTCGGACTACATGTCCATGATTTAGGAGTAGTATGGCTGCTATGGATATATGTCTCATCAGTATATACATTGATCTATTTTCATTGCGGAAATATTTAATTGATTCTAAAAAATTTATGCGCTGCAATTTAATGTCATGTCTTTCAATTAAAACCTTTCGGTTATTTTCTGTCTTTTGCCATCTAAATCCAATTTCCCTTAAAAATTTTCCCAAGCTACACCGGCTTCCGTTGAAATTATTATCACGAACAACTTTCTGGTGGAGAGTTTTCAAAGTTGGGATTACATTATCTGTTAAATGAAAATTTAAAACAATCCGCCGTATTGCCGTTTTATCAAAATCATCCAAACCCGTCTTTGGTTTACGACAATTAGTCTTTTTTTCCCTGGCGTAGAAAATGACGTCGGCTGGTCAGAATCTAATATTTTTTTCTTTTCGGCTAAAACTCTTTTTATTGACGCGATAGATATTTTACTAGCAGCAGAAAGCCTTTTTAAGACCGCTTGCAATTCAATTGTTATTCCGAATTTCGCTTCATCTTTCATGAAATGGTAAATATTTGATATTAATTCCCTTGTCTGGGATTTCAGCGTCTTATTTCCCAATTTTGTTTTTAACGGAAGAAATAATAGAAAATAAAGTTATTTACCTACTGTACCTCCTGGGATTCAGCACAGTCGAACGCACGATCACAACACAGAACACGAAGACAAAATACAACACAAAACGTATTTATTTATTACTCTTCTGATTGTACCGCTAAACGACGGGCCGCTGAGACAATCACGTATATACTGAAAAATTATCACAGCCCAATTCAACTCAACACTAAACGAATCTATTAGTTATGTAATCGTCTGACTGTACCGTTAAACGGCTGGCTTCGACGAGAATCATTACAGTCACGCCTAAACTCAACCTCTCTCCGTCATTCTCACAGGTATAAAATATGCCTATCCCTTTTTTGGTTTCAGTGCATTGGTGTTCAATAAATGCAATACGTGTGACCTGAGCATGTAGTTGTAGAGCTCAAGATGTTTGCATTCCACGGTAATATGTTCGAGATTTATAAGTTCGAGATTTATTAAATGTACAGATGATGTGATTAATCAGTACAAGCAAGTAAGAAACTTTTGATAAAAAAATTGTGAGAGGAACCTTTTTTTTTGTTTTGAAAATATTACTTCTCTGCTTCCTTAGGAGTAGTTGAATTTCGCAAAATCCCTTTTTGACGTGACAACGTCTTATAAATCGATGGAGCCTGCTGCAAGCACGAAAAAACATGACTCATGCGGCGTTACCTCGCTCTGAGGCGTTCCATTTATTATATTTATTATTCAATATAAATGCTGCTATCTACCGGTTGCGACAAGAATTATTTACTAACCTCAGTCTAAAATAGTACGAATGAAAATCACTAGATTGATTTAAATTCTTGACATAATTTTATATGTATTCTTGATATACGGAATGTTATTACTGAACGGACAATTTTCTTGTGGGTACAACGAAATGCAACGAAGTAAGCAACTTTTATAAAAAAAAAAAAAGTATGAAAAGCTATCATTACGATGCGCTATCTAGCGGTTGGTAAAATGTCGCTTATATTGTTTATTTACGACGTATTACCTACCGCTAGATGGCGCAGCGTGCTCAAACGCTTCTCAAACCGTTATTTAACAGTTTGAGATTTCAAACTTTCAAATTACAAAAAAAAAACAATAAACTTTAAACAATTATACAATTATACTGCTATACAATAATACATTTACATGTTGTAGTCAAATCGGTGAGTATAAAACATATATTTTTGGGTGTTTGTAATAAACAATAACTGCTTCAAATGCAACCATTCCATCAGTATTTTCTTATGACGTTGTCACGTTCAACTATCGTCAGTAAACCGACTTTACAGACAACCGATTTTTTATTGAGTGCCCACGTCCTCCGCTGGAGGACGGGAATATCATATTTGTAATTTCATATTTGTGCACTAGATAAGGAGTTAGGACGATCAGGACCCTAACTGCGAATCAACGAATCAACGAAATCGGTCGACAGGCCATTTATAACGGCCTGTGACGTCTACCACTAGGCATTTTGCCTTTTCGTGGGGCTTCTCTTGAATCGGGCCCACTGGCCCGGCTTTCGCGAGTATGGCGTCTCAGGGCTATTCACCTTGAGGCAAACTTCAACATTTCTGCTAGTCTCGGGGCACGAGGTAGGTCTGACTGAAGGTACGTGTTCAGCAGCATGATGTTCTGCTCCTTCGTGCCAATTTGGCACGCGCGAATGAGCTCCAGCAGCTGATTTGCATTCATCATGATCAGTTCGTCGTTCGCGATGAATCGCATCTCGTCCAGGTATTCTGGCTCTTCTGGTTCTTCTGGCTGGGGTTGTGGGGACGGTGTAGTCGCACACTCTTCGTCCGTTTGCGTGCATGCGGACGCTGTGGTTGCTGTGGTCGTTTGGGAGCTGGTGGACTGGGCGGTCGCCTCGACCTCCATCCCCTCCACCTGCTGCGGATGGGGCCTTGATGGCTGCTGCTGTAATGGTTTCGATCGGCGCCGCCGGTTCGACTTCCTCTCCACAGCTGGCTGCTGCGGAGTGGCCGGCGGTGCCGGCTTTTTCCTCCACGACAAGGGCTCCGTAGGGGCGGCGGCTGGTTGGGGCTTCGCCTGCGTCTTCCTCGGCGCTGGGCGTGGAGGAGGCGACGTAGGCGCGGCTGCGGTCGAAGCGCCCGGGGAGGCGCTTCGCGGTGGGGCTCGCGGAGGAGCGGGGACTGCTGCTCGCGGAGCTCCCTGCTGACTCCGCGTCGTCTGACGAATTTCCGCCAGGAAACTGGGGCAGCGCCGGTTGTTGGCGGGGTGCTCCTGCCCGCAATTTCCACAGGTTGCTCGGGCGGTCTTTGGCCGAGGGCAGTTTTTGGCAGCGTGCTCCTCGCCGCAGCAAACGCAAACCTGCGGCCGGTGGCAGTTGTGGCTGCTGTGCCGGAACTTTTGACAGCGGTGGCACTGCTTGGGCCCGTTCCGGCCTCTCCAGCTCTCGATGGTGACGGGCAGGTACCAGATGTCCGGGAGACTGTATACCTTGCGCCAGCCCTCGTTCTTTCGAATGACAACGAAGAACAGCGCGCGCCGCCCTCCATGGATCAGGCGCGCGTACGTCGCTTCGATGTCTTTAGCCGCCAGCCCTTCGATGACCTCCTGCTGGGTGGTGTTAGCCGGGAGGCCCCGAATGGCTATCTTGGCGTCCTTTTCTATCGGCGGCGTGTAGGTGTGCCACGCCACCGAGTTGCCAAGGGTGTGAAGGTAGGCCTGGACGACGCGGTACTCTGCGTCGTCGGCCGGGCGGAATCTGAGGCCGCCGCCGCGTCCGAGCGGTGCGACGTTCGGCGCGCGCCCCATCTTCGCGCGGAGAGCCTTCAGGTGGTCGGGCCACCTATCGAGCTTCTAATATTCATAGCTAAGAATTTTATGGCCTTTTTTTCTGAAAGGATGCTCCTGCATATATTTATATCCGCAGTATTATGCCTATCATTATCAATATTACTAATAAAGTTCATGTCATGATCCATTGTTATGCGTTGTGGTAAAAATCATTACATTAATGGCAAAATGAAAGATATATTGATCGAATAATATTATGAGTCTTAAGGACATAAAACTTAGGCGCATTGCTAAAAATAAATAAATGCTAATAGATATTTTAAATATTGATTCGTCATCACATACATCATTAAAATTATCAAAAATAAGATAAAATAATAGATAGCTATAAATGTATACGGCATAAATTTTATCAAAATCGTAAAAATGTAAAAATAATATATGAATATTATAATATAATACATTATTAATATAAGATCCGTAAAAACTTAAGAGAATCATAAAAATATTCAGAGAAGCATTAAAATATTCATCGTTAAGAAAAATCCCAGAATATAGTACATGTTTTATAGAGATAAAAAAGTGGAATTATTTTTAATTAGAATTGCCTTATCACCTTGGTTTTTCTTCACAAATATTCGTCCAGCATTAACCCAGCAATACTTGTAAGATTTTTCTCTGGAAATTCGTTTTGCGTTCCAAAGCAAATCTCTCGAACGCTGGGTCAGTTCGTCGGAAATAAATACTGGAGCGTTTGTAGTACCCGTATAACTCAAGTCGGATAAGGTCAAGGTTTCGCCATTGGTTTTACAATTTCTTATATATTTTTTAAAATTCATCATGAAGTTATTCTTTTTTCCACTTGAAATAAATTTTACAATAATCGGTTTTGGTTTAGTTTCAGATTTCTAAAATATTACAAATATTACATTAAGAAACTTGTAATAAAATATAAATACAAGTATAACCATTGATTTTATAGTATAAAATCAATGCTATAACCGACCATTCTAACCAGGCGGTCACCCATCCAAATATAATACGTGAACAGTCGGACGAGAATTTAATTCAGAGTATTCAACGTGGTATGGACGTTGGCATGCGCAGACGAATGTTTCATTCAATTTTAAGCCTTTGTTTCAATTCCTCATCCAAACTACCTATATTAAAAACTAAATTTCAAAACAGTAAATATTCTACACTGTAAGAAATCAAAATCATTAGATAAATGCAAAAAGGCCAGCATCACGCGGTGTTCCCAGGCGGTCACCCATCCAAGTACTGACCGCGCCCGACGCTGCTTAACTTTGGTGATCGGACGAGAACCGGTGTATTCAACGTGGTATGGACTTTGGCATGCGCAGACAGATGTTTCATTCGATTCTAAGCCATTGTTTCAATTCCTCATCCAAACTAAATTTCAAGAAACAGTAAATATTATAAAAAAACAGTCTCCTCATCAAGACGGAATCGGAAAGTCCTCCGATCAAATACAGTCATAAAATGAAAACCTAAAATTATGGTGTTTCTTTATAAAAATTATGGCCATTTCTCAGTTTACACTCCCAAAATGTTATATCTGTTACTTCACGAATTCGTCAACGACACTATAAAAGTAACAGGCACTAGTACGTAGTACGTAGTACCATTGATTTTATGTAGTACCATTGATTTTATAGTGTAATAGATTTATAGTGTAATAGATAACGCCATTCCATACTGCAAAATGGAAGTCGCAATTTAATACAAAAAACGGCAGGTAGATGGCCATCGTAGTTTTCAAACTCTATTTAATGCGCTTCCATCTTCAATAAACCAATATTTGGCCGATAGATGGCGTTCAAACATATTATCGGACGCGTCCGTAAGCCGCGGCTTACGAACGTGTGCCTAGTCGTCCGCGACTGACGTCCTATAATGTGCACCGCTCAATAGAAATTCATTACACAGATCGCGTGCATAAGCCACAGGCATAAGCCGCGGCTGACGGACGCGTCCAATAATGTGTTTGCCCCTTTGTTTGCCCCTAAGCGCGTGCCGTTAGAGTATTAAGGCGACGTACTACTTAAAAAATAAATCGTATCTGAGTTTTTAAGCCCCGCCTACTTACCCCCTCCCCTCGCGACGGGGCAGGTGTTTATTATGTTGACTCATCTCGCAGCGATATTCACTCGCTATCGATGTCTGGACTAAACACACTAGGTATACACTATTGCAATGGGATTTATATTTTGGGATTATGCAAGTGTCATGTACCTACGCTGGTGAAGAAGGCTACGCTTTATCATCATCTAAACTTGAACATTATATTACTTTCCCGGCTGCCACTGGTAGGGAAGGTGTTGTGATCGTGCGGAAAAAAATGTTTAGATAACGATAGAGATGTCCATTTTGAGGTCCACCAAGATGATTAAGACCATTTTCAGAGAAATGTATGTCTGTTTGCCTGTATGTAATCTCTCACGATAACTGCCGAGCCGTTGAACCGATTGAGTTGAAATTTGGAACATAGGGATAGTATCACCCTGGAATGCGCCCATTAGATTTTGGCTGTCAACTGTTAAACCAAACTATCACTGTCAAAAATTGACAGAAGCCATATCTTACAGAATTTCATTTGCGATATGTCATTTGAAATCCCCTGAAAAACTGTATTAAGAAGAGTCACCTGTCACTAATTAATTTTCGACATTTTAAAATTATTTTAAATAGTGATAGATGACAATTGGAGAAATGCCGTTAACTGTTTTGGATACAGTTTTCCAAGGGCTTTTAAATGACATAAATCGCAATTCATGTTCCGTGAGATACAGCTTTAGTATTTTTTTGATAGTTGTAGTGACAGTTTTTGATAGTATTTTTTGGCAGAAAAAACATTTAGAATCGAATTAAAAAACAACATTGTGTATCGAACTATTTATTCGCGGTATAATAGTTCTTTGAGGAGGACATAACGACACCCATCGCCTTGTACATTATCATTAAAAAATTATTTAATTAAAAAGTAATATATTTTATTTTTAGATACTGTAAGCACATCATTGTAAACTTTAAAGAAATACACATCATTAAAAATAAATTATTATTAATTAAAATATAAAATCATTAAGACAAAAAATCATGAAGACATTTCTGGTTGGCAAAGTAGTCTGTTATTTCTGAGTAGATACATACATATTAAATGTAAAGAGACGAATAAATACATTTAAAATTGCGCAGTACATTTGAGACTTCCTTTTTGTAGCCTTGACAGTGTCGCTTTGTAGTGGTGCGCCGACTTTTGTAATTAAAATTCATCAAATGATAATACATTTTCAAAAGCCTGTTCATCATTATTAATTAGATCTGTACTCAGCACAGATTTGGAATATCGTGTACTTTTCGGTGGCTCTATATTGCTTGTGCTTTGCTTTGGAGTGTTATTGGCAAGTACATTCTCTGTGAGTTCTTTGCTCACTTTGTGATGGAATCACTGAAAACTAACTACCGCTTAAGCGTTGGACAAGGGAGAGGAACCGATTTCTTTCGTTTTATCGTGTCGTTTCTTTTATTTGCTTCTTTCAAAGTGTATTCAGGCTCCCTTAAATCCATATTCCTTCATACTCCTGGATCGATAATTTCAGGTAATACACAGTCCATATAAAAACAAACAAGTTTTTTCCATGACATTTGTCCAAATCAAATCATTCGTCTGTATATATTCGGTTTTGAGGAGATCGTTTTTACCAGACCAAAATGTAAATAGGCACACTTCCTTTCCAGTTATATGTATCGTTCCAGTTACAGTTTCTTTCCAGCACACTTTCTTTAAAGTTATCCACAATACCACAGATAGTTCATACCTTGTTGAAAACTTACGTTTTTTCGTTCCTCAGCGATTAATTCGCAATTCACGCACGTTTGAGGTATCTCGTGCCAATACCAACTACGGGAAACATTCCATCGCTTATGGGCTGATATGGACGTACGACTCTTGTTTCTCCACCATCGACATTTTCAACCTCAACCAACCGACGTTCGTTAAAGAATTATTCAAATCAATTGCACCTAACGAGCTTGTTAATACCTATAGTAATTAGTTATATACTTTCTATACAACAAAATAAAATTCGAAATTTAAATTCTAAGTGTCAACATATTTTAAAATTTTCTCCCCTCTAAATAATAATTAAATAATAAATTTTAGTGATTATAGTGCAATTCTATAGTCTGGATTAACTCGCGGTTAACACGGGACGCGTCCCGAAGGATCTGATCGGTCTGAGCTGTTCACTTTAAATATTCGACCAGCGTGTCTATGGAAAAGTCGACCATCGAAAACAAGCGAGCTGTAGTTACTGGCTGAAGGCAGATCGACTTTGCTGAAGATACATCGGAGGACTTACTGAAGGTGGTGGTGGATTTGATTGACCAGCCACCTTTCGAAGACTATATGCAAAGACTCTCAGAAGGAGGTTACCGCAAGGTATAAGGACGATCAATTGTGCGCTGGCAGCTTAGAAGGATTACGAGACTCTTGTGGAGGCGATAGTGGTGGACCTCTGCAAGTGGCGATAGCTGACAACCAATGCCTTTTCAACATAATCACCGTTACCAGTATTGGAAAGAGCCCTTGCGGAAGTGCCAAGGGACCTGGCATATACACTGCCGTGAAGAGTCATGTGAAATAAATGGCGTTTTAGGAGTATGTCTACCGGCGAAAAATTGTCCAAAAACTGAGGGGGATTTGCCAAAGGGAAACTATCACAATTTTGTATAATGTCGGAGCAAGAGACTGTATGCTGTATTCAACACAGCCCCATGAGCAACAACACGAGATCATCAGAAAACCAGGATAAATCCAATAATGCATCTTCTATATCACCGCCTACTACAACAACTACCAATAAGTCACCGGTCATCTCTACAATAGCTCCAGAAAAAACTCAAACATCACCACAAGCCATAACTACCAATTTCATAAATGACAGTGTGAAAAACGAACTAAATCCGAAAAAATAGCTCTGCAATATTGAGTAAAAATTTAACAATGACAGTCATTGCTGCGTTAGCGATTAATTGATTTATTTTATTTTATCTGCATCCAAACTTTTCTCTGGTCGTAACGGTCTCCGTTCCATCGGGTTCAGAAGAGGGAGGAAGAGAGAGTGCACCCGTGGTCGCGCGCCCACCTGTGCACTATAATATAGCCTGCGCACTTGACTGCTTCCGAACAGTGGACTCTGAGAAGACTAAAGAAGTCACTAGAATCTACAATGCAGTCGCTGTGGCCGAACACGGCTAGAAGGATATATATACAACATATCAGTAGCTACCACAAATATTTATAAATATCTATAAATATTTATTATATATCTATAAATACCTATAAACATCAATAAATATCTGTATTTATATATCCACTATACGACCTATCTATATCTTTATTTATATCTATATACATATACACATACCATCGTCTAACTCCTTCTTCCTAATCACTTCCAATTCCCTACCTCTCCCATCGGTTTTCTATATATTTTTTATATTTAATATGAACTTTGTTTATTTTATAATTAATTTTTAAGTGTAATATGCTGAAATCCAAATGTGTAATAAACGATTATAGGCGTAATGTTTTTCTTTTTTTTCTACATTTATGCACACGTATGTATATTGTATGCGCTGTATTTTTCCAGAAATAAAATAAAAAATAAATAAATAAAAAGAAATTATATATGGACCTGTCCTTGAACTTGAACGTACCAGTGATGTTTGATGCTGATTTCAAGTTTTCCATCTTTCTGTTTCCAAAATGTCACTTTTCTTTTTCTTGTCGCTTCCGTTAACCAGATTCTATGCGCTGTAATGGGAAATTTGACTTCAAAAATATAATCATCAGATATTCCATCTGGAGAAGCTCCCAAAAATGGAAATTTAGGGTCAATGAATAATCCACATTGCTGAATTTCCACTTTTTCTAGACATATTTTTCATTCTAGTGCAGTTGTTTCATTTTCTTTTCCATGGCAAATTGATGCTACGTTGCTCAAATCCCATTTTCAGTCATGGATTTAACTAAATTGGCGCATTTTGTGTGTTGTTAACTATTGACAATTTTGCCAAAGTTAGACGCAGTTACCATTTTTCTTCGTAATTCCAACCACTCGCTGCTTTCACCTTGAATAACCGTAAGTTTTTCAATTCGCAATCGATCATTTTTCTATTTTCCAATTCTTGAAATAACAGAGCTTTGCTTTTTTCGAATATTTCTGATGGAACATCGGGTTGGTTGCAATGTTCTCCATAATGCGAATTATTGTTTTTTTTTTTCAAAAAAACTTCCTGCTTTTATTTCTTTTATAAAGAATGGATTTACTTAAATGCCTCTGTCTTCTTTATTCCACTTTTGATATCCTGCCAGAGGGACTTTTGCCTATATATTTTTTATGTAATCTTGAGAGTGGCTGTTTTGTATTAAATGATATAACTGCCGCATTACATCGCGCTTGGTAAGACTGCTTTTGGATGTAATTTGTCCTCTTACCACCAATAAATTTTGCAATGATGCCGTTAAACCTTTCGAGAACATTACTATCTACATCATGAATTAGGCTTCTTGCATGTATTGCTACCTACGTTTTAAGTTATGTAACGTATTCTTTCCCAAATAATGTCACCCATCAAACAACTCATTGCATCCAGTGTTTCATTTTCCGACAAACAATTTTAAAAACTTCTACATTTATCATGGTTTCCAAATGCATCTATCGGGGCGTTCAAAATGTCATTATACAGGCAATCAATTTTCTCATCAATTGAAAAGTTTTGACATTTATTATAAGCTACTGCCGATGTAATATTTCTTCGCATTTTTAGTTTTTTTTTTCACAGACATTACAAGTTGAATTTTACAAGTTGACATTACAAGTTGAGCTTTTAAAAAGTAGATACCTACGTTTTGTTTTTTAATTTACAATTCTGCCTATCTGACGGTTTTCTATATTAGAACGGTCAGAATCGTAGCCTAATAGTATATTATATTTATACATGGTGTATAGCTCTGTCATATGGCTCTAACGCAAATGTATTGGCATTATTTACTGTCCCCTTATATATGACACATTTTGACTCGTGGGAAGCAAGCTGAAGTGGCGCACTTGTTTTAAACTCGCATAAGATCACACCGGTCGTAGGTTCAAAACCTACCGATATGTATATTTTTTTTTTGTTTTTATACATAAAGAAACATTGTTATCAAATAAATGAACACTTTTTATTAAAAAAAAGTAATATTGTAAATTAAAAAAATAAAAAAATAAATAATAAATATTATTTTACTTATTATTGTTTCTATTTTTCAACATATGATTTATCATGTTTTTAAACCTCTTTCATTTACACGGTGAAATAGCCATCTAAAACCGATATTTTTTTACTTCACATCTCCGATCCATCGAAATGTCAATTTGGTAATAATAAGTCATGAAACAGAGCGTCGCGAACGCAACCGCATATGTCGGCCTTCGAAGCCGAAATGAACCACGTTTCTAAGAGCCAATAACATTTCATTATAAAAGGTTGGCTGTTATGCCATTTGAATCAGTAATTGATCCCCACATAAGAACTATATTGACCCAATGTCGCTTGCGGCATTTTGAATGCCAGCGCGTCGTCGCGAGAAGAGCGCGCTCATCTCATTGTATGACAAAAATAATATAAACGGGCTTTGCAAAATAATTTTTTTAAAATATACTGATATTTTATTTGAAAAAAATAATCGTCAGTACTACAAGTTTATTGTACATAGTTTATGTAAAAAAAAACAAACTTGAAAAAAACACACAGTAATAAGTAATATTTAACAGTGAATATGGATGAAAGTTACACTTTTTATATAATTTTTTTTAACAAGAAAAACTTATTTTTTTAAATTTATGCGAAAGCATTCCTCTTTACAACTATTGTTAAAATGCCGTAGTATTTTTTTTGAGTTTCTTGATCGTGCAGTTTAGTGTGAGGCACGTTTCAAAAAATGCTCTAAAATGAAAATTTCCTGTATAGCTCCCAGATTTAATTATTTTCCTCAATTTTCCAATACTTAAAAAAAAATCTGAAATAGCTATCTACTTAAGAAAGGTACTGTGAGTTACGATAATTTTTTTTTGTTGGCTAACATCATCAGTTATTTCAGTATGACTGTTCAAAAATTGCCAAAAAATGTAATTTTCGAAATTTACCTACATCGTCGCCTTAATAATAAAATAGAGCGCGAGCGCGCGAGCGTGAACAGTAGACACGGGTGTGAACAATTCATCGACCGCCCGGCTAAGGCCCGCAGTCGTTCGCGAGCGCTTGTGAAGTGATATAGTTGGGAATTTGTAGAGCATTTTTATTGTTTTTAAGAAGAAAGATGGTTAAATGTGCAATCGATCATTGTAAAAATGATACTAGAAAACACACAAAACACAAATCTAGTGTCACATATCATCGATAAGCAATTTTGAATTACTTTTCAACCAAATAAAAGTTATCCATTACGGGGTTGAAGCGAGGAGCGCGACGTAAGCGGATGCAAAGCGGATGAGGAACACACTGCCCCACCCTTCGTCTTGCTCGACCGCAATCGGTCGCAATTGGTGTTCACTAATCGAGAATCGAGATATTTTAAAAGCGAAATCGATAATCGATAATATTTTTTTATAAAAATTGACAAATCACTTTTTTTAATTATAGGTAGTAATGGTAAAAAAATCTTATGTTAATATAAGTATAGAGTATATATGGAATATGATAAATAATGCATAATAAGGCCAATAAGGGATTCCTTTTCGGACCACTCACATAGGTTTATCCAATTGCTTCAGATGGAGCGTAGATGTTTTTAGGGCGTACCTTTATATGCTGATATTATGCATGTATGAGTGTCTGAACGTAGAGAACGAACGTCTTGACGGGTTTTGACGTAAGTATGAGGTGTCGTTGGATTCGACGTGATACGGTGGTGCGAATACGTTATATTAAAAACCGACCAAAAAATAATTTTAATAATATTATTATTATTAACTTAGAAACTTACCTTACTTTTAGGTTTCCAAAAGACAAAACAAATATGATGAAGTAGATTGATGCTGTAAAGAAGACCAATTGGGAACCAAACTTTTGGAGTAGAATCTGTTCAGTACATTTTCCGGATTCAAACATGTATGAAACCAAAAATGGAATCCGTAGATTAACAAACGACGCTGTACCTTCGCTTTTTCTACAACAATCTCCATTTTCCGGTCAACAGTCGGAGGTTGCAGGGCTTTCCAATTCAGGACTGGTACACGACACTCCAAGGAAACGAAAGTTAAAAACAGAAATTATCCGTTTAAAAGACATTGCAAAACGCCGACGTATGCGGGGCAAGGCACTACACGCTGCTAATCGGCGTTTGAAAAAGAAAGTTGACAATTTATCTAAGGTATTAAAAGAACTGAAGCAAAAAAGACTGATCAACCAAAAACAAGTGGATATTCTGGAAGTGTGCCGGCTTTCTACAGCAGCTCTTTTGAAAAGGATGACTCATAAAGGGAGAGAATATCCACCTGAACTGCGTACATTTGCGCTAACCCTCCATTTCTATTCTCCAAAGGCCTACTCTTACGTACGTAGTACCTTTAACACATGTCTACCACATACAAGCACCATAAGAAAATGGTACCAATGCATAAACGCCACGCCAGGTTTCACTGCAGAAGCTTTTAAAGCACTTGATCAAAAGGTCAAGTCTTCTGACAAGAAAATTCTATGCAATTTGGTAATAGACGAGATGTCGATTCGACAATTAAAGGAATTTGACGGTAATGCAGTCCAAGGATATGTAGATTTTGGTGCTGGGTTTGATGTTACCGGAGTTTCAATGCACCATGCAAACAAGCTCTGGTGTTCCTTTTAGTTGCCATTAACGAGCAGTGGAAAATTCCAGTAGGATATTTTCTGGTAATCGGCGTAACAGGTGAGCAAAGAGCCAATCTAGTAAGGATATGCCTTTCTAATTGCCACGATGTAGGCGTGGTAGTTGTATCTATGACATTTGATGGTTGCCCAGCAAATATAGCCATGGCTCAAGAGCTTGGCTGTTCGTTTAACTACCAACGTCAACTAAAAACCTATTTCGAACATCCTGCAACAAAAGAACCAGTTTTTGTATTTTTTGACCCATGTCACATGGTGAAACTGGTCAGAAATACATTACAAAGTAAAAAGGTTCTTAGAGATAATAACGGCGGCCTAATCAAATGGCAATATTTTGAAGAATTAAACACGCTCCAACTAAATGAAAATTTTCACTAGGGAAATAAATTATCGACACAACACATCAACTTTCAAAATCAAATAATGAAAGTAAAGCTAGCAGTACAGCTGTTAAGTGCCAGTGTTGCGAACGCTATTGAATTTTGCGACAAAAAATTACGTATACTTAATTTTGCTCACTCACAACCAACAGTGAATTTCATCAACACAATGAACAATCTGACTGACATTCTTAATTCAAGAAAGTTTCCTGGCATTGACTTTAAAGCACCAATCAATGAGAAAAACGAAACGAAGTATCTAACGTTCATGGATAATGCAAAAACTTATTTGGAACATCTAGTTTTGATGGACAATGAAACACCGATCATGAATACCAGAAATAAAGTAGGTTTCCTTGGATTGTGCGTGTGCATAGACAGCATGAAAGGATTGTACAACGAGCTCGTTAAACAAGAAAAAACATTGGATTTTTTACCAATGTACAAGTTAAGCCAAGACCACTTAGAGATATTTTTTTCAGTAGTACGGTCCCACGGCGGGTTCAACAATAATCCATCGGCCCTGCAATTTATGGCAACTTACAAAAAGC
Organism: Micropterix aruncella; assembly: GCA_944548615.1. NCBI lineage: Eukaryota > Metazoa > Arthropoda > Insecta > Lepidoptera > Micropterigidae > Micropterix > Micropterix aruncella. The sequence continues at coordinate 31,039,015 of OX155967.1, forward strand.
TCTTGGTTCACATGGAGTTAAAAGAGAATTTCAGGGGAAACTGTGCTCCTCTGGAACACATAACTTTGTTAACGTGTTCGTCGTCAACTGAGCATATTAACTTGACAACGAAGGGTTATAGATCAGGATCACAAGTGGATATGGTCGACGAACAATTCATGAGCAATTTGAAGGAGGAAGATCTGAGTTTACCTGCCGGTTTCCATTCAGTATTTTCACAACATGTTGTGGCATACGTTGCCGGGTATGTTGTTAGATATTTACTATCTAGACTAAATTGCACTGATTGCTTGGGAGCATTAGTCGCAAACACACCTAAACAAGCTCATTTATTTATTGTGTTTAAAGACAGAAGTAGACTTATCTATCCATCAAATGATGTAATCCGAATTTGTAATGCCGCAGAATCAGTAGTAAGGGTTAATTTTGACAAAAGTAATAAATCCGATCGCGATCCTATAAATATGGTTACAAAAACGTTAAAATTATTCATCGGATCCGATATTTTCACGATCCTTCATGCCCATTTATTTGAGCAGGAACCGTGCAGTAATCATTTGCTTCATCTGCTAAGGGCCGTTATCCAAAAATATGTCGATATACGGATAAAATATTTAGTTTGTAAGTCAAATGTAAAACAAACCAAGAGGCAACTATACAACAAGCTCACTCTTTTAAAAGGGCAATAACGGATACTTAAGGGTTTGGATCCTCCAAGCGGGCGATCTGAATACAGTCTAGTCGAATACTAGCTGACTGCGCTTAGACCAGATTCTATGATTCTACCTACGTCTGAGGTTTTAGTTATTATTGCTCAATGGAAGCTGTAATTTTTGAGAACAGAATTGTATTTCTGTTATCAAAATTACATCTTCCTGTACCTTTGTATTTTCCACTAAAATAAACCTTAGGCATACATCCAATCATATAAAACTACATTGCTTGTCCTATTTTATCGTGAACACTGAAGATCGAGTAGATATAATTTGTTGATTTGAATAATTTTCGACAAAAAAATAATGGCGGCCTTATAAGAGCCTTAATTAGAATATTATTTTGTAGATATTCTAAAATGTGATTAAAATAAACACGTTTAAAACATCATGAACTATTTTTTTATTTCTTACCTTTATGGCATATTGGGGTCAAATGGTTACAAACCAATAAACATTTTTATAAATGTATATATATTTCTTATGTTTTAAAAAATAATTTTATGCTTCTCTTTACTACACTAGATTTTTGTCGCCGCCACTGACAGGGAGTGTTTTTATTCATCTATGAGATGGCAAAATACAGCATCGCCGCACAGCACTCATATCTTCTCTTTCCTGCGCAAGAAATTATGGGAGGCGGAGCGACGTTGGTTGACATCCTTACGAGAAGACGACGTAATTGAGCGTGTATGTCAGTAAACTGTTACAATGTCAACAATTACAATGTACAACAATTTACAATGTCGAGTCGAGTGAGTGCTATCCGTAATCGACTAGTCGATTGGCGAGCGCGTGGTCACTCCCTATTTCTCGCATCTCCATCAATATACGGTATAAACATCTATAGCACACCTGTCTGCTTTCGGCTCCAAGCGACCCGTCTGAAGCGCGCGCTAATTGTTGGAAAGGCAATGCCTGAAATAGCACGCCATCTATTATTATCTTCATTGAACATGTGATTTGTAGCGTAGAAGGAAATGCAATAGATAGCGCTAATAATTGAATGCTAATTTCGTTGAAACTGCTTGAATTATTGGGTTTTTAGAATCAATCGATCCTTTATAATTAAAACTTAATTATCAATGTTAATATAGATATCCAAATAAATTCCTATACTTTTCGACGTCAGCACTACCAGTGCCATCTGCGTAGTGACGTCGAGAAATATGCTGCCATTTTCTTGTATGAGATGGTGCTATCTATTACACTAGTAGTACCATTGATTTTATAGTGTAATAGATAACGCCATTCCATACTGCAAAATGGAAGTCGCAATTTAATACAAAAAACGGCAGGTAGATGGCCATCGTAGTTTTCAAACTCGATTTAATGCGCTTCCATCTTCAATAAACCAATATTTGGCCGATAGATGGCGTTCAAACATATTATCGGACGCGTCCGTAAGCCGCGGCTTACGAACGTGTGCCTAGTCGTCCGCGACTGACGTCCTATAATGTGCACCGCTCAATAGAAATTCATTACACAGATCGCGTGCATAAGCCACAGGCATAAGCCGCGGCTGACGGACGCGTCCAATAATGTGTTTGCCCCTTTGTTTGCCCCTAAGCGCGTGCCGTTAGAGTATTAATAATAAAATAGAGCGCGAGCGCGCGAGCGTGAACAGTAGACACGGGTGTGAACAATTCATCGACCGCCCGGCTAAGGCCCGCAGTCGTTCGCGAGCGCTTGTGAAGTGATATAGTTGGGAATTTGTAGAGCATTTTTATTGTTTTTAAGAAGAAAGATGGTTAAATGTGCAATCGATCATTGTAAAAATGATACTAGAAAACACACAAAACACAAATCTAGTGTCACATATCATCGATAAGCAATTTTGAATTACTTTTCAACCAAATAAAAGTTATCCATTACGGGGGTGAAGCGAGGAGCGCGACGTAAGCGGATGCAAAGCGGATGAGGAACACACTGCCCCACCCTTCGTCTTGCTCGACCGCAATCGGTCGCAATTGGTGTTCACTAATCGAGAATCGAGATATTTTAAAAGCGAAATCGATAATCGATAATATTTTTTTATAAAAATTGACAAATCACTTTTTTTAATTATAGGTAGTAATGGTAAAAAAATCTTATGTTAATATAAGTATAGAGTATATATGGAATATGATAAATAATGCATAATAAGGCCAATAAGGGATTCCTTTTTGGACCACTCACATAGGTTTATCCAATTGCTTCAGATGGAGCGTAGATGTTTTTAGGGCGTACCTTTATATGCTGATATTATGCATGTATGAGTGTCTGAACGTAGAGAACGAACGTCTTGACGGGTTTTGACGTAAGTATGAGGTGTCGTTGGATTCGACGTGATACGGTGGTGCGAATACGTTATATTAAAAACCGACCAAAAAATAATTTTAATAATATTATTATTATTAACTTAGAAACTTACCTTACTTTTAGGTTTCCAAAAGACAAAACAAATATGATGAAGTAGATTGATGCTGTAAAGAAGACCAATTGGGAACCAAACTTTTGGAGTAGAATCTGTTCAGTACATTTTCCGGATTCAAACATGTATGAAACCAAAAATGGAATCCGTAGATTAACAAACGACGCTGTACCTTCGCTTTTTCTACAACAATCTCCATTTTCCGGTCAACAGTCGGAGGTTGCAGGGCTTTCCAATTCAGGACTGGTACACGACACTCCAAGGAAACGAAAGTTAAAAACAGAAATTATCCGTTTAAAAGACATTGCAAAACGCCGACGTATGCGGGGCAAGGCACTACACGCTGCTAATCGGCGTTTGAAAAAGAAAGTTGACAATTTATCTAAGGTATTAAAAGAACTGAAGCAAAAAAGACTGATCAACCAAGAACAAGTGGATATTCTGGAAGTGTGCCGGCTTTCTACAGCAGCTCTTTTGAAAAGGATGACTCATAAAGGGAGAGAATATCCACCTGAACTGCGTACATTTGCGCTAACCCTCCATTTCTATTCTCCAAAGGCCTACTCTTACGTACGTAGTACCTTTAACACATGTCTACCACATACAAGCACCATAAGAAAATGGTACCAATGCATAAACGCCACGCCAGGTTTCACTGCAGAAGCTTTTAAAGCACTTGATCAAAAGGTCAAGTCTTCTGACAAGAAAATTCTATGCAATTTGGTAATAGACGAGATGTCGATTCGACAATTAAAGGAATTTGACGGTAATGCAGTCCAAGGATATGTAGATTTTGGTGCTGGGTTTGATGTTACCGGAGTTTCAATGCACCATGCAAACAAGCTCTGGTGTTCCTTTTAGTTGCCATTAACGAGCAGTGGAAAATTCCAGTAGGATATTTTCTGGTAATCGGCGTAACAGGTGAGCAAAGAGCCAATCTAGTAAGGATATGCCTTTCTAATTGCCACGATGTAGGCGTGGTAGTTGTATCTATGACATTTGATGGTTGCCCAGCAAATATAGCCATGGCTCAAGAGCTTGGCTGTTCGTTTAACTACCAACGTCAACTAAAAACCTATTTCGAACATCCTGCAACAAAAGAACCAGTTTTTGTATTTTTTGACCCATGTCACATGGTGAAACTGGTCAGAAATACATTACAAAGTAAAAAGGTTCTTAGAGATAATAACGGCGGCCTAATCAAATGGCAATATTTTGAAGAATTAAACACGCTCCAACTAAATGAAAATTTTCACTAGGGAAATAAATTATCGACACAACACATCAACTTTCAAAATCAAATAATGAAAGTAAAGCTAGCAGTACAGCTGTTAAGTGCCAGTGTTGCGAACGCTATTGAATTTTGCGACAAAAAATTACGTATACTTAATTTTGCTCACTCACAACCAACAGTGAATTTCATCAACACAATGAACAATCTGACTGACATTCTTAATTCAAGAAAGTTTCCTGGCATTGACTTTAAAGCACCAATCAATGAGAAAAACGAAACGAAGTATCTAACGTTCATGGATAATGCAAAAACTTATTTGGAACATCTAGTTTTGATGGACAATGAAACACCGATCATGAATACCAGAAATAAAGTAGGTTTCCTTGGATTGTGCGTGTGCATAGACAGCATGAAAGGATTGTACAACGAGCTCGTTAAACAAGAAAAAACATTGGATTTTTTACCAATGTACAAGTTAAGCCAAGACCACTTAGAGATATTTTTTTCAGTAGTACGGTCCCACGGCGGGTTCAACAATAATCCATCGGCCCTGCAATTTATGGCAACTTACAAAAAGCTCTTGGTTCACATGGAGTTAAAAGAGAATTTCAGGGGAAACTGTGCTCCTCTGGAACACATAACTTTGTTAACGTGTTCGTCGTCAACTGAGCATATTAACTTGACAACGAAGGGTTATAGATCAGGATCACAAGTGGATATGGTCGACGAACAATTCATGAGCAATTTGAAGGAGGAAGATCTGAGTTTACCTGCCGGTTTCCATTCAGTATTTTCACAACATGTTGTGGCATACGTTGCCGGGTATGTTGTTAGATATTTACTATCTAGACTAAATTGCACTGATTGCTTGGGAGCATTAGTCGCAAACACACCTAAACAAGCTCATTTATTTATTGTGTTTAAAGACAGAAGTAGACTTATCTATCCATCAAATGATGTAATCCGAATTTGTAATGCCGCAGAATCAGTAGTAAGGGTTAATTTTGACAAAAGTAATAAATCCGATCGCGATCCTATAAATATGGTTACAAAAACGTTAAAATTATTCATCGGATCCGATATTTTCACGATCCTTCATGCCCATTTATTTGAGCAGGAACCGTGCAGTAATCATTTGCTTCATCTGCTAAGGGCCGTTATCCAAAAATATGTCGATATACGGATAAAATATTTAGTTTGTAAGTCAAATGTAAAACAAACCAAGAGGCAACTATACAACAAGCTCACTCTTTTAAAAGGGCAATAACGGATACTTAAGGGTTTGGATCCTCCAAGCGGGCGATCTGAATACAGTCTAGTCGAATACTAGCTGACTGCGTTTAGACCAGATTCTATGATTCTACCTACGTCTGAGGTTTTAGTTATTATTGCTCAATGGAAGCTGTAATTTTTGAGAACAGAATTGTATTTCTGTTATCAAAATTACATCTTCCTGTACCTTTGTATTTTCCACTAAAATAAACCTTAGGCATACATCCAATCATATAAAACTACATTGCTTGTCCTATTTTATCGTGAACACTGAAGATCGAGTAGATATAATTTGTTGATTTGAATAATTTTCGACAAAAAAATAATGGCGGCCTTATAAGAGCCTTAATTAGAATATTATTTTGTAGATATTCTAAAATGTGATTAAAATAAACACGTTTAAAACATCATGAACTATTTTTTTTATTTCTTACCTTTATGGCATATTGGGGTCAAATGGTTACAAACCAATAAACATTTTTATAAATGTATATATATTTCTTATGTTTTAAAAAATAATTTTAAGCTTCTCTTTACTACACTAGATTTTTGTCGCCGCCACTGACAGGGAGTGTTTTTATTCATCTATGAGATGGCAAAATACAGCATCGCCGCACAGCACTCATATCTTCTCTTTCCTGCGCAAGAAATTATGGGAGGCGGAGCGACGTTGGTTGACATCCTTACGAGAAGACGACGTAATTGAGCGTGTATGTCAGTAAACTGTTACAATGTCAACAATTACAATGTACAACAATTTACAATGTCGAGTCGAGTGAGTGCTATCCGTAATCGACTAGTCGATTGGCGAGCGCGTGGTCACTCCCTATTTCTCGCATCTCCATCAATATACGGTATAAACATCTATAGCACACCTGTCTGCTTTCGGCTCCAAGCGACCTGTCTGAAGCGCGCGCTAATTGTTGGAAAGGCGATGCCTGAATAGCACGCCATCTATTATTTTCTTCATTGAACATGTGATTTGTAGCGTAGAAGGAAATGCAATAGATAGCGCTAATAATTGAATGCTAATTTCGTTGAAACTGCTTGAATTATTGGGTTTTTAGAATCAATCGATCCTTTATAATTAAAACTTAATTATCAATGTTAATATAGATATCCAAATAAATTCCTATACTTTTCGACGTCAGCACTACCAGTGCCATCTGCGTAGTGACGTCGAGAAATATGCTGCCATTTTCTTGTATGAGATGGTGCTATCTATTACACTATAAAATCAATGGTAGTACGTAGTAAACACTTTTTTATAGTGAAGTAACAGGTATGACTATTTTTGGGATTGTAAAATGAGAAATGGCGGTAATTTTTATAAAGAAAAACACCATAATTTTACATTTTTAGCAAAGTTGGTTTATTTGCTCGTAATGTTACAGCCACTGCAAGAATGTCATTAATTAAAAACACCTTGTAATAGTTAGGTCCTCCCGTAGGTACACTTTGCTGACGATAGATGGCCCCACTTGCGCAGTTAAGGCGCGATGGCTGGCGACGAGAATAAATAATATATCCACAATTTTATTATAACTCGCAGTTGCCAGCGCGGGTATCGTAGCACAGCAGCCTAGCCACAGAAGATGCCATTACCCACTCCCGTCACAATCCATCACGATAAGGTGCCTAAGCACCTAAAAATGAGTCCTGCCACAGGGCACAAAGCCCTGTGACGCCATATCCAGAAAGCCGGGCCAATGGGCCCGGCTCACGTGAAACCCCACGAAAAGGTAAAATGCCTAGTGGAAGATGTCACGGGCCTCTAGCAAGGCCCGTCGACAGATATTTGATTTCGCAGTTGGTAATGGAACCTGATCAAAATGGCTTCCTACTGTCTCCTACAGTAGAATTTTTGGAAGAGAGTTTCTGGAGAGACTCTCATCAACCGGATGAAGTCATGGTCTAGATTGGTTTAGGGGCTGATAAAAAAAACGTAATAAAAACAAAACAAACGAGAAGGAGCGCTTCAACCGATTTAGAAGTGTGGTATTGTTAGAAACGTTATGTCATCCCGAGTGTCATATAAATAGTTGTCCAAATCTAAATACCAAGTAAATAGTTGTCCAAATGTCAATAAATTTACAGAAATATATCGTATGTTGTGTTAAATGAAAGCTCCGATTGAGTACATTCCGAAAATATACATGTGTCTATAGGAATAAATATTTATATGATCAGTGGGAATAAATACAAATATTACATTAAGAAACTTGTAATAAAATATAAATACAAGTATAACCATTGATTTTATAGTATAAAATCAATGCTATAACCGACCATTCTAACCAGGCGGTCACCCATCCAAATACGTGAACAGTCGGATGAGAATTTAATTCAGAGTATTCAACGTGGTATGGACGTTGGCATGCGCAGACGAATGTTTCATTCAATTTTAAGCCTTTGTTTCAATTCCTCATCCAAACTACCTATATTAAAAACTAAATTTCAAAACAGTAAATATTCCACACTGTAAGAAATCAAAATCATTAGATGCAAAAAGGCCATCATCACGCGGTGTTCCCAGGCGGTCACCCATCCAAGTACTGACCGCGCCCGACGCTGCTTAACTTCGGTGATCGGACGAGAACCGGTGTATTCAACGTGGTATGGACGTTGGCATGCGCAGACAGATGTTTCATTCGATTCTAAGCCATTGTTTCAATTCCTCATCCAAACTAAATTTCAAGAAACAGTAAATATGATAAAAAACAGTAAATATTCCACACAGTGAGAAATCAAAAAATATCAATTTAATCATTACATAAATGCAAAAAGGCCAACATCACGCGGTGTTCCCAGGCGGTCACCCATCCAAGTACTGACCGCGCCCGACGCTGCTTAACTTCACCCATCCAAGTACAGACAGATGTTTCATTCGATTCTAAGCCATTGTTTCAATTCCTCATCCAAACTAAATTTCAAGAAACAGTAAATATTATAAAAAAACAGTAAATATTCCACAGTGAGAAATCAAAAAAATATCAATTAATCATTACATAAATGCAAAAAGGCCAACATCACGCGGTGTTCCCAGGCGGTCACCCATCCAAGTACTGACCGCGCCCGACGCTGCTTAACTTCACCCATCCAAGTACAGACAGATGTTTCATTCGATTCTAAGCCATTGTTTCAATTCCTCATCCAAACTAAATTTCAAGAAACAGTAAATATTATAAAAAAACAGTAAATATTCCACAGTGAGAAATCAAAAAAATATCAATTAATCATTACATAAATGCAAAAAGGCCAACATCACGCGGTGTTCCCAGGCGGTCACCCATCCAAGTACTGACCGCGCCCGACGCTGCTTAGCTTCGGTGATCGGACGAGAACCGGTGTATTCAACGTGGTATGGACGTTGGCATGCGCAGACAGATGTTTCATTCGATTCTAAGCCATTGTTTCAATTCCTCATCCAAACTAAATTTCAAGAAACAGTAAATATTATAAAAAAACAGTAAATATTCCACAGTGAGAAATCAAAAAAATATCAATTAATCATTACATAAATGCAAAAAGGCCAACATCACGCGGTGTTCCCAGGCGGTCACCCATCCAAGTACTGACCGCGCCCGACGCTGCTTAGCTTCGGTGATCGGACGAGAACCGGTGTATTCAACGCGGTATGGACGTTGGCATGCGCAGACAGATGTTTCATTCGATTCTAAGCCATTGTTTCAATTCCTCATCCAAACTAAATTTCAAGAAACAGTAAATATGATAAAAACAGTAAATATTCCACACAGTGAGAAATCAAAAAATATCAATTAATCATTACATAAATGCAAAAAGGCCAACATCACGCGGTGTTCCCAGGCGGTCACCCATCCAAGTACTGACCGCGCCCGACGCTGCTTAGCTTCGGTGATCGGACGAGAACCGGTGTATTCAACGTGGTATGGACGTTGGCATGCGCAGACAGATGTTTCATTCGATTCTAAGCCATTGTTTCAATTCCTCATCCAAACTAAATTTCAAGAAACAGTAAATATGATAAAAACAGTAAATATTCCACACAGTGAGAAATCAAAAAATATCAATTAATCATTACATAAATGCAAAAAGGCCAACATCACGCGGTGTTCCCAGGCGGTCACCCATCCAAGTACTGACCGCGCCCGACGCTGCTTAGCTTCGGTGATCGTGGCAGTTACATAAAACGTTCTTTTTCGCTACATATCCCTTTATCTGAGCCCATATTTCCTCTATGGGATTAAGGTCAGAGTGGTATGGTGGTAATCGGAGTACTGTGTGACCATTGTCTTATAATAAAGCGTTAACTTTAAACTTTTTAAATCGGGGTTTATTAATTTTAATAATCTCATAAATCGATGTCTTCAACATGGCGTCATTGAATGGAATATTTTTATCGCGTAACCACTGTTGCATAACAGCTTTTCGAGAGTTGGACGTTGGTGCTGGGTTTAATTGCACGTTGTGGTATGGGGCATTATCAATCACTACAACAGAATTAGGATTTAAATTCGGAATAAGTTTTTCTTTAAGCCATTTCTCATAATTAGTGAAGTTCATGTCGTGGTGATAATCACCACATTTTTGAGAAGATTTATATATCAGCATTGCATTGGGTACAAACCCATCACTACCTCCAGCGTGAACTACTATCAAAGGCTGACCCTTGGAAATAGGCATTTTAAGGCCTTTTGTCGGACTACATGTCCATGATTTAGGAGTAGTATGGCTGCTATGGATATATGTCTCATCAGTATATACATTGATCTATTTTCATTGCGGAAATATTTAATTGATTCTAAAAAATTTATGCGCTGCAATTTAATGTCATGTCTTTCAATTAAAACTTTTCGGTTATTTCTGTCTTTTGCCATCTAAATCCAATTTCCCTTAAAAATTTTTTCAAGCTACACCGGCTTCCGTTGAAATTATTATCACGAACAACTTTCTGGTGGAGAGTTTTCAAAGTTGGGATTACATTATCTGTTAAATGAAAGTTTAAAACAATCCGCCGTATTGCCGTTTTATCAAAATCATCCAAACCCGTCTTTGGTTTACGACAATTAGTCTTTTTTTCCCTGGCGTAGAAAATGACGTCGGCTGGTCAGAATCTAATATTTTTTTCTTTTCGGCTAAAACAGGGGTTCCCAAACTTTTCCAAGCCGTGGCACACTTAGAAACTTTAAATTTTCTCACGGCACCCTAGTCATATAATATCTAACTGTGATAGCTATATTTCATATTTGTACGTCTATGAAGAGGAAACCAGGTAATAATCTAATACAACTATTATTTAAAATGAACAAGTACATTTATTGGTAGGAAAACATACGTGAAAATACAAAGAAAATGCAAATTTAATTACAAAAACCTACCACATACTCTTGAGGTGTGTGTGTTTAGTGCGACGGGTGAGCCTGCTGCTCATTGCACAATTTTTGAAATCGGGGAATGAGGCTTGGTACAGCTACTCTCATTTCTGTTTCCACATTTATTTTGGAGCGATATTTGCTCTTTATAACAGCAACCGCTGAAAATCCAGCTTCGCACAGATATGAAGTCACAAAGGGAATGAGGACCCTTACAGCTTTTGCACTTAGAATCGGATACTCATTTTCGACTGATACCCAAAACTCCGTCAAATGCGAACAAACGTATTTTGTTTTTAAGCTGTTGTCGCTCGAGAGGTCAATTAGATTTTCTTTTTCTTGCGTAGCAAAATCTTGTGTAGCTTGAGCACGGAATGGATCTTGGATCCACGCAAACTTCTCCACTTGGTCTTCTGCGAAGTACTTTGCAAACCAGTCAGTTAACTGAGATAGGTGCTCAGTGAAAAGGGTCAGCAAGTTATGTGAAACCTTAGCTCCACTATGGCCCATGTACTGTTGTAATATTGGAAAGCAATCTTTGCCTCCATCATCACTCATTTTTCTCTTCCACAGTTGTAGTTTTTTCCTGAATGATGAAATCTTCTCTACAAGCTTAATTATGTGCATGTTGTGGCCCTGTAGTCAGATTTAAGACATTTAGTTTTTCAAATATGTCGCATAAGTATGCCAGTTTCAGCAGAAAGTCTTCATCCGCGAAATTGTTGGCGTTCACATGATCATCTTCTTCCAGGAAAGTGTGAATTTCTTGTCGCAGTTCAAACGTACGAGATAGTACCTGTGCCTCCCACCCAATCCGTATCCAGAGCTCGGCGCGGACCGGCCACGCGGGTGATTTTCCATTCCATAACATGTTTGTATGATAGAAACAGAGAAATTTTAGTAGAGACATCAGGGGCGCCTCGCGGCACCCCTGATCTCTCCCCGTGGCACCCCAGGGTGCCGCGGCACCCACTTTGGGAACCACTGGGCTAAAACTCTTTTTATTGACGCGATAGATATTTTACTAGCAGCAGAAAGCCTTTTTAAGACCGCTTGCAATTCAATTGTTATTCCGAATTTCGCTTCATCTTTCATGAAATGGTAAATATTTGATATTAATTCCCTTGTCTGGGATTTCAGCGTCTAATTTCCCAATTTTGTTTTTAACGGAAGAAATAATAGAAAATAAAGTTATTTACCTACTGTACCTCCTGGGATTCAGCACAGTCGAACGCACGATCACAACACAGAACACGAAGACAAAATACAACACAAAACGTATTTATTTATTACTCTTCTGATTGTACCGCTAAACGACGGGCCGCTGAGACAATCACGTATATACTGAAAAATTATCACAGCCCAATTCAACTCAACACTAAACGAATCTATTAGTTATGTAATCGTCTGACTGTACCGTTAAACGGCTGGCTTCGACGAGAATCATTACAGTCACGCCTAAACTCAACCTCTCTCCGTCATTCTCACAGGTATAAAATATGCCTATCCCTTTTTTGGTTTCAGTGCATTGGTGTTCAATAAATGCAATACGTGTGACCTGAGCATGTAGTTGTAGAGCTCAAGATGTTTGCATTCCACGGTAATATGTTCGAGATTTATAAGTTCGAGATTTATTAAATGTACAGATGATGTGATTAATCAGTACAAGCAAGTAAGAAACTTTTGATAAAAAAATTGTGAGAGGAACCTTTTTTTTTGTTTTGAAAATATTACTTCTCTGCTTCCTTAGGAGTAGTTGAATTTCGCAAAATCCCTTTTTGACGTGACAACGTCTTATAAATCGATGGAGCCTGCTGCACGCACGAAAAAACATGACTCATGCGGCGTTACCTCGCTCTGAGGCGTTCCATTTATTATATTTATTATTCAATATAAATGCTGCTATCTACCGGTTGCGACAAGAATTATTTACTAACCTCAGTCTAAAATAGTACGAATGAAAATCACTAGATTGATTTAAATTCTTGACATAATTTTATATGTATTCTTGATATACGGAATGTTATTACTGAACGGACAATTTTCTTGTGGGTACAACGAAATGCAACGAAGTAAGCAACTTTTATTAAAAAAAAAAAAAAGTATGAAAAGCTATCATTACGATGCGCTATCTAGCGGTTGGTAAAATGTCGCTTATATTGTTTATTTACGACGTATTACCTACCGCTAGATGGCGCAGCGTGCTCAAACGCTTCTCAAACCGTTATTTAACAGTTTGAGATTTCAAACTTTCAAATTACAAAAAAAAAAACAATAAACTTTAAACAATTATACAATTATACTGCTATACAATAATACATTTACATGTTGTAGTCAAATCGGTGAGTATAAAACATATATTTTTGGGTGTTTGTAATAAACAATAACTGCTTCAAATGCAACCATTCCATCAGTATTTTCTTATGACGTTGTCACGTTCAACTATCGTCAGTAAACCGACTTTACAGACAACCGATTTTTTATTGAGTGCCCACGTCCTCCGCTGGAGGACGGGAATATCATATTTGTAATTTCATATTTGTGCACTAGATAAGGAGTTAGGACGATCAGGACCCTAACTGCGAATCAACGAATCAACGAAATCGGTCGACAGGCCATTTATAACGGCCTGTGACGTCTACCACTAGGCATTTTGCCTTTTCGTGGGGCTTCTCTTGAATCGGGCCCACTGGCCCGGCTTTCGCGAGTATGGCGTCTCAGGGCTATTCACCTTGAGGCAAACTTCAACATTTCTGCTAGTCTCGGGGCACGAGGTAGGTCTGACTGAAGGTACGTGTTCAGCAGCATGATGTTCTGCTCCTTCGTGCCAATTTGGCACGCGCGAATGAGCTCCAGCAGCTGATTTGCATTCATCATGATCAGTTCGTCGTTCGCGATGAATCGCATCTCGTCCAGGTATTCTGGCTCTTCTGGTTCTTCTGGCTGGGGTTGTGGGGACGGTGTAGTCGCACACTCTTCGTCCGTTTGCGTGCATGCGGACGCTGTGGTTGCTGTGGTCGTTTGGGAGCTGGTGGACTGGGCGGTCGCCTCGACCTCCATCCCCTCCACCTGCTGCGGATGGGGCCTTGATGGCTGCTGCTGTAATGGTTTCGATCGGCGCCGCCGGTTCGACTTCCTCTCCACAGCTGGCTGCTGCGGAGTGGCCGGCGGTGCCGGCTTTTTCCTCCACGACAAGGGCTCCGTAGGGGCGGCGGCTGGTTGGGGCTTCGCCTGCGTCTTCCTCGGCGCTGGGCGTGGAGGAGGCGACGTAGGCGCGGCTGCGGTCGAAGCGCCCGGGGAGGCGCTTCGCGGTGGGGCTCGCGGAGGAGCGGGGACTGCTGCTCGCGGAGCTCCCTGCTGACTCCGCGTCGTCTGACGAATTTCCGCCAGGAAACTGGGGCAGCGCCGGTTGTTGGCGGGGTGCTCCTGCCCGCAATTTCCACAGGTTGCTCGGGCGGTCTTTGGCCGAGGGCAGTTTTTGGCAGCGTGCTCCTCGCCGCAGCAAACGCAAACCTGCGGCCGGTGGCAGTTGTGGCTGCTGTGCCGGAACTTTTGACAGCGGTGGCACTGCTTGGGCCCGTTCCGGCCTCTCCAGCTCTCGATGGTGACGGGCAGGTACCAGATGTCCGGGAGACTGTATACCTTGCGCCAGCCCTCGTTCTTTCGAATGACAACGAAGAACAGCGCGCGCCGCCCTCCATGGATCAGGCGCGCGTACGTCGCTTCGATGTCTTTAGCCGCCAGCCCTTCGATGACCTCCTGCTGGGTGGTGTTAGCCGGGAGGCCCCGAATGGCTATCTTGGCGTCCTTTTCTATCGGCGGCGTGTAGGTGTGCCACGCCACCGAGTTGCCAAGGGTGTAAAGGTAGGCCTGGACGACGCGGTACTCTGCGTCGTCGGCCGGGCGGAATCTGAGGCCGCCGCCGCGTCCGAGCGGTGCGACGTTCGGCGCGCGCCCCAACTTCGCGCGGAGAGCCTTCAGGTGGTCGGGCCACCTATCGAGCTTGTCCACGACAATGGGTCGGGGGCGCGGCGCCTGCTTCGGCAGAAGCGGCGCGGGCGGCAATGGTGCTGGGGCCGCATCGCTGCGGCACGGCGTCGGGCTTTTCCTCGCCGCTAGTTGGGCGTAGGTAGGCTGCTCGTCTTCGGTGTCCGAGGGTACCGGCGAGCCGAAGATCTGATGATGATCGACGAAGGAGTCAGGGGAGTCGGCTCGGCGGCGCTGCGACTCCCTCTGCCGCTCATCTTCTGGAGACGCGGGGTCTCTCACGCGTTTCCTCGGTGTCGCGATCGGAATGAGCGGCATGTCCAGGCCCCTAGTCACTGGTGGGCTGTGCGGGGCGGCAGCAGCTTCGGCGGAGTTGGCAGCAGACTGCATTTCGAACCGGAGATACTCGACGGCACGAACTTCACGGCGAGGACCGGAGACGGCGCTCGACGGTCGACTCGCGGCGGCAATATTCAGCGCGGGCGGCGGAGCGGAGCAGGCGACCGTTCGAGACGGACGCCGGGCACTGAATGGCTAACTGCGATTACTACACGATAATTAGGGCCCTAACTGAGTTCAGTATTCAGTATTCAGTATTCAATTTATTTATTCAGAATATACATAAAAGCATTAATTATGAATTAAAGCTAATTATCGTATATTAGAATTCGTCAGTTTATATGTAGATACAAAATTATTAAAGAATAAATATTAATTCGACAATAGCGTTGACTAAAGTCGGCGTTGACTAAAGCCGTGTAAAGACACGGCAGACAAATAAAGTAAATAAAAAAAAATAGAGCTGAATCCATGTACATGAGTACATATAAAATAGACAATTATTATAAGAATGACTATTAGTCATCACGCAGTTTATTCGAAAAATAATCACACAATAGGAAGTATCAATACAAAATTGGAAAAAACAACGTATGTATATGATCAGGTATGTTACTGACATTACACATTGTATGTAATCTACATATTAAATATTAAATTCATAATATTATAAACAATAAGAACTAAAATGAGGTACCTGAAAGTTACATATTAATGTTATTCCCATTTGAAAGAATTGGCATGCTCAAAAAAATCACCCAGCTTATAAGCATGTGTGGATGGCAGCTTTTGTTTAATAAATCTTTTAAACGCCTTTGTTTTCATCTTTCTTGTGGAGAGTAGTAGCTGGTTAAAGAGCTTATAGCTCAAATATCCAAAGGACTTTTGTGTCTGCGTAAGGCGTACTTTAGGCAGGATAACGTCATCACGTCTGCGTGTATTGTGTCCGTTTACCTCTTGTTCGTTAATATTTGATTTAGCGTATAGTAGACATTGCAAAATATATTCAGACGTATTTTGTACTTAAGAAGTCAGTATTTGGTTCGCAGTGCGTGTCACGGGATACTCCTGCAATTGCTCTCAGTGCACTTTTCTGCAAAATGAAAACCCTAGAACTGTCTGTGGCATTCCCCCATATCAGTATACCATAAGTCATGGTAGTTAGGGCTCTAATTATCGTGTAGTCTAATCGCCGCTTTATTTATGGGCTAAAAACTAAAATAGAGGTAGCAGCGTATTTTGTCTAATATTTGTTTACCAATTTCACGTTATCTTTTTATAAATTTTTAATCTCTCCATTGACTTTTAAAATCGGACTTTTTACGAAATTCCTCATTTGGGGAGGGGGTTTTTTTTTAATTTCAGAATATTTTTTCATAAACAAGCTTTATTATCCTTCTCATCATCTCATCTCATCATGATCCGTGCGTCGGAAATCCATCCATCCATCATAAGAAAATGAAAGCGGCAGAGCATCGCTTCGATGCATTAGGACATCATGAGGAACGAGGAGGTCCGACGCCGCGCAAACCCAAAAATCGAAATAGCCCAGAACAAAAACAAAAATATTGCCGTCGCTCGGCCATCTGTGCGTCGAATCGCCAACTATCACGATTTTAGCAAAGGTTTCCACTGCACCCGCATGACGGGAAATATCAGGAGCTCATGTTCCATTGAAAATGTCAGCGAAAACTGCCTTTGGCATGGCAGTTTTCAGTCGCAGGGATGTATTTTGGGAATAAATTTGGGAATATATCAATTTGGGAATATCTGGGACTCTATATCAATTTGGGAATAAATGCTGATGGGTTATTACTCACATTATATATTGGGCTCGATTGCGTTTCTTCGTGAACTAAAATCGGAAATTAGTCCGTTTGAACGAGACAGGGCAATGCGCTAGAGCGGACGGAGTGTGAGATGACCGGTTGTCGCTTTTTCGGAATCGTCACATAGGAAGGGTTAAAAACCACGGTTAAAACTGCGCGCCAAGGTCAAATCTTACACCGCACGAAATATGCTCGAATTTATTCGGACGAGTATAATAAGTTCAACAGGTAGTATTTATCGACGATCGTTCGTTTCATATTCCGCTCTAACCTATTGCTCCGTCACGTTCGCTTGGACTAATTTTAGTTTTAGTTCACAAAGAAACGTGAACGTAGTGAAAAAAATCACAATCAATTGATTGTGATTTTTTTCATTGTTTTTGCTTAAATTTGTCTTTAATAAAGACATTTTATTTTGGTTTGCAAAAGGATACGCTTTGTTTTTGAGATGTGGATGAAGGGTGATCGTTCGCTAGCGATAAAGGGATCCCATTAAACCTACAGTGTACCGTCGAAAGTGGTACTCATCCAAGAATACATCTCGTTTAAACAATAAGCATTTCCCAGTCCAGTCCGGGAAAACCTTCCAGCTATGTAAGTGGCTTTTATTATTTTTATTTTTTCATCAAAGTGTCATCCTTTAAACGAATTCTTTAAAAAAAAAAAAGATTTTACAAAAAACCAATCAAATATTAACTATATATATATATATATATATATATATATATATATATATATATATATATATATATATATATATATATATATATATATATATATATATATATATATATATATATATATATATATATATATATATATATATATATATATATATATATATATATATATATATATATATATATATATATATATATATATATATATATATATATATATATATATATATATATATATATATA
The DNA here is from genome assembly GCA_944548615.1 of Micropterix aruncella. Lineage (NCBI taxonomy): Eukaryota > Metazoa > Arthropoda > Insecta > Lepidoptera > Micropterigidae > Micropterix > Micropterix aruncella. The sequence goes on from OX155967.1 coordinate 31,057,079, forward strand.
TATATATATGGGGAGAGGTGGGAGAGTTGATCCCACTTTTAGTTTTCCTCCCTTAGCTCCAAGATTAGCCTCAAATTTAAAGATCTCAAACACGTACTCTATAGTGTGATCCTTTATTGATCTCATGGCACCTTCTAACTCCTTCCAATGATACAGAAAATTTCAGCAGAACGATTCTTGTAAGACCTTACAGGGATCAAGTCTCCCTTAGCTTAGTAGGAGACTTGATCCCTGAGCGTGGGAGACTTGATTCCCGGGATCAAGTCTCCCTTAGAAGACCACTATCCTGCTTAAGCTTTTGGTAAAATTACACCCCGTGCATATTAGTTTCTTATTTCATTAGGAAGGAATCCCTTGAAAGGAACACACAAATAAGTGAAAAAAAGAACTCATTTTATTGATATTTAAAAGACAGAGCTATCAAATTTGTACTTAAATGAATAAATGCCTTCTGTTCGAGCCGTTCCTTTGCTTGTAGGCTTCGGCAGCCTTTTTGCGTCCCGCTGGTCAACTTCACTGATGTCCGGGATCACAGGAAAACAGAATTTTCCTCCCCTCCGACGCAGGAAGTTGGACTTTTAAGATATTATCTTCGTTGACACTGATGACTTTGCCGACATAGCATTTTAAGGACTTTTTCGTCGCAAACTTGAGTAAAACAAAATCGTCAGGCTCCAGTTTACCATCTATAGCAATATTATCCTCATCTTCATCTTCTTCGCTCAAGAAGTTTGATCCACCGCTGCTATCAGGTAAACTGAGAAGCTCATCTTCTTCATCAGAGGAACTAAAAGTAATCAACTTGGTTACTTTTTTCTGCTTTTTTTAGCTAATCTTGGCCCCCTTAGTAGCCTTTTTTAGACACAACTCTTCTATTTCAATTTTTTCAGGGGTGTCAGTGAGTATACGACACCGTCCTCTTTGTCTACCCTTAGTTGGGATTTTCCGAGGTGCAGCCTTTGGGTAGGGCATGATGTCATGCGGCGAATAATGGTGTACACCGTTTCTGCTTGATGTCTGGCTAGTGGGTTCCAGCACACACGAAGAGCTTGAAGTACTAGGAACAACTTCACGCGTCTCTGTGGCAATGCTAACCGTTGACATATCGTCACCCGCTGCATTGGGAAAATCGCTTATGACTAACGGTGTACATTCAGTTTCCTCTGTTGGTTTGGGGCGATCGGTGACCGCACTAGTCAGAAATTCGTCGTCACGGAATATATTTCCATTCAACGGCCAAATGCCACTAACTCTGAAGCCGTTCGTAATATTTAATGGAGCCATAGCACGAGGATACGCCTCTCCCAACAGCTCGCCGATTTCATAAATTGTGAGGGTGCGTCCCGGATGTTGCAGCATCCAATTAGCTGCCACTTGGGAGTAATAAGTTTTCAGGGGTCCAAACACCGTCCGGTCGAGTGGCTGCAGCTTGTGAGATGTGTGGGGGGGTATGGTCAGTATTACAATACCGTGTTCTCTGGCATAGTTTAGAGTTTCTAGTTGAATATGACTGTCATGGTTATCCATGATTATTAAGTGTTTTCGTTCAACAGAAGGCTGCGCAAATCGAGTGAAGTGATGGAGAAATTTCAAAAAATTTGGTCCTGTCATCCAGCCGCTCGGGTGTGCTATCCCATCACTGCCTGGAGGCGTGCCGTTTAACATTCGTGGTTGCCAATTTACTCGGGGGAAGATTGTAAATGGTGGGGTGTGACTCCCGGAAGCACTTATTGCAGCACATACGGTTACCAGTTCTCCACGATCTGCTGAGGTCATTTTGCCCACCTGCTTCACGCCCTTAACCGCAATTATTTTCGAGGGTTTATGCACTGTGGTTACACCAGTCTCGTCAACGTTCCATATGCGTTCAGGAGGAAAAGTAAACCTCGCATAGACATCTGTAAGCTTCCCAAAAAATTCGCCTACGGTGTGTCTATTGAAGGCAGTGCTGCGTGCCAAGCTAGTAGCTTCGGGAGTTCGGATGGACAGCCTTGGGTTTCTTTCCAGAAAACCACGGAACCAATCACGGCCAGCTTCTTCCTTTTCATTCCAGGATTTAGGGTATTTCTTGTGGTTGGCTTTTGCGTATGAGTACGCTAGTTTTGTTAGTTGGCCGACAGTTAAACCATAATACATGTTAGCCATGCTTTGGAGGAATAACCCTAATTCATGTTCCTCAATTACGCTGAATACCTGGGATTTCTTATAACCTGGGGCAGTTTCAATGCCCTTTTTACACAACCTCTTTAAAGTCATTACATTAATTTCAAACAATTTGGCAGTCGTCTTGTAGTTCCCTCCATCCCGTACTGCTTTTACTGCCGCTCTGAGTCGGTTCTCATCTGGTGGAACCCTTCTCTTCACTCCTTCCTTTGGAATGTACTTTCGAGGCATCTAAAAATTATATAATACCCGCATTAGACTAATAAAGAGGGAGACTTGATCCCGGGATCAAGTCTCACTACGCTTTTAGGGATCAAATCTCCCTTCATGACGTGTCGAGCAAAAGAAGTAGATTGTGTGGATACAGAGGGTCGTTTCCGTTTTTTCTTTTTAACCATTATTAACAAAAGTATCGAGAATATGAGCATTGTATGCAATGCAGAGATTAACCGAATGATTAAAGATATTTATGAGTCGTAATACATACCAAAAAAGACGCTGTCAGTCGGTAAAATAACAAACACTTCCTAGCAGTGACGTCCATGCGTTTAAACGTCAGATAACACTATGGTTGCCAGTTGTCGCATCATACTTTACAGGGATGCCAACATAGCAAATAAAAATTAAACAGAAGCGCCAATTTTGAATAAGGATCAAGTCTCCCTAGGGATCAACTCTCCGCCCTCTCCATATATATATATATATATATATATATATATATATATATATATATATATATATATATATATATATATATATATATATATATATATATATATATATATATATATATATATATATATATATATATATATATATATAGTTTTGTGTATATATTCTTTTTAGAATTGATCAATAAGATGATTATAAAGTAAATAATTATAAAAGCCACTTACATCGTGACGAATCAAGGGAATCCTTCGTCACGATGTAAGTGGCTTTTATAATTATTTACTTTATAATCATCTTATTGATCAATTCTAAAAAGAATATATATATATATATATATATATATATATATATATATATATATATATATATATATATATATATATATATATATATATATATATATATATATATATATATATATATATATATATATATATATATATATATATATATATATATATATATATATATATATATATATATATATATATATATATATAATATATATACAGGAATAAAAAACACGACTGCCGTTGCAAAAAGTGAATATTTTTATTATGGTTTTTTATGAAATATTTGTTGCTTATTTATGTATTCATATAGTAACACATATATTTTTTCGGAATGTATTTAATCAGACCTTTCATTTGACACTAAACACGACATATTTATGTTTGTTTATTGGCATTTGGAGATTTGGAATTTAAACAACTATTTACTTGATATTTGAACAGTTGAGGCACCCTATGACACTCGGGATAACATAACGATTCTAATAATACCACATAATGTACTTCTAAATCCGTTTGAACCTTTAGAAGTTATGGTGGAATATAATAACGGAAAACATACATAGATGAACCCTGAATACATTACACTTCTTTTTTGTTGGGCAGTCGTGTAATAATAGAAAGATGCCGTCGAAAATATTGTTTTTTAAATATAGAAAAGTACCAATATTTTATTTTTAAAAAAAATGGTAATGGTAGGTACTTGCAAAAAATACCAAAAGTAAAGCAAACGTTAAAAGTCCGATGGAAACGCTGAAGCTACAAATATGAAATTTGTAGCTTCAGCGGAGGACGTAGGACAGCGGAGGACTCAATAAGACGGGATTTTGCGAAATTCAACTACTTCTAAGGAATCAAAGAAAAAATATTTTCAAAAAAAAAAAAAAAGTTTTCCCACATTTTTTTATCAAAAGTTGCTTACTTGCGTGTACTGATTCACCCCCTTCAAAGATGTCAGTAAATTAAAACCCACCTGTATATTTAATAACTCTCGTCACTGCCACGATCACCGAAACTAAGCAGCGTCGGGCGCGGTCAGTACTTGGATGGGTGACCGCCTGGGAACACCGCGTGATGTCTTAGTAAATTTGGCCTTTTTGCATTTTATGATTTCTTATGCCCGCTCCACATATTCGCCAGTGATGGCCGCATCGCCTATGTCTCTCTCGCTCTTTCCCATACATTTTTGACGTCATTCATGACGTCCGACTCGCTTCCACCTTAGCATGATTGGCCATCATCGGCCAAGAAGGTGAAGAAGGCCATTACTGTGTGGGATATTTACTGTTTTTTTTCTAAATATTACATTATTGACATTTAGTTTTCAATGTCGTATGGATGAGGAATTGAAACAAATGGCTTATTAAAATTGAATGAAACATCCGTCTGCGCATGCCAACGTCCATACCACGTTGAATACACCGGTTCTCGTCCGATCACCGAAGTTAAGCAGCGTCGGGCGCGGTCAGTACTTGGATGGGTGACCGCCTGGGAACACCGCGTGATGTTGGCCTTTTTGCATTTATGTAATGATTATTTGATATTTTTTTGATTTCTCACTGTGTGGAATATTTACTGTTTTTTTATAATATTTACTGTTTCTTGAAATTTAGTTTGGATGAGGAATTGAAACAATGGCTTAGAATCGAATGAACATCTGTCTGCGCATGCCAACGTGTCCATACCACGTTGAATACACCGGTTCTCGTCCGAAGATCACCGAAGTTATGCAGCGTCGGGCGCGGTCAGTACTTGGATGGGTGACCGCCTGGGAACACCGCGTGATGTTGGCCTTTTTGCATTTGATTTCTCGCTGTGTGGAATATTTACTGTTTTTTTTAATAATATTTACTGTTTCTTGAAATTTAGTTTGGATGAGGAATTGAAACAATGGCTTAGAATCGAATGAAACATCCGTCTGCGCATGCCAACGTCCATACCACCATTGATTTTATAGAAAATCAATGATACCACGTTGAATACACCGGTTCTCGTCCGATCACCGAAGTTAAGCAGCGTCGGGCGCGGTCAGTACTTGGATGGGTGACCGCCTGGGAACACCGCGTGATGTTGGCCTTTTTGCATTTATGTAATGATATATTGATATTTTTTTGATTTCTCACTGTGGAATAATTACTGTTTTTTTATAATATTTACTGTTTCTTGAAATTTAGTTTGGATGAGGAATGGAAACAAAGGCTTAGAATCGAATGAAACATCTGTCTGCGCATGCCAACGTCCATACCACGTTGAATACACCGGTTCTCGTCCGATCACCGAAGTTAAGCAGCGTCGGGCGCGGTCAGTACTTGGATGGGTGACCGCCTGGGAACACCGCGTGATGTTGGCCTTTTTGCATTTGATTTCTCGCTGTGTACTGTTTTTTTTAATAATATTTACTGTTTCTTAAAATTTAGTTTGAATGAGGAATTGAAACAATGGCTTAGAATCGAATGAAACATCTGTCTGCGCATGCCAACGTCCATACCACGTTGAATACACCGGTTCTCGTCCGATCACCGAAGTTAAGCAGCGTCGGGCGCGGTCAGTACTTGGATGGGTGACCGCCTGGGAACACCGCGTGATGTTGGCCTTTTTGCATTTCATTTCTCGCTGTGTGGAATATTTACTGTTTTTTTAAATAATATTTACTGTTTCTTGAAATTTAGTTTGGATGAGGAATTGAAACAATGGCTTAGAATCGAATGAAACATCTGTCTGCGTATGCCAACGTCCATACCACCATTGATTTTACACTATAAAATCAATGATACCACGTTGAATACACCGGTTCTCGTCCGATCACCGAAGTTAAGCAGCGTCGGGCGCGGTCAGTACTTGGATGGGTGACCGCCTGGGAACACCGCGTGATGTTGGCCTTTTTGCATTTGATTTCTCGCTGTGTACTGTTTTTTTTTAATAATATATACTGTTACTTGAAATTTAGTTTGGATGAGGAATTGAAACAATGGCTTAGAATCGAATGAAACATCTGTCTGCGCATGCCAACGTCCATACCACGTTGAATACACCGGTTCTCGTCCGATCACCGAAGTTAAGCAGCGTCGGGCGCGGTCAGTACTTGGATGGGTGACCGCCTGGGAACACCGCGTGATGTTGGCCTTTTTGCATTTGATTTCTCGCTGTGTACTGTTTTTTTTAATAATATTTACTGTTTCTTGAAATTTAGTTTGGATGAGGAATTGAAACAATGGCTTAGAATCGAATGAAACATCTGTCTGCGCATGCCAACGTCCATACCACGTTGAATACACCGGTTCTCGTCCGATCACCGAAGTTAAGCAGCGTCGGGCGCGGTCAGTACTTGGATGGGTGACCGCCTGGGAACACCGCGTGATGTTGGCCTTTTTGCATTTCATTTCTCGCTGTGTGGAATATTTACTGTTTTTTTAAATAATATTTAAGGGCCCCGCAGACAGACGCGGTCTGCGGTGGCGGGCGCGGTGGCGGTCCAGGTCGCGGTCACTCGGATCACACACTGACGCGGGCGCGGTCGCGGCCTACTGCGGCTTCTAGATGGATCAGTGTTCGTTTAACCTCCGTCCGACTGGAGCAACGTCCGGCAACGTCAGGGAGATGAGGATGCGTTGCTTCTTCTTGCACTATGTGCGGACAACGACAAAAGGTAAACGACAAACTACCAATAACTATTGATTAAGTAATTGCAACGATATATTTAATAATATTAATATATTTTTTATAATAATATTTTTATTAACTACTTGCAGAAAAAAATGAAAGCTATGGTGTCACGAAATCAATAAAAAACGAGCAACGTGTGGAGAATTCGCAACCTTGTATCCACAACTGCGATTAGATGAAGCGAGATTTTTTATATACTTTAGAATGTCGTTTGAATGTTTCGACTTCATTTTGGATAAAATAAAAAATGACATTAAAAAACAACATACCAACTGGAGGAGGTCTATAGAACCAGTGGAGCGATTAGCATGTTGTAACATGATACAGTGTCCAAATAAAACAGGCTCAACTTATTTTTCGTACTTAAAAAAATTTTCTTTTGTCTTGCTCGCAATTGTAGGACCAGACTATAAATTTATTAGCATTGACGTTGGAGGCTATGGAAAAAATAGCGACGGAGGATTTTTTGTTGTTTTTATATTCTTCTGTTGTTTTTATATTCTTCATGACTTACATCGTACAATATAGGCCACTTTCGTACATTTTCAATTAAAATTCAATTAAAACTTCCGTCGTTAGAGAATCCTCTGCACTCGCCATAGCTGCGCACGTGAGCAAACACAATGAAAATACGACGCGGTCTGCGGTCAGTTGCGAAAAATCACAACTGACCGCGCCAGTGTGGCGCAAGACCGCGCCCGCGCCCGCGTCAGTGTGCGTGCCCCGGCGGGCGCGGTCGCGGTGGCGGTCGAACGCGAACAGACCGCAGATGTGCCCGCACGTGTATGCGCTTCTTGATACATTCAGATAATATGCAACAGACCGCCACCGCGCCCGCCACCGCAGACCGCGTCTGTCTGCGGGGCCCTTTACTGTTTCTTGAAATTTAGTTTGGATGAGGAATTGAAACAATGGCTTAGAATCGAATGAAACATCTGTCTGCGCATGCCAACGTCCATACCACGTTGAATACACCGGTTCTCGTCCGATCACCGAAGTTAAGCAGCGTCGGGCGCGGTCAGTACTTGGATGGGTGACCGCCTGGGAACACCGCGTGATGTTGGCCTTTTTGCATTTGATTTCTCGCTGTGTACTGTTTTTTTTAAATAATATATACTGTTACTTGAAATTTAGTTTGGATGAGGAATTGAAACAATGGCTTAGAATCGAATGAAACATCTGTCTGCGCATGCCAACGTCCATACCACGTTGAATACACCGGTTCTCGTCCGATCACCGAAGTTAAGCAGCGTCGGGCGCGGTCAGTACTTGGATGGGTGACCGCCTGGGAACACCGCGTGATGTTGGCCTTTTTGCATTTGATTTCTCGCTGTGTACTGTTTTTTTTAATAATATTTACTTACTGTTTCTTGAAATTTAGTTTGGATGAGGAATTGAAACAATGGCTTAGAATCGAATGAAACATCCGTCTGCGCATGCCAACGTTCATACCACCATTGATTTTATAGTGTAATTATAAAATCAATGATACCACCATTGATTTTATAGTGTAATTATAAAATCAATGATACCACGTTGAATACACCGGTTCTCGTCCGATCACCGAAGTTAAGCAGCGTCGGGCGCGGTCAGTACTTGGATGGGTGACCGCCTGGGAACACCGCGTGATGTTGGCCTTTTTGCATTTATCATTGATTTTATAAAAATCAATGCATTTATGTAATGATTAATTGATATTTTTTGATTTCTCACTGTGTGGAATATTTACTGTTTTTATCATATTTACTGTTTCTTGAAATTTAGTTTGGATGAGGAATTGAAACAATGGCTTAGAATCGAATGAAACATCTGTCTGCGCATGCCAACGTCCATACCACGTTGAATACACCGGTTCTCGTCCGATTACCGAAGTTAATCAGCGTCAGGCGCGGTCAGTACTTGGATGGGTGACCGCCTGGGAACACCGCATGATGTTGGCCTTTTTGCATTTGATTTCTCACTGTGGAATAATTACTGTTTTTTTATAATATTTACTGTTTCTTGAAATTTAGTTTGGATGAGGAATGGAAACAAAGGCTTAGAATCGAATGAAACATCTGTCTGCGCATGCCAACGTCCATACCACGTTGAATACACCGGTTCTCGTCCGATCACCGAAGTTAAGCAGCGTCGGGCGCGGTCAGTACTTGGATGGGTGACCGCCTGGGAACACCGCGTGATGTTGGCCTTTTTGCATTTGATTTCTCGCTGTGTACTGTTTTTTTTAATAATATTTACTGTTTCTTAAAATTTAGTTTGAATGAGGAATTGAAACAATGGCTTAGAATCGAATGAAACATCTGTCTGCGCATGCCAACGTCCATACCACGTTGAATACACCGGTTCTCGTCCGATCACCGAAGTTAAGCAGCGTCGGGCGCGGTCAGTACTTGGATGGGTGACCGCCTGGGAACACCGCGTGATGTTGGCCTTTTTGCATTTCATTTCTCGCTGTGTGGAATATTTACTGTTTTTTTAAATAATATTTACTGTTTCTTGAAATTTAGTTTGGATGAGGAATTGAAACAATGGCTTAGAATCGAATGAAACATCTGTCTGCGTATGCCAACGTCCATACCACCATTGATTTTACACTATAAAATCAATGATACCACGTTGAATACACCGGTTCTCGTCCGATCACCGAAGTTAAGCAGCGTCGGGCGCGGTCAGTACTTGGATGGGTGACCGCCTGGGAACACCGCGTGATGTTGGCCTTTTTGCATTTGATTTCTCGCTGTGTACTGTTTTTTTTTAATAATATATACTGTTACTTGAAATTTAGTTTGGATGAGGAATTGAAACAATGGCTTAGAATCGAATGAAACATCTGTCTGCGCATGCCAACGTCCATACCACGTTGAATACACCGGTTCTCGTCCGATCACCGAAGTTAAGCAGCGTCGGGCGCGGTCAGTACTTGGATGGGTGACCGCCTGGGAACACCGCGTGATGTTGGCCTTTTTGCATTTGATTTCTCGCTGTGTACTGTTTTTTTTAATAATATTTACTGTTTCTTGAAATTTAGTTTGGATGAGGAATTGAAACAATGGCTTAGAATCGAATGAAACATCTGTCTGCGCATGCCAACGTCCATACCACGTTGAATACACCGGTTCTCGTCCGATCACCGAAGTTAAGCAGCGTCGGGCGCGGTCAGTACTTGGATGGGTGACCGCCTGGGAACACCGCGTGATGTTGGCCTTTTTGCATTTGATTTCTCGCTGTGTACTGTTTTTTTTAATAATATTTACTTACTGTTTCTTGAAATTTAGTTTGGATGAGGAATTGAAACAATGGCTTAGAATCGAATGAAACATCCGTCTGCGCATGCCAACGTTCATACCACCATTGATTTTATAGTGTAATTATAAAATCAATGATACCACCATTGATTTTATAGTGTAATAGATAGCACCATCTCATACAAGAAAATGGCAGCATATTTCTCGACGTCACTACGCAGATGGCACTGGTAGTGCTGACGTCGAAAAGTATAGGAATTTATTTGGATATCTATATTAACATTGATAATTAAGTTTTAATTATAAAGGATCGATTGATTCTAAAAACCCAATAATTCAAGCAGTTTCAACGAAATTAGCATTCAATTATTAGCGCTATCTATTGCATTTCCTTCTACGCTACAAATCACATGTTCAATGAAGATAATAATAGATGGCGTGCTATTTCAGGCATTGCCTTTCCAACAATTAGCGCGCGCTTCAGACGGGTCGCTTGGAGCCGAAAGCAGACAGGTGTGCTATAGATGTTTATACCGTATATTGATGGAGATGCGAGAAATAGGGAGTGACCACGCGCTCGCCAATCGACTAGTCGATTACGGATAGCACTCACTCGACTCGACATTGTAAATTGTTGTACATTGTAATTGTTGACATTGTAACAGTTTACTGACATACACGCTCAATTACGTCGTCTTCTCGTAAGGATGTCAACCAACGTCGCTCCGCCTCCCATAATTTCTTGCGCAGGAAAGAGAAGATATGAGTGCTGTGCGGCGATGCTGTATTTTGCCATCTCATAGATGAATAAAAACACTCCCTGTCAGTGGCGGCGACAAAAATCTAGTGTAGTAAAGAGAAGCTTAAAATTATTTTTTAAAACATAAGAAATATATATACATTTATAAAAATGTTTATTGGTTTGTAACCATTTGACCCCAATATGCCATAAAGGTAAGAAATAAAAAAAATAGTTCATGATGTTTTAAACGTGTTTATTTTAATCACATTTTAGAATATCTACAAAATAATATTCTAATTAAGGCTCTTATAAGGCCGCCATTATTTTTTTGTCGAAAATTATTCAAATCAACAAATTATATCTACTCGATCTTCAGTGTTCACGATAAAATAGGACAAGCAATGTAGTTTTATATGATTGGATGTATGCCTAAGGTTTATTTTAGTGGAAAATACAAAGGTACAGGAAGATGTAATTTTGATAACAGAAATACAATTCTGTTCTCAAAAATTACAGCTTCCATTGAGCAATAATAACTAAAACCTCAGACGTAGGTAGAATCATAGAATCTGGTCTAAGCGCAGTCAGCTAGTATTCGACTAGACTGTATTCAGATCGCCCGCTTGGAGGATCCAAACCCTTAAGTATCCGTTATTGCCCTTTTAAAAGAGTGAGCTTGTTGTATAGTTGCCTCTTGGTTTGTTTTACATTTGACTTACAAACTAAATATTTTATCCGTATATCGACATATTTTTGGATAACGGCCCTTAGCAGATGAAGCAAATGATTACTGCACGGTTCCTGCTCAAATAAATGGGCATGAAGGATCGTGAAAATATCGGATCCGATGAATAATTTTAACGTTTTTGTAACCATATTTATAGGATCGCGATCGGATTTATTACTTTTGTCAAAATTAACCCTTACTACTGATTCTGCGGCATTACAAATTCGGATTACATCATTTGATGGATAGATAAGTCTACTTCTGTCTTTAAACACAATAAATAAATGAGCTTGTTTAGGTGTGTTTGCGACTAATGCTCCCAAGCAATCAGTGCAATTTAGTCTAGATAGTAAATATCTAACAACATACCCGGCAACGTATGCCACAACATGTTGTGAAAATACTGAATGGAAACCGGCAGGTAAACTCAGATCTTCCTCCTTCAAATTGCTCATGAATTGTTCGTCGACCATATCCACTTGTGATCCTGATCTATAACCCTTCGTTGTCAAGTTAATATGCTCAGTTGACGACGAACACGTTAACAAAGTTATGTGTTCCAGAGGAGCACAGTTTCCCCTGAAATTCTCTTTTAACTCCATGTGAACCAAGAGCTTTTTGTAAGTTGCCATAAATTGCAGGGCCGATGGATTATTGTTGAACCCGCCGTGGGACCGTACTACTGAAAAAAATATCTCTAAGTGGTCTTGGCTTAACTTGTACATTGGTAAAAAATCCAATGTTTTTTCTTGTTTAACGAGCTCGTTGTACAATCCTTTCATGCTGTCTATGCACACGCACAATCCAAGGAAACCTACTTTATTTCTGGTATTCATGATCGGTGTTTCATTGTCCATCAAAACTAGATGTTCCAAATAAGTTTTTGCATTATCCATGAACGTTAGATACTTCGTTTCGTTTTTCTCATTGATTGGTGCTTTAAAGTCAATGCCAGGAAACTTTCTTGAATTAAGAATGTCAGTCAGATTGTTCATTGTGTTGATGAAATTCACTGTTGGTTGTGAGTGAGCAAAATTAAGTATACGTAATTTTTTGTCGCAAAATTCAATAGCGTTCGCAACACTGGCACTTAACAGCTGTACTGCTAGCTTTACTTTCATTATTTGATTTTGAAAGTTGATGTGTTGTGTCGATAATTTATTTCCCTAGTGAAAATTTTCATTTAGTTGGAGCGTGTTTAATTCTTCAAAATATTGCCATTTGATTAGGCCGCCGTTATTATCTCTAAGAACCTTTTTACTTTGTAATGTATTTCTGACCAGTTTCACCATGTGACATGGGTCAAAAAATACAAAAACTGGTTCTTTTGTTGCAGGATGTTCGAAATAGGTTTTTAGTTGACGTTGGTAGTTAAACGAACAGCCAAGCTCTTGAGCCATGGCTATATTTGCTGGGCAACCATCAAATGTCATAGATACAACTACCACGCCTACATCGTGGCAATTAGAAAGGCATATCCTTACTAGATTGGCTCTTTGCTCACCTGTTACGCCGATTACCAGAAAATATCCTACTGGAATTTTCCACTGCTCGTTAATGGCAACTAAAAGGAACACCAGAGCTTGTTTGCATGGTGCATTGAAACTCCGGTAACATCAAACCCAGCACCAAAATCTACATATCCTTGGACTGCATTACCGTCAAATTCCTTTAATTGTCGAATCGACATCTCGTCTATTACCAAATTGCATAGAATTTTCTTGTCAGAAGACTTGACCTTTTGATCAAGTGCTTTAAAAGCTTCTGCAGTGAAACCTGGCGTGGCGTTTATGCATTGGTACCATTTTCTTATGGTGCTTGTATGTGGTAGACATGTGTTAAAGGTACTACGTACGTAAGAGTAGGCCTTTGGAGAATAGAAATGGAGGGTTAGCGCAAATGTACGCAGTTCAGGTGGATATTCTCTCCCTTTATGAGTCATCCTTTTCAAAAGAGCTGCTGTAGAAAGCCGGCACACTTCCAGAATATCCACTTGTTCTTGGTTGATCAGTCTTTTTTGCTTCAGTTCTTTTAATACCTTAGATAAATTGTCAACTTTCTTTTTCAAACGCCGATTAGCAGCGTGTAGTGCCTTGCCCCGCATACGTCGGCGTTTTGCAATGTCTTTTAAACGGATAATTTCTGTTTTTAACTTTCGTTTCCTTGGAGTGTCGTGTACCAGTCCTGAATTGGAAAGCCCTGCAACCTCCGACTGTTGACCGGAAAATGGAGATTGTTGTAGAAAAAGCGAAGGTACAGCGTCGTTTGTTAATCTACGGATTCCATTTTTGGTTTCATACATGTTTGAATCCGGAAAATGTACTGAACAGATTCTACTCCAAAAGTTTGGTTCCCAATTGGTCTTCTTTACAGCATCAATCTACTTCATCATATTTGTTTTGTCTTTTGGAAACCTAAAAGTAAGGTAAGTTTCTAAGTTAATAATAATAATATTATTAAAATTATTTTTTGGTCGGTTTTTAATATAACGTATTCGCACCACCGTATCACGTCGAATCCAACGACACCTCATACTTACGTCAAAACCCGTCAAGACGTTCGTTCTCTACGTTCAGACACTCATACATGCATAATATCAGCATATAAAGGTACGCCCTAAAAACATCTACGCTCCATCTGAAGCAATTGGATAAACCTATGTGAGTGGTCCAAAAAGGAATCCCTTATTGGCCTTATTATGCATTATTTATCATATTCCATATATACTCTATACTTATATTAACATAAGATTTTTTTACCATTACTACCTATAATTAAAAAAAGTGATTTGTCAATTTTTATAAAAAAATATTATCGATTATCGATTTCGCTTTTAAAATATCTCGATTCTCGATTAGTGAACACCAATTGCGACCGATTGCGGTCGAGCAAGACGAAGGGTGGGGCAGTGTGTTCCTCATCCGCTTTGCATCCGCTTACGTCGCGCTCCTCGCTTCACCCCCGTAATGGATAACTTTTATTTGGTTGAAAAGTAATTCAAAATTGCTTATCGATGATATGTGACACTAGATTTGTGTTTTGTGTGTTTTCTAGTATCATTTTTACAATGATCGATTGCACATTTAACCATCTTTCTTCTTAAAAACAATAAAAATGCTCTACAAATTCCCAACTATATCACTTCACAAGCGCTCGCGAACGACTGCGGGCCTTAGCCGGGCGGTCGATGAATTGTTCACACCCGTGTCTACTGTTCACGCTCGCGCGCTCGCGCTCTATTTTATTATTAATACTCTAACGGCACGCGCTTAGGGGCAAACAAAGGGGCAAACACATTATTGGACGCGTCCGTCAGCCGCGGCTTATGCCTGTGGCTTATGCACGCGATCTGTGTAATGAATTTCTATTGAGCGGTGCACATTATAGGACGTCAGTCGCGGACGACTAGGCACACGTTCGTAAGCCGCGGCTTACGGACGCGTCCGATAATATGTTTGAACGCCATCTATCGGCCAAATATTGGTTTATTGAAGATGGAAGCGCATTAAATCGAGTTTGAAAACTACGATGGCCATCTACCTGCCGTTTTTTGTATTAAATTGCGACTTCCATTTTGCAGTATGGAATGGCGTTATCTATTACACTATAAAATCAATGATACCACCATTGATTTTATAGTGTAATTATAAAATCAATGATACCACGTTGAATACACCGGTTCTCGTCCGATCACCGAAGTTAAGCAGCGTCGGGCGCGGTCAGTACTTGGATGGGTGACCGCCTGGGAACACCGCGTGATGTTGGCCTTTTTGCATTTATCATTGATTTTATAAAAATCAATGCATTTATGTAATGATTAATTGATATTTTTTGATTTCTCACTGTGTGGAATATTTACTGTTTTTATCATATTTACTGTTTCTTGAAATTTAGTTTGGATGAGGAATTGAAACAATGGCTTAGAATCGAATGAAACATCTGTCTGCGCATGCCAACGTCCATACCACGTTGAATACACCGGTTCTCGTCCGATTACCGAAGTTAATCAGCGTCAGGCGCGGTCAGTACTTGGATGGGTGACCGCCTGGGAACACCGCATGATGTTGGCCTTTTTGCATTTGATTTCTCACTGTGGAATAATTACTGTTTTTTTATAATATTTACTGTTTCTTGAAATTTAGTTTGGATGAGGAATGGAAACAAAGGCTTAGAATCGAATGAAACATCTGTCTGCGCATGCCAACGTCCATACCACGTTGAATACACCGGTTCTCGTCCGATCACCGAAGTTAAGCAGCGTCGGGCGCGGTCAGTACTTGGATGGGTGACCGCCTGGGAACACCGCGTGATGTTGGCCTTTTTGCATTTGATTTCTCGCTGTGTACTGTTTTTTTTAATAATATTTACTGTTTCTTAAAATTTAGTTTGAATGAGGAATTGAAACAATGGCTTAGAATCGAATGAAACATCTGTCTGCGCATGCCAACGTCCATACCACGTTGAATACACCGGTTCTCGTCCGATCACCGAAGTTAAGCAGCGTCGGGCGCGGTCAGTACTTGGATGGGTGACCGCCTGGGAACACCGCGTGATGTTGGCCTTTTTGCATTTCATTTCTCGCTGTGTGGAATATTTACTGTTTTTTTAAATAATATTTACTGTTTCTTGAAATTTAGTTTGGATGAGGAATTGAAACAATGGCTTAGAATCGAATGAAACATCTGTCTGCGTATGCCAACGTCCATACCACCATTGATTTTACACTATAAAATCAATGATACCACGTTGAATACACCGGTTCTCGTCCGATCACCGAAGTTAAGCAGCGTCGGGCGCGGTCAGTACTTGGATGGGTGACCGCCTGGGAACACCGCGTGATGTTGGCCTTTTTGCATTTGATTTCTCGCTGTGTACTGTTTTTTTTTAATAATATATACTGTTACTTGAAATTTAGTTTGGATGAGGAATTGAAACAATGGCTTAGAATCGAATGAAACATCTGTCTGCGCATGCCAACGTCCATACCACGTTGAATACACCGGTTCTCGTCCGATCACCGAAGTTAAGCAGCGTCGGGCGCGGTCAGTACTTGGATGGGTGACCGCCTGGGAACACCGCGTGATGTTGGCCTTTTTGCATTTGATTTCTCGCTGTGTACTGTTTTTTTTAATAATATTTACTGTTTCTTGAAATTTAGTTTGGATGAGGAATTGAAACAATGGCTTAGAATCGAATGAAACATCTGTCTGCGCATGCCAACGTCCATACCACGTTGAATACACCGGTTCTCGTCCGATCACCGAAGTTAAGCAGCGTCGGGCGCGGTCAGTACTTGGATGGGTGACCGCCTGGGAACACCGCGTGATGTTGGCCTTTTTGCATTTCATTTCTCGCTGTGTGGAATATTTACTGTTTTTTTAAATAATATTTACTGTTTCTTGAAATTTAGTTTGGATGAGGAATTGAAACAATGGCTTAGAATCGAATGAAACATCCGTCTGCGCATGCCAACGTCCATACCACGTTGAATACACCGGTTCTCGTCCGATCACCGAAGTTAAGCAGCGTCGGGCGCGGTCAGTACTTGGATGGGTGACCGCCTGGGAACACCGCGTGATGTTGGCCTTTTTGCATTTGATTTCTCGCTGTGTGGAATATTTACTGTTTTTTTTAATAATATTTACTGTTTCTTGAAATTTAGTTTGGATGAGGAATTGAAACAATGGCTTAGAATCGAATGAAACATCTGTCTGCGCATGCCAACGTCCATACCGCGTTGAATACACCGGTTCTCGTCCGATCACCGAAGTAAAGCAGCGGCGGAAGT
This sequence comes from Micropterix aruncella, assembly GCA_944548615.1. NCBI lineage: Eukaryota > Metazoa > Arthropoda > Insecta > Lepidoptera > Micropterigidae > Micropterix > Micropterix aruncella. The sequence continues at coordinate 31,074,369 of OX155967.1, forward strand.
ACTTGGATGGGTGACCGCCTGGGAACACCGCGTGATGTTGGCCTTTTTGCATGTATGTAATGATTAATTGTTTTTTTTTTATTTCTCGCTATGTGGAATATTTACTGTTTTTTTTATAATATTTACTGTTTCTTGAAATTTAGTTTGGATGAGGAATTGAAACAATGGCTTAGAATCGAATGAAACATCTGTCTGCGCATGCCAACGTCCATACCGCGTTGAATACACCGGTTCTCGTCCGATCCGGGCGCTGTCAGTACTTGGATGGGTGACCGCCTGGGAACACCGCGTGATTTTGGCCTTTTTACATTTATGTAATGATTAATTGATATTTTTTTGATTTCTCACTGTGGAATATTTACTGTTTTTTTTATAATATTTACTGTTTCTTGAAATTTAGTTTGGATGAGGAATTGAAACAATGGCCTAGAATCGAATGAAACATCTGTTTGCGCATGCCAACGTCCATACCACGTTGAATACCAAGTCCTCAGAATATATCAAGTATCGTACGAAAATATTCTTCTTTTTCCGATATTCTTCTTATTCCGTGGATTAATATCCCGCTTTATCTAGAATGCTTAAATAGTTACTTACCCAAGTACTATATGGAGATATAAAGTTTCAGACGAAAATATATTCGCTATCAGGCAAGGGGAGGAGGAAGGGGAAAGCGTATTATTATTCGGATGAAACAGTCCTTGAATACTTGCCGGGAAATTCTTGGGATGTCTTTTATATTTCCAGGATCTCAGTTGAGATCCGGTAAAAAAATAAAATAGAAATTTTATTCGAAGACGAGACTTTCTCCATACAGAATACAGAATACTAAATATCCGAAAGCTCTAAAACTCTTATGTGTAGAGTACCTTAAAAAAAATTTAACAATATTTTAAACTATCTTTTATGTGTAGAAGGGTTTTCTGTAGAAAAAACATACATAATGGGCTCGATTGCGTTTCTCTTGAACTAAAATCGGAAATAGGTTCATGTGAACGAGACAGAGCGGTACGTCAGAGCGGAATGTAAAATGAACGGTTGTCACTTTTACTACCCACCGAAGATAAAGCAGCTAAATCTATCACCGCGCGAATTATGTTCACCATTCACCATTCAATTACGTCTAATTAACGTGACTCCCTGGTATAACCTACAAATTTAGGCATTTTGGGTAAATATTACAAAAAAAATATTTTCATATTTCCTGCGGTTTTCGATCCCCTCCCTGCCCGCGACGCGAAGCTTGTCAAGCATGCTTGATCGTCTAGGGAGCCCTTAAGTCAGTTATTATGGACTTTCACGCTAGATTTAATATTCAAGGGCCGAATTGGATTCGTCTGTAATGCTCTTGAATAATATTTGAAACGAATAAATAAATAAATGGCTATTTATTTTGCTTTAATAACATTGATAATTAATGTTTTTTTAAAAAGGACTGATTGATTATAAAAACCTAATAATTTAACCAATTATACCAATTATAACATTGATTTATTAGTGCAATCTATCGCATTATTTATATACTGATTAAACCACAGAAATAATATGGAGAGATAGAATGCCATCTATTGAATTATAGAAACACACAAGTGGCTAATTATTACGTATTTAAACCTGTATACCAAATTAAAAATGGACATAGTTATGTAATAGGCACGATTGCGTTTCTTTGTGAATCAAAATCGAAAATTAGTTCGTGTGAACGAGACAGAGCAATACGCTAGAGCGGAATGTGAAATGAACGGTTGTCATTTTTCCGCGTTAAAACTACCCACCAAAGATAAAGCAACCTAATCTAAGACCGCACGAAATGTGTTCAATTTTATTCGGACGAGTATACGTTCGACAGGTAGTTTTATCGACGATCTTTCGTTTCATATTCCGTTCGCTTGAACTAATTTCAGTTTTAGTTCGCAAAGAAACGCAATCGGTCCTAATATTAAAATATTAAGCACTGAGATTTAAAAAGTCTTCTGTTATAAATGCGCCCAATTGCGCTTCTTCGCGAACTAAACTTAGAAATTAGTTCAAGCGAATGAGACAAAGCAATACGTCAGAGAAGATAATGAAATAACGGATCGTCGATTTCCGCACTAAAACTACATGTCGAGCTTATGGCCGCCCGGACAAGTTTGAACACATTTGGTGCGGTCTTAGGGGGCTACGACACCAATCGATCGATCATCGATTGACGGTAGAATGGATCAGTCGACGTCGCGCGATCGTCAGTTGTTGCCGCACTAAACTGGGGGTAAACAGTGAGAACAGAGTGGTTAATTATTTTTTGCTTTTTAGTGCAGTAAAAGCGTGTTATTTTTAGTTTTTAAACTATTATTTTCTTGTATAAATGATAGACGAGGCTCCTACTTTTAATTTATTTCTATAATTCGCGATGATACATTTTTATTGATTCGAATGGCAAAACTGACTAAATTATTCTTCGGAAACGCGGATAATTGCTTGACGCGAGTGTAGAGTGTTTTTAACGGAGACAGCTGTAAGTTGCTGGGATAGGCCTTCCACGAATTCCTTGAAGGTCAGTGGGTCGAGGTTCTTGCAGAGCTGGTACAGCAGGAACCAGTCCCCGATCTGCAACCACTCGACGAAGCGCAGCTGTTCGAGATCCTCGCAGGAACGCGCGTGCAGCACGTGCAGGCGCATCCGGCAGCTGCGCGCGAGCAAGATTCTGTAGATCACGACGAGACCGGTGACGACGCTCAGGCACACCAGCCAGAACCACAGGAACACGAAGAGGTACTCGTTGAGGGCGTTGGACGGGAGCACGCAGAGAGCGTCGATAGTGTTTACAGATCCAGCAGCTGAGAACTCCTTGTAGATGCATTTGGACATTCTGGGGAAGACGCGAGTCATCGGGTCAGTCCTCTCGTAAGGGTCCATCGAAGAGAAGGTCAAGACGTCCAAACCGTAGCTGCTGAACTCGCCGCCTAAGAAACGGTCGATTAAAACGATCTGCGTTACGACGTTCGCGAAATTAAAACACTCGCAAGAGACATACCGGATGTAGTACCACCGCTGCTTGAAGGAATTCACTGTAAAGTACTGAATGAGCGACTTGAGTCCTTTTTCTTTGTGTTTCGGATTCTCTAATAACTTGAGCAGCATTTGAACGCGCCCGCCCTCCAAAATCTTCCAAATATAGCGAGAGAGATAGAAGAGCATCGCTTGGAACAAGAAGAAGAAGGAGACCCACTGGTAGTACAGGTGGACTTTGAGGGTGTCGTGGTGCTCGGAGAACCTGGAGATACCAGGCTGGATGGACTGGCGATCGTCCGTCGGGTGGGAGTCCACGGTAAAGGTGGAGAAGATCCAGCAGTAGGTGTTGATGAGGTCCCTGTCGATGGGCTCGCTGGGGTTGCAGACGATGGGGTCGCCGATGGACGTGACGGCCACGGAGAAGGCCACCAGGCAGAGCGCCGTGAAGCGGTAGTGCAGCTGGAAGACGGGGTTGTCAGAATTTAGCTTTCAATTATAGATGAGGAATTGAAACTCCATCCGTCTGCGCATGCCAACGTCCATACCACGTTGAATACACCGGTTCTCGTCCGATCACCGAAGTTAAGCAGCGTCGGGCGCGGTCAGTACTTGGATGGGTGACCGCCTGGGAACACCGCGTGATGTTGGCCTTTTTGCATTTATGGAATGATTAATTGATATTTTTTGGTTTCTCACTGTGTGGAATATTTACTGTTTTTATCATATTTACTGTTTCTTGAAATTTAGTTTGGATGAGGAATTGAAACAATGGCTTAGAATCGAATGAAACATCTGTCTGCGCATGCCAACGTCCATACCACGTTGAATACACCGGTTCTCGTCCGATCACCGAAGTTAAGCAGCGTCGGGCGCGGTCAGTACTTGGATGGGTGACCGCCTGGGAACACCGCGTGATGTTGGCCTTTTTGCATTTATGTAATGATTAATTGATATTTTTTTGATTTCTCACTGTGGAATATTTACTGTTTTTTTATAATATTTACTGTTTCTTGAAATTTAGTTTGGATGAGGAATTGAAACAATGGCTTAGAATCGAATGAAACATCTGTCTGCGCATGCCAACGTCCATACCACGTTGAATACACCGGTTCTCGTCCGATCACCGACGCTAAGCAGCGTCGGGCGCGGTCAGTACTTGGATGGGTGACCGCCTGGGAACACCGCGTGATGTTGGCCTTTTTGCATTTATGTAATGATTAATTGATATTTTTTTGATTTCTCACTGTGGAATATTTACTGTTTTTTTATAATATTTACTGTTTCTTGAAATTTAGTTTGGATGAGGAATTGAAACAATGGCTTAGAATCGAATGAAACATCTGTCTGTACTTGGATGGGTGAAGTTAAGCAGCGTCGGGCGCGGTCAGTACTTGGATGGGTGACCGCCTGGGAACACCGCGTGATGTTGGCCTTTTTGCATTTATGTAATGATTAAATTGATATTTTTTGATTTCTCACTGTGTGGAATATTTACTGTTTTTTATCATATTTACTGTTTCTTGAAATTTAGTTTGGATGAGGAATTGAAACAATGGCTTGGAATCGAATGAAACATCTGTCTGCGCATGCCAACGTCCATACCACGTTGAATACACCGGTTCTCGTCCGATCACCGAAGTTTAGCAGCGTCGGGCGCGGTCAGTACTTGGATGGGTGACCGCCTGGGAACACCGCGTGATGATGGCCTTTTTGCATCTAATGATTTTGATTTCTTACAGTGTGGAATATTTACTGTTTTGAAATTTAGTTTTTAATATAGGTAGTTTGGATGAGGAATTGAAACAAAGGCTTAAAATTGAATGAAACATTCGTCTGCGCATGCCAACGTCCATACCACGTTGAATACTCTGAATTAAATTCTCATCCGACTGTTCACGTATTTGGATGGGTGACCGCCTGGTTAGAATGGTCGGTTATAGCATTGATTTTATACTATAAAATCAATGGTTATACTTGTATTTATATTTTATTACAAGTTTCTTAATGTAATATTTGTATTTATTCCCACTGATCATATAAATATTTATTCCTATAGACACATGTATATTTTCGGAATGTACTCAATCGGAGCTTTCATTTAACACAACATACGATATATTTCTGTAAATTTATTGACATTTGGACAACTATTTACTTGGTATTTAGATTTGGACAACTATTTATATGACACTCGGGATGACATAACGTTTCTAACAATACCACACTTCTAAATCGGTTGAAGCGCTCCTTCTCGTTTGTTTTGTTTTTATTACGTTTTTTTTATCAGCCCCTAAACCAATCTAGACCATGACTTCATCCGGTTGATGAGAGTCTCTCCAGAAACTCTCTTCCAAAAATTCTACTGTAGGAGACAGTAGGAAGCCATTTTGATCAGGTTCCATTACCAACTGCGAGTTATAATAAAATTGTGGATATATTATTTATTCTCGTCGCCAGCCATCGCGCCTTAACTGCGCAAGTGGGGCCATCTATCGTCAGCAAAATGTACCTACGGGAGGACCTAACTATTACAAGGTGTTTTTAATTAATGACATTCTTGCAGTGGCTGTAACATTACGAGCAAATAAACCAACTTTGCTAAAAATGTAAAATTATGGTGTTTTTCTTTATAAAAATTACCGCCATTTCTAATTTTACAATCCCAAAAATAGTCATACCTGTTACTTCACTATAAAAAAGTGTTTACTACGTACTACGTACTACGTACTAGTGCCTGTTACTTTTATAGTGTCGTTGACGAATTCGTGAAGTAACAGATATAACATTTTGGGAGTGTAAACTGAGAAATGGCCATAAATTTTATAAAGAAACACCATAATTTTAGGTTTTCATTTTATGACTGTATTTGATCGGAGGACTTTCCGATTCCGTCTTGATGAGGAGACTGTTTTTTTATAATATTTACTGTTTCTTGAAATTTAGTTTGGATGAGGAATTGAAACAATGGCTTAGAATCGAATGAAACATCTGTCTGCGCATGCCAACGTCCATACCACGTTGAATACACCGGTTCTCGTCCGATCACCAAAGTTAAGCAGCGTCGGGCGCGGTCAGTACTTGGATGGGTGACCGCCTGGGAACACCGCGTGATGTTGGCCTTTTTGCATTTATCTAATGATTTTGATTTCTTACAGTGTGGAATATTTACTGTTTTGAAATTTAGTTTTTAATATAGGTAGTTTGGATGAGGAATTGAAACAAAGGCTTAAAATTGAATGAAACATTCGTCTGCGCATGCCAACGTCCATACCACGTTGAATACTCTGAATTAAATTCTCGTCCGACTGTTCACGTATTTGGATGGGTGACCGCCTGGTTAGAATGGTCGGTTATAGCATTGATTTTATACTATAAAATCAATGGTTATACTTGTATTTATATTTTATTACAAGTTTCTTAATGTAATATTTGTAATATTTTAGAAATCTGAAACTAAACCAAAACCGATTATTGTAAAATTTATTTCAAGTGGAAAAAAGAATAACTTCATGATGAATTTTAAAAAATATGTAAGAAATTGTAAAACCAATGGCGAAACCTTGATCTTATCCGACTTGAGTTATACGGGTACTACAAACGCTCCAGTATTTATTTCCGACGAACTGACCTAGCGTTCGAGAGATTTGCTTTGGAACGCAAAACGAATTTCCAGAGAAAAATCTTACAAGTATTGCTGGGTTAATGCTGGACGAATATTTGTGAGGAAAAACCAAGGTGATAAGGCAATTCTAATTAAAAATAATTCCACTTTTTTATCTCTATAAAACATGTACTATATTCTGGGATTTTTCTTAACGATGAATATTTTAATGCTTCTCTGAATATTTTTATGATTCTCTTAAGTTTTTACGGATCTTATATTAATAATGTTTTAAAACAGACGGCCAATACACCTCGTCGTGCCTCGCTTTTGCCGACGACCTAACTTTCATTACCAGAAGCCCCAAGCAGCTTTCCCTGCTATTACAGAAAGTGGAGCTTTTCTGCGACTGGTCAGGCTGTATAAAAGTGAAGCCCTCCAAATGTTTTTTGCCTTGGACTCGCCCGCATGGGCACAAAATTTACATCCTATGACCCCAAATTGGTCTATAAGGGCTCTAATATCTCCCTTATAGACCCAAACAATCATTTCAAATTCCTCGGCAGAAAAATCACCCATCAGGGAAAAGACGTCTCGGGCGATCATGTTATAGAGCATTTCAAAAGTTGCCTGGCGAAAATAGATGCCTTGCTAATTTCTGGCCCTCGTAAGGCCTGGATCTATGACAATTATCTAACGTCACATTTGTCATGGCCCTTTCTTATTTACGATTTTACCAAAACCCAACTGTCCCGTCTAGATGCACTGGTGACAGCTAGTTTAAAATCCTGGCTGTCCTTAGCCAAACCAGCTGACCCCTCGACTCTCTTCAGGTCCAAACAAAATTTTGGGCTAGCGCTTAAACTTCCCTCTCTGCTCTACGCCAACTCCAGAATAACCAAAAATTCGATTCTGTGCAATTCCAAAGATCCGGCAATATCGAAGCACGTAATAAGTGGCTGTAGTGATTCAAATGAACTACAAGCCCGCGTAGACTTCCACAAAAGGTTCCTTACTGGAATCAGCCAGAATGGCACTGGTCTGGGGTATGGCAGTACAACCACGAGCGACGTGGACTTGAAGAAGTCTCTTTTGCGGGGAGATTACGACAGCAAGAGTATGGCTCATGCTATTGGCCTTCAATGCCAGAATGATTGGACAACAATTGGTGACTTTTGCATTCCGCCTCCAATGCACTGGAAGGTAATGCTCTATGACTGGACGCCAGAGATGCTGAAATTTTATTTGAATGCCTTTCAGCATACACTTCCAGACCCCAGTAACCTCGCTCGTTGGAGCTTTGCCGAGGATAGTTCTTGTCCCCTCTGTAGCAATACCCCTTGCACAGCTAGGCACATTCTAGCTGGCTGCAAGGTGGCCTTAGATCAAGGACGGTACACTTACCGCCATGACAAAGTTCTCGCTGTTATTCGCGAGGTAATTAGTCTCTCAGTGGCTCGTGCCAACAAGGGTTTGACAGTATCCTCCAAACCCCCAATACAGTTTGTGCGGGATGGCTCTAAAGGCAAAAAACATTTAACTACAAAACCTTTCTCAATAATCGAGAAAGCTACAGATTGGATTCTGGAGGTTGATTCGGTCTCTAAGCAGTATAAATTCCCTGAAAGTCTCGGATGCACAGCCCTCCGTCCAGATATAACTCTTTACTCTCTATCTCGGAAGGTGGCTCTTATCGTAGAATTAACTGTTCCATGGGAATCAAATATCCCAAAAGACCACGAGTACAAATTAAATAAATACCATGATCTTGCAAATGCCGTAACCCGGAACGGCTTCACTGTTCACCTTCACGCGGTGGAAGTTGGCGCTCGTGGCCTGCCAGCTAAATCTCTATTTCACCTCTTTAAAGATCTTGGCCTTTCCAGAAAAATAATCAACTCTTTCTTAGAAAAATTATCTAAAACTGCGATTTGCGCATCTCAAATTCTATGGCTTCGAAGGGGGAGTGAATGGGTGGCAAGGTGAACGCTCACATGTGGCAAGACAGCTGTCCTAAACCTACCACAGCCGGTTCGTAAGTCCGGAATCCACTGCTCACCCCCCAGAAGTGTAAAAAATAGTATTATGATGGGCCCGACTCCGGTCGGTGAATTCCATGGCAGCTCCGTTTGTATTTATTTATATTTATTATAATATTCATATATTATTTTTACATTTTTACGATTTTGATAAAATTTATGCCGTATACATTTATAGCTATCTATTATTTTATCTTATTTTTGATAATTTTAATGATGTATGTGATGACGAATCAATATTTAAAATATCTATTAGCATTTATTTATTTTTAGCAATGCGCCTAAGTTTTATGTCCTTAAGACTCATAATATTATTCGATCAATATATCTTTCATTTTGCCATTAATGTAATGATTTTTACCACAACGCATAACAATGGATCATGACATGAACTTTATTAGTAATATTGATAATGATAGGCATAATACTGCGGATATAAATATATGCAGGAGCATCCTTTCAGAAAAAAAGGCCATAAAATTCTTAGCTATGAATATTAGAAGTTTGAACAAAAATTACGATAGTCTAGTAATCTTCTTGCAACATCTCAATGTAGACATTGATGTAATTATACTCACTGAAACTTGGAATGGTAATTTTACAGGGAGAAGCATATTCCAGGCTATGAATCTTTTCATACCAACTTTAATCATACTCAAAATGATGGCATTGTTTTATTTATCAAAGAAAGCTTCAGCTTCTTATCGGTACAAGAAATAGCTTTCCCTGAAGCAAATTGCTTGCAAATAAACATAGATGAAGCCACAAGTCTACTTGCTATTTATCGAAGCCCATCTATAAATAATATCAATTTCTTCCTAGAAAGCCTTAATACACTTTTATGCGCTAATAGAAATTCTCAAAATCTGTATCTATGCGGTGACTTGAATATCTCTATAGCAGGAACTCTGCATCCACAATCTGAGGAATATTTAAACGTCCTAATGCTACATGGTCTCCGACCAGAGATAATTCATCCAACGCGCGAATATAACAATAGCAGCAGTTGCATAGATCACGTCATGGTTCGAACCAAAAACCTAATCTCGACCATTGTATACAAAAATTCAATTACAGCTCACTATACAATCTTCTTTAAGTTGGCCGCTAAGGGAAGTAATAACGTTGTACATCCAAACAAGCAAATAAAGAAAATAATTAATTATGATAAAATAGTTTACGAATTCAGCCAATATGATTGGAATCAGTTATATCAGATTAGGGATGCTATCGACGCCTATAACTTATTTTTTTCCATCTTGAGTAACTTTATACAGAAACATACAACATCGAAAACTGTAATTATAAAACATAAAAATAAAAAAATTACACCGTGGATTACTGATGGACTCCTCTTTTGTATTCACAGGCGTGATAAAATGCACGCAGCGTTAAGAAAAACACCGGACAATGCAATGCTGAGGCAGAAATACACTCGGTTATCGAAATTTATGTAATAAAATTATTAAATTGACTAAGCAGCAATACTTTAAAAAACAAATAACTGACTCAGCCGGGGACCCACGAAAAATCTGGATAAATATAAAAGAAGCGGCGAATTATAAAAATAGAAAGGATGTAAATTTAAATAGTATTAAAATTGACAATCAAATTATTACAATGAAAGATAATCCTGAAAAGTTACTAAATTGTACAAATAGTCACTTTTGTAATGTTGGCTCCAAATTAGCAGAAAAGTTTCGTGGGATAAATAGTTCTGTAATTACTGACCTAAGTAAATCTGATACGTTACCTGTGTCCATGTACCTAACGCCTACAAATAGAGACGAAGTTAAGAAAGTAATAGGCAGCCTTAAAAATAGGTCAGCGGTGGGGGATGATGGGGTCGGGACATGCGTATTTAAACTAGCTGAAACCTATCTCAGCCAGCCTATTGCTTTTATCATTAATGTGAGTTTTAAAAGCGGAATTTTTCCTGACAAATTAAAAATTGCCAAAGTAATTCCAATACATAAAGGGGGAGATAAGCAGGACCTCAATAACTATCGACCTATCTCCATTTTAAACACGATCTCCAAAATCTTCGAGAAAGTTGCAAAGGCGAGACTCTATAAATTTTTAATTGAAAATAAAATACTCTCAGACAATCAGTTCGGTTTTAGGGAAGGTTTAGGGACAACAGACGCTATAGCAGCCTTAACTGAATTTATAGTCAAAACGGTGGATAAAGGAGACAAGTGTCTAGGAGTTTTCCTTGACCTTGCAAAGGCTTTTGACTCCGTTCCTCATAATATATTATTATGCAAACTGAGCAGTGTAGGAATTAACTATACAAGTCTTAAATGGTTTGATAGTTACCTATCCAACAGGGTACAAAGTGTCACCATCCAGGGCCTCCAGAGTAAAAGCCAGCATCTCACGTATGGTGTACCACAGGGTAGCGTTTTGGGACCCATTTTATTCCTCGTCTACATAAATGACCTATGTCAGTTACCAGTAGGTAAAATCATCACATATGCCGATGACACTGTTATACTATTCAAGGGTTCAAACTGGGATTACACATTTGAGAAAGCAAACGAGGGCATGGAAATTGTTAAAAATTGGCTAGGAAACTTTATGTTGACGCTTAATGTTGGCAAAACCAAATACATGCCATTTAGTATAACAACCAGAGGTCAACCCACTACTAATAAAACTATTGTAATACACGAGTGCGATAGCGTAGAGTCTTGTAACTGTCAGCCTATACAAAGAGAAATATCTTGGAAATATCTAGGCATCACTCTAGATTGCTTTCTCCGTTGGGATTCTCATATACATAACGTGGCTACAAAGGTGCGAATCCTTGGATATGTTTTCAAAGAACTGAGGAATATTCTGGATTCCAAAACGCTAAAAACTGTTTATTATGCTTTATGTGAATCGCTTATTACTTACGGCATAATTGGATGGGGTGGATGTGGTAAAACCCTGCTAGAGCCATTGCAAGTTGCGCAGAAATTTATATTAAAAATTATTCTACGTAGACCATATCGCCATCCCACTAATGAACTTTATAAGGAAGCTAAAGTTCTTGACTGTAGGCAACTTTTCTAAAAACTTCCCTCTTAAGGCTATTTTTGGACAGTAACTCAAATTTAGGAATAATTCAGAACCGGCGACCAACGAGACAAGTTTTAGAAAATAGCTCAATAATACCCAGAAGGAAAACATCATTTGGACAAAGACATTACTCTTTCATTGCGCCGAGATTTTACAATCTGATCAATATGGAAATAAAAATGAACTTGACATTTAGGGAATTCAAAAATAAACTAAAGAAATGGTTATCGAATCATGACAGACTAACCATACATCAAATGTTAGAAATAATAGTATAATAAAACTTAGGTGCACAAATTATTAACATATTTTTAAACATATATGTTAAGTATATTTTAACATTGAACTAACTACCAAAAATTATTTGACTTTGACAATGAAGTATACTTTTTAGACTAGGTAATTTTATATTAATAAATATTAATGACCGTTTCTTCCTTTTCTCACATATAACTTTATTTATTTTATTTAATCGAATTTTATATGATATTTATTGCCGATTAAATAATGGAATTGCATTTTATTTATTATATTATCTTTTAATATTTTTTTATTATTATTATTTTTTTATTTTATTCTGAAGACCACATTTTAGGGCAATTTAGTGTCATTAGCTTTTTACTAAAACTTGTATATTTGTAAGCAACCAAGCAATCAAGCAAACTTGATTGTAATATTGGAGTCCTGTCCACCCTAGAACGGGCTAGTCCCAGTTGGGTGACAGAAACAAATAAGCAAAAGGTTAAGGTTTTGCCATTCGGTTCCTGTTATTTTTATAAGCTAATCAATGTTTCATAGTAATTAATTCTTAAATGAATAAATAAAATAAATAAATAAATAAATTTATTCCTATAGACACATGTATATTTTCGGAATGTAATCAATCGGAGCTTTCATTTAAGGTGATTCGTCGCGGTCCGAGGAAACTATTCTGATAATAGATGGCGTTGTAAGCAATATTAACAGAAAAATACGATTTTTAGCTCTCTCAGTGCAGTAAAAATTACGAAATAAATTTACCGGGAACTTTACATATACACGGTTCGATGTACTTCGTATCACCGCGATAATCAACCGCATTACGAAATTAATGGGGAAAACAGACCAATTTCGATTCAGATATAGCGAACTTTCATCTACACACACAGTCTCGCGGCGAACGGCAGCTCGCCTTTACATAAATTACGCTCTTATGCAGTCCACAAAAGTGCGCATTTCGCTAAACAATTAGTAGACATGCTAGCGGTGCTGCGGACGGCAGCAAACCTTTACTTAAATTACGCTCTTATGCAGTCCACGAAAGTGCGTATTTCGCTAAGCAATTATTAGACCGGCAGATCCGAGCAGTGCTGCCAGACGATACCAATATATTTTTGGTATAAATGGAATTACTTGACTTGGAAACTAAGAACCTTTGTAGGTATGTAATTGTATACATTACTATGTACCTATACATAGTAAAGACCGTTGCTATAACACCCTTCTGGTGAAATACTAAAAGAGTCAAGGGTTATGAAATTGAAGACTATCGCGTTTGTTTGACATTATAAAAAGGTTTAAAACGAATTTACCGCATGAATTTTGTAGCACCCGACGTTTCGGTGACGTTGCAGTCTGGCTCTTTTAATCTACTCTGGACAACGGCGACTGCAACGTCACCGAAACGTCGGGTGCTACAAAATTCACGCGATAAATTCGTTTTAAACCTTTTTATGAGTCAAGGGTTGGTCATAGTGGTAGAAATAAATATATTTTTTGGAACGAAGTTTATTCAAGGCGTGCAATCCGCCGAAAACGACAGACGAAATGTCGTTACGTTGACTGAATAAGTACAAAATTCAAATATAGACTGTTGTCAAAATAAGAAGAAAATTCAAAAGTGTTGCGAAAGTCATATTTAGTTTTAAATATCACAATAAAGATTTATAAGAGAAAATTGAACGATTTATCACAAAATGAAATCGGTGCGGTATATCCCCTGTATATTTTTACGGTAACGTTTCTTTTTGTTTTTAATAGCATAAGAATTTACCGCGTGAATTTAGTAGAACACGATGTTTTGGCGCTGTTGCATGCGTCGTTGACCAGGGTAGACTGCTACCCTGGACGGTCTACCCTATCTACCCTGGACAACATCTCTTGCAACAGCGCCGAAACGACGGGTTCTACTAAATTCACGCGGTAAAATCGTTTTTATCCTATTTATAGCTGTTTCTATGTTGTAAAATATATACTCTATGCTTTTGTTTTCTTAAAAAAATAGATTGCTAACGTTCGTAGACGCAACAAAATAAATATTTATAATTATGAGTGGTGGGACAGGTCATTGTGGCTGGTGGGACAAGCCATTGTGGCTGGTGGGACAGCTCATTGTGGCTGATGATACAAGTACAAAATGTGAAAATATATTGAATTATATAAGATAATTAATTGAATTTTAAAATATCATTTTCCTCTTTTGCATGGAATGTCCCAATAACGAAAAAGCGTTACCGCTCGATATAGCAATTATATAAACGTGTTTATATTTGTAAAATTGTAAAGAACTTCGTTCCTGACGGCGGTCCCGCGACCGCAAGTTTATTTTAAATGTAAAATTCCAAAAAAAATACAACCCAGTTTGTATTATTCCATTCACACTATAGACAGTTTTTTAATGATACAGTTCGGGAAATATACTATCACAGAATATATATTCTAAAATATAAAATATAAAAACGGACGGAATTCCACATTTGTCGTGAAATCTGCGAAAGACAAGATAAATTAGTCTTTTGTTTTTGTCCTGGCTTCGATTATTTCACTGGGATCGATGCACCGACCCCTTCCACCCTGTACTCGTCTCAGGATTATTTCTGGTATTACACAAGTTTTATAGAAGTGTACCAGTTTTTTCATCATATCTTCTATGAACTGATAATCAGCATTCACTTTGACGATAGTAAGAGGGTCCGATAACCATGCTGTCGCGACGTAATAGGAAAGTTTCATTCCCGTGACCCTCATTTGACCTTGCACCTGTAATCATATATTAAAAATTACAAATAAACCAAATTATGTAAACAGGTTCACCTAAGCTTCTGAAGCTTACCTGATAAAAATGATTGTGTTTCATGTTCATAACTAAACTGCCATCATTTTGAAAAATAAGGGGGAAGTTGGGTTTTATTGCCGCAGCCTTTTGAACGAGCGTTAATCCTGTGGTGTCCATATTTGTTTTTTTTCTTTTACGTTGTTTCATTTCACTATCTTTTTTCTTTTTCTTCTTTTACTTCCCACTGTTCCAGCGATGGAAAACATTTAATTTCAAGCACAGCTTCTTCACCAATTACTATGCCTAAAATTATGAAGGGTATCTAAATGATGCATTTCACCATGAATGTTTACAAAGAGCTGTGCAATTATTTAATTAGCTGAATAAAAGTCTATTGATTTCCAATTTTCTTACCATCAGGACTCGCGCCAATAAAATTGTATTCCGGATCTACATATAGACCAGCTTTACGTATCTGTTTATTATTTTCAACCGCAAATCTTTCTCGTATAACTGGCTCATTTAGCTGCCCGACAATGGTTGCTCTTGTTGAAAATTTACTACCATAAAGAATGGTTTTAACGTGTCCATGACATGGTGTCGTAGTTTTCCGTTTACATACCTAAAAATGTATAAAAATATATATTTATACATATATATATATATATATATATATATATATATATATATATATACTTTTATTATATTTATAATATTTATACATATATATATATATATATATATATATATATATATATATATATATATATATATATATATATATATATATATATATATATATATATATATATATATATATATATATATATATATATATATATATATATATATATATATATATATATATATATATATATATATATATATATATATATATATATATATATATATATATATATATATATATATATATATATATATATATATATATATATATATATATATATATATTCCGCATTTAAGAGACGATTGATTGTGATTTTTTTCATTGTTTTTGCTTAAATTTGTCTTTAATAAAGACATTTTATTTTGGTTTGCAAAAGGATACGCTTTGTTTTTGAGATGTGGATGAAGGGTGATCGTTCGGTAGCGATAAAGGGATCCCATTAAACCTACAGTGTACCGTCGAAAGTGGTACTCATCCAAGAATACATCTCGTTTAAACAATAAGCATTTCCCAGTCCAGTCCGGGAAAACCTTCCAGCTATGTAAGTGGCTTTTATTATTTTAATTTTTTCATCAAAGTGTCATCCTTTAAACGAATTCTTTAAAAAAAGAAATTTTACAAAAAACCAATCAAATATTATATATATATATATATATATATATATATATATATATATATATATATATATATATATATATATATATATATATATATATATATATATATATATATATATATATATATATATATATATATATATATATATATATATATATATATATATATATATATATATATATATATATATGTATATATAGATATATATATATATATATATATATATATATATATATATATATATATATATATATATATATATATATATATATATATATATATATATATATATATATATATATATATATATATATATATATATATATATATATATATATATATATACAGTAGAGCGTCGATTATCCGAACGTCGGTCAACCGAACGACCGCTTAACCGAACTGCTGCGGCCGCAGACTCTCGGTTAAAAACAGAACTCGATTGCCATGAATGTGATAAAGAAGACGTACAAGAATGGATGAGGGTTGATGATGTAGATCCAGGGTATCAAATCATGCAGGACATCGATATTGTAGACCTCGTGACTGATAATGCTGACGCCGCCAGCACCTCATCGACTAGTGAATCAGAAAATGAAGATGAAAAAATATCTACACCTTCTGAAGCATTTACATGTCTAGATACTGTCTTGCGATGGTTTGAAGATCATTTAAAGCGACCAGTATCAGATATCTGTACTGAAAAATGTGCGGGAATTAGCTGCTCATAAGCGGGTAGGCTTGCTTCGACAGACTAAAATTAAGGACTTTTTAAGCGTTAATTCGTTCCTCTTCATGTACGTATGTATTACATACACACATATCTATTTTGCTCACTGGATTACTACTCACTATTGTAATAAATAAAAAAAAGTTCAAACAGATTACATAGATAATACATATTATTATGTCCATATATGGTTTTATTACAGTTTTTTATACAGTTCGATTATCCAAATAAATCGGTTTTCCGAACACCCTTGTCCCCCAATTAGTTCGGATAATCGACGCTCTACTGTATATATATATATATATATATATATATATATATATATATATATATATATATATATATATATATATATATATATATATATATATATATATATATATATATATATATATATATATATATATATATATATATATATATATATATATATATATAATTGGTTTTTTGTAAAATCTTTTTTTAAAGAATTCGTTTAAAGGATGACACTTTGATGAAAAAATAAAAATAATAAAAGCCACTTACATAGCTGGAAGGTTTTCCCGGACTGGACTGGGAAATGCTTATTGTTTAAACGAGATGTATTCTTGGATGAGTACCACTTTCGACGGTACACTGTAGGTTTAATGGGATCCCTTTATCGCTAGCGAACGATCACCCTTCATCCACATCTCAAAAACAAAGCGTATCCTTTTGCAAACCAAAATAAAATGTCTTTATTAAAGACAAATTTAAGCAAAAACAATGAAAAAAATCACAATCAATCGTCTCTTAAATGCGGAATGACATTTCGAAAATTCGATTTGAAATTCGAATATATCCACTCTTTAAAGGGACGATATACGATTGCTGGGCTCGCTATCAGCCAGCTATTAAATGAAAATAAAAATAAAATACTTCATTTGCTCGTTCCCATGAAATAAGATATAAATCGTAATTTCTGGTCGAGAAGTTTATACTTAAGGCTATATGATATTTACAAGAGTTCAAAACATAAGATAAAATTGTATAATATTGTTAATATTTGATTGGTTTTTTGTAAAATCTTTTTTTTTTTTTTTTTTTTTTTTTTTCTTTAAAAAACGAATTCTTTAAAAAAAGATTTTACAAAAAACCAATCAAATATTACCAATATTATACAATTTTATCTTATGTTTTGAACTCTTGTAAATATCATATAGCCTTAAGTATAAACTTCTCGACCAGAAATTACGATTTATATCTTATTTCATGGGAACGAGCAAATGAAGTATTTTATTTTTATTTTCATTTAATAGCTGGCTGATAGCGAGCCCAGCAATCGTATATCGTCCCTTTAAAGAGTGGATATATTCGAATTTCAAATCGAATTTTCGAAATGTCATTCCGCATTTAAGAGACGATTGATTGTGATTTTTTTCATTGTTTTTGCTTAAATTTGTCTTTAATAAAGACATTTTATTTTGGTTTGCAAAAGGATACGCTTTGTTTTTGAGATGTGGATGAAGGGTGATCGTTCGCTAGCGATAAAGGGATCCCATTAAACCTACAGTGTACCGTCGAAAGTGGTACTCATCCAAGAATACATCTCGTTTAAACAATAAGCATTTCCCAGTCCAGTCCGGGAAAACCTTCCAGCTATGTAAGTGGCTTTTATTATTTTTATTTTTTCATCAAAGTGTCATCCTTTAAACGAATTATATATATATATATATATATATATATATATATATATATATATATATATATATATATATATATATATATATATATATATATATATATATATATATATATATATATATATATATATATATATATATATATATATATATATATATATATATATATATATATATATATATATATATATATAGATATATGTATATATATATAACAATATTATATTGTTTTCTACAATGTTTCTTTATATTTTTTTAACATTATACAATTTTATATAGGTTTACCCTATTTTGATAACATTATACAATCTTTATTATAAACTTCTCTGCCAGAAATTAGGATTGAAGTTTCTTCTTTCATTTCATTGAGCATATGGAGGTTTTTTTATTTTTATTTCGATTTAATGGCTCGTTGATAACAAACTCAGCCAATTGTCTCATATTTTAAATGTTGGTAGCATTCGAAATTTGAATCATTTCGTAATGTCACTTTCATTTATAAAACGGCTTTGCCGAAGTGATCAATAGTTTAATTTTTTAGTTTTTCGCTTAATTCGTCTCAATTGAAGGCATTTTGTGTTGCATAAGGATAAGCCCTATTCTTCGCTACTTTTTAAGTAGCTTTTACTAATTTTATTTTAAATAAAAACATCATCCTATAAACGGATTTCTTTACAAACCTTATCAAATATAACAATATTATACTGTTTTCTACAATATTTCTTTACAATTTTTTAATATTATACAATTTTATATAGGTTTACCCTATTTTGATAACATTATACAATCTTTTTTATAAACTCCTCTGCCAGAAATTAAGATTAAAGTTTCTTCTTTCATTTCATTGAGCATAAGGAGGTTTTTTTATTTTTAGATGTGTCCCGTTCCACTGATAAAACAAAAGATGTGTCCCGTTCCACTGATAAACAAGCTTGGGTCTGCTTGAGGCCACAATATTAGTTCATCGATTGCAGAGCGCTCAACTGGCTCACCATGGTCATATATATGATAAGCTGCACGTGATAAAATGGATTAATTTTATTATTGAATTTAGAATACACAGTGTGATTAATAAAACGTACGATGCGACATGTTACACTTACATTGGGAAGTACTGGCGTCCACGTGCATTTTCGGTACACGTGTATATGTTTTTACATTATTTTGTATACCTGCTATGTTGGCGTGCATTTCATGTTGGGTGGGTATATCCGCAGGCGCATTTCTAATATTATCAAGAGACCCATCGTTATTCCAGGCTTCACGTCGCCTAAAATAAAGGTTCAGTGTTCCAAAGTTTACTTCAGGACATAGATTTGTTAATCTACTATTAATGACGACTGGTAAGGAATGACCCCTCTCTCTACTAATTATATAGGTATAAAATACAATTATAATAGATAGGTATAAGGTACTTACGTCATTTCCACGCCATGATGTCGTTTCATCATAGCCCTGCTCCTTTTGCTATTTGGTTTTGGGCCACAATATTCGTGTTTTTGGTATGCACGTTTCATGGTTTTGAATTCAAAATTAAACTTATGGAAAAAGTAAGTAAGTAGGGTACACCTAACTACTAAACTAACTTAAGAGCCCGTTCACATATTTTTTCCAGAAAGGCAAGAAAAGTGGATTTTTGGCGTTCTAATTCCAAGAAATAAAGAGATTTCTACAAACTTTAATTACTGAATTACCTGGACCATTTCTTGATGTTGACCATAGCGGCCTTTAATTTTAGATGTAACGAATATTATTTACTTATTCAGCCCATTTTCCGAAAGTCGTTATTCGTAAAACGCTCGGAAGGCAAACTTTGAGCTCCTTAATACAGTAATATCACTACAACGAAAACCGTATACTATTTTTTTTTATGTCCGTCATGTATTCTTGATGTACACTACGGCTTTATTTTTTCGTTTTTTGACCACATATCCAAGGTATACATTACTTACAATTACACAAAATAAAAAAAAAATCTTCCTGTATCATTCTAATTTTCTCAGAAATAAAATAAGATTCTTATATAATACTTATACTATATTAAAGTTCACTCTTTTAGCAATACGACATAATATAAATTATTCTCATTAGAAAGGAGAAAACACTGCAAAAAACAATTAGAAATTGTGTATATATTTGCTTGCGCAAGAGAAGAGCGCTTAGTGCCGCGGTTTTTCTCCCAGGGTTGAATAGTTATTTATTTATTTATCCTATCTTTTATAGTTACATCCAAAAAAAAATGCGTTCATTTTTTCAACTCGTTTTAAAAGAATACCTACGCTATTTTGTAATACGGCTCTTAACTAACAATTAAACTTGGAAAAGTAAGTAAGTAGGGTACACCTCGTTGACAAACTATTCAAAGGCTAATTGACTGCGATAGTGTTGCGCCTAGGTGCTTGGCAACATTACCACTGATAAACATTACTGCGATTCTCTGCTGCGGCGTCCGCCCGCGCCGGTATCGGCGACATCCATTTCATTCTTTCACATAGCGCTGTCTCATGCCATGTTGGCGCGCTCACTCGCGAGCAAACCCACTCGCTCACACTGTCTACTAACACAAGCGTAGACAATAGTGAAATTTATTTTAGTTTGAAATTCAAAATGAACGCCTTTTAAGCATCGAAAATTCATGACATTTATTTCCCGGGGACGTAATTTTCTGTACATTTTTTTGGTATCAAACAAATAAGGAATACGGTAATATTTTCGGTTCCTATGGGAAATGAAATCTGTATGTAATGCGACCAAGACGATTCACCCTAACACAACATACGATATATTTCTGTAAATTTATTGACATTTGGACAACTTATTTACTTGTTATTTAGATTTGGACAACTATTTATATGACACTCGGGATGACATAACGTTTCTAACAATACCACACTTCTAAATCGGTTGAAGCGCTTAGAGATTATAGTGGAATAAAGTAACGGCAAAAATACATAGATGAACCTTGAATACAGAACACTCATTTGTTCCTTCTCGTTTGTTTTGTTTTTATTACGTTTTTTTTATCAGCCCCTAAACCAATCTAGACCATGACTTCATCCGGTTGATGAGAATCTCTCCAGAAACTCTCTTCCAAAAATTCTACTGTAGCAGTAGGAGGCCATTTTAATCGGTTCCATTTCAACTGAGAGTTATAATAAAATTGTGGATATATTATTTATTCTCGTCGCCAGCCATCGCGCCTTAACTGCGCAAGTGGGGCCATCTATCGTCAGCAAAGTGTACCTACGGGAGGACCTAACTATTACAAGGTGTTTTTAATTAATGACATTCTTGCAGTGGCTGTAACATTACGAGCAAATAAACCAACTTTGATATTTTTTTTTGGGAAAAAACAGTATTTTTTTTCAAATCCGTAAAATTTATCGTTTTGTAAATTAGTATAAAAAGAGTTTAAAACTTTGCGCCATCTTGCGACAGGTAAAACATCGGTAATATTGTTTATTCGCGATATTTTACCTATTGCTAGATGGCGCAGCGCGCTTATGCACTGGCATTCCTTTTATTGGGCAGTCGTGTAAAAATGAGATATAAATGTAACCGTTCAAATTAGGGCAATTACTTAGGTTGTGGGGGTGGTCGGGAGTCACCAGGGGATTACTGTATTCAGTATTCATTATTCAATTTATTCATTCAGAGAATACAATAAAAGCATGAATAATCAAAGCTAATTATCGCATATTAGAATTCGACAGTTGCTAGTAATATATTAATCTTTAAAGATATAAAACTATTAAAGCAGAAATAATAATTTGACTAGCGTTGACTAAAGTCGGCTTTACGCGGCAGACAAATAAAAAAAAACCGAGCTGATTCCAAGTACATGAGTAAACATATAAAATAAATATATTTAATATAAGGATATTAATAGTCATTTTAGGCACTCTATTCAAAAAATAATCACACAATAGAAAGTATATTTTTAAAACAACGTTTTTGTGTTATTTATTAATTCCCTGAACCACATTTTTTACAATGATAAAAATTATAAAAAAAAATAAAAAAATCGGAAAACGAAAAATTGGTAGACAGCATCGGGATAAAATACAACTGCATGCGGAATGAGACGAAAAACCCAATCACATCACTTTTCCTGGACGCGTTCAGTTAGTTTAGTTTGACTTCGATATCGAAGTCGCGGAGCTTTGTGCACAAAATGGTTGCGCTTGAAGGGTTAGGGCATCATGAGAGACCAGGAGGACCAGTCTAACACGCAACGCTCTAAAATTGAACTTGCCCGCCACCTGTGCGTCGATGCATGAACTACTTCGAAATTAGCAAAGTTTTCTCTCCGCTCCCGTGTGGAGTTCCGGAAATACGACCTCATGTTGCTTTGAGTCTTTTTAGCATTGATTTTATACCTTTTAGTCTTTTTCAACAATAAAAAAACGATATTTTTTCAGTATTTTTCGTAATTTTTGGTCTCTTTATTTAAAAAAAAAGTTTTTTGCTAAAAATGTAAAATTATGGTGTTTTTCTTTATAAAAATTACCACCATTTCTCATTTTACAATCCCAAAAATAGTCATACCTGTTACTTCACTATAAAAAAGTGTTTACTACGTACTACGTACTACCATTGATTTTATAGTGTAATTAAAATCAATGGTACTACCATTGATTTTATAGTGTAATTACACTATAAAATCAATGATCGAATGAAACATCTGTCTGCGCATGCCAACGTCCATACCACGTTGAATACACCGGTTCTCGTCCGATCACCGAAGTAAAGCAGCGGCGGAAGTACTTGGATGGGTGACCGCCTGGGAACACCGCGTGATGTTGGCCTTTTTGCATGTATGTAATGATTAATTGTTTTTTTTTATTTCTCGCTCTGTGGAATATTTACTGTTTTTTTTATAATATTTACTGTTTCTTGAAATTTAGTTTGGATGAGGAATTGAAACAATGGCTTAGAATCGAATGAAACATCTGTCTGCGCATGCCAACGTCCATACCACGTTGAATACACCGGTTCTCGTCCGATCCGGGCGCTGTCAGTACTTGGATGGGTGACCGCCTGGGAACACCGCGTGATGTTGGCCTTTTTACATTTATGTAATGATTAATTGATATTTTTTTGATTTCTCACTGTGGAATATTTACTGTTTTTTTTTATAATATTTACTGTTTCTTGAAATTTAGTTTGGATGAGGAATTGAAACAATGGCCTAGAATCGAATGAAACATCTGTTTGCGCATGCCAACGTCCATACCACGTTGAATACCAAGTCCTCAGAATGTATCAAGTATCGTACGAAAATATTCTTCTTTTTCCGATATTCTTCTTATTCCGTGGATTAATATCCCGCTTTATCTAGAATGCTTAAATAGTTACTTACCCAAGTACTATATGGAGATATAAAGTTTCAGACGAAAATATATTCGCTATCAGGCAAGGGGAGGAGGAAGGGGAAAGCGTATTATTATTCGGATGAAACAGTCCTTGAATACTTGCCGGGAAATTCTTGGGATGTCTTTTATATTTCCAGGATCTCAGTTGAGATCCGGTAAAAAAATAAAATAGAAATTTTATTCGAAGACGAGACTTTCTCCATACAGAATACAGAATACTAAATATCCGAAAGCTCTAAAACTCTTATGTGTAGAGTACCTTAAAAAAAATTTAACAATATTTTAAACTATCTTTTATGTGTAGAAGGGTTTTCTGTAGAAAAAACATACATAATGGGCTCGATTGCGTTTCTCTTGAACTAAAATCGGAAATAGGTTCATGTGAACGAGACAGAGCGGTACGTCAGAGCGGAATGTAAAATGAACGGTTGTCACTTTTACTACCCACCGAAGATAAAGCAGCTAAATCTATCACCGCGCGAATTATGTTCACCATTCACCATTCAATTACGTCTAATTAACGTGACTCCCTGGTATAACCTACAAATTTAGGCATTTTGGGTAAATATTACAAAAAAAATATTTTCATATTTCCTGCGGTTTTCGATCCCCTCCCTGCCCGCGACGCGAAGCTTGTCAAGCATGCTTGATCGTCTAGGGAGCCCTTAAGTCAGTTATTATGGACTTTCACGCTAGATTTAATATTCAAGGGCCGAATTGGATTCGTCTGTAATGCTCTTGAATAATATTTGAAACGAATAAATAAATAAATGGCTATTTATTTTGCTTTAATAACATTGATAATTAATGTTTTTTAAAAAGGACTGATTGATTATAAAAACCTAATAATTTAACCAATTATACCAATTATAACATTGATTTATTAGTGCAATCTATCGCATTATTTATATACTGATTAAACCACAGAAATAATATGGAGAGATAGAATGCCATCTATTGAATTATAGAAACACACAAGTGGCTAATTATTACGTATTTAAACCTGTATACCAAATTAAAAATGGACATAGTTATGTAATAGGCACGATTGCGTTTCTTTGTGAATCAAAATCGAAAATTAGTTCGTGTGAACGAGACAGAGCAATACGCTAGAGCGGAATGTGAAATGAACGGTTGTCATTTTTCCGCGTTAAAACTACCCACCAAAGATAAAGCAACCTAATCTAAGACCGCACGAAATGTGTTCAATTTTATTCGGACGAGTATACGTTCGACAGGTAGTTTTATCGACGATCTTTCGTTTCATATTCCGTTCGCTTGAACTAATTTCAGTTTTAGTTCGCAAAGAAACGCAATCGGTCCTAATATTAAAATATTAAGCACTGAGATTTAAAAAGTCTTCTGTTATAAATGCGCCCAATTGCGCTTCTTCGCGAACTAAACTTAGAAATTAGTTCAAGCGAATGAGACAAAGCAATACGTCAGAGAAGATAATGAAATAACGGATCGTCGATTTCCGCACTAAAACTACATGTCGAGCTTATGGCCGCCCGGACAAGTTTGAACACATTTGGTGCGGTCTTAGGGGGCTACGACACCAATCGATCGATCATCGATTGACGGTAGAATGGATCAGTCGACGTCGCGCGATCGTCAGTTGTTGCCGCACTAAACTGGGGGTAAACAGTGAGAACAGAGTGGTTAATTATTTTTTGCTTTTTAGTGCAGTAAAAGCGTGTTATTTTTAGTTTTTAAACTATTATTTTCTTGTATAAATGATAGACGAGGCTCCTACTTTTAATTTATTTCTATAATTCGCGATGATACATTTTTATTGATTCGAATGGCAAAACTGACTAAATTATTCTTCGGAAACGCGGATAATTGCTTGACGCGAGTGTAGAGTGTTTTTAACGGAGACAGCTGTAAGTTGCTGGGATAGGCCTTCCACGAATTCCTTGAAGGTCAGTGGGTCGAGGTTCTTGCAGAGCTGGTACAGCAGGAACCAGTCCCCGATCTGCAACCACTCGACGAAGCGCAGCTGTTCGAGATCCTCGCAGGAACGCGCGTGCAGCACGTGCAGGCGCATCCGGCAGCTGCGCGCGAGCAAGATTCTGTAGATCACGACGAGACCGGTGACGACGCTCAGGCACACCAGCCAGAACCACAGGAACACGAAGAGGTACTCGTTGAGGGCGTTGGACGGGAGCACGCAGAGAGCGTCGATAGTGTTTACAGATCCAGCAGCTGAGAACTCCTTGTAGATGCATTTGGACATTCTGGGGAAGACGCGAGTCATCGGGTCAGTCCTCTCGTAAGGGTCCATCGAAGAGAAGGTCAAGACGTCCAAACCGTAGCTGCTGAACTCGCCGCCTAAGAAACGGTCGATTAAAACGATCTGCGTTACGACGTTCGCGAAATTAAAACACTCGCAAGAGACATACCGGATGTAGTACCACCGCTGCTTGAAGGAATTCACTGTAAAGTACTGAATGAGCGACTTGAGTCCTTTTTCTTTGTGTTTCGGATTCTCTAATAACTTGAGCAGCATTTGAACGCGCCCGCCCTCCAAAATCTTCCAAATATAGCGAGAGAGATAGAAGAGCATCGCTTGGAACAAGAAGAAGAAGGAGACCCACTGGTAGTACAGGTGGACTTTGAGGGTGTCGTGGTGCTCGGAGAACCTGGAGATACCAGGCTGGATGGACTGGCGATCGTCCGTCGGGTGGGAGTCCACGGTAAAGGTGGAGAAGATCCAGCAGTAGGTGTTGATGAGGTCCCTGTCGATGGGCTCGCTGGGGTTGCAGACGATGGGGTCGCCGATGTACTGCCTGGACGTGACGGCCACGGAGAAGGCCACCAGGCAGAGCGCCGTGAAGCGGTAGTGCAGCTGGAAGACGGGGTTGTCGATGCAGACCGCTTTGATCTTGAAGAAACCTGTGAGGCTCGCGAACGCGCCGAACATGACGACGGCGTTCTGCGTCGGATACCTGCAATAGATAGAAAAAAAATCAATTGCTTCACCCCAAGACTTTCCCGGCAAATAGACAAGACCACCGCCAACCCCTCTGCCACCCTCCCTGCGCACCAACCCAATCTCCCCCCGCGCGCCAATTCGTAGTATTTTCCGTGGTAATAAAATGGTATTTTTCAAAAAAATATGTAGTATTTTCTTAAATATGGCGGAAGTTAAATATTATTTGCGTCGCTTGTATACGAGATATTCCAACCAAAACTTCACAACGTGATTCTGTCCAAAATCCAAATAAAGGCATCTGTCTACCGAATTCCAAATCTCTGACTGCAATATTTCAAAATGAAAGTATGACGAACGCGCTTTCTGGGGATCGATTTCAACAACACAGACTCACAGGCAGACACACAGGAATACACACACACACCGAGAGATTGACATTCTTCAGTCTGGAAATGGTCTTAAACGTCCCGGGGGGGGGGGGGGGGGGGATCTTGTCCTTATAACCCTCGTGATCCTTTCGACATTGAGTTAACATACAGAGTGTAATTACAATAAGGGCATTTCTTGTAGTAACTGAATCAATACGAGAAATTAAGCAACATTTTTATGATGTTTTATTTTTGACAAATTTGCATAATTTACCTGTAAAAAAAATAGAAACGTTAGTTTTTTTTAAAAACACATTTTTTCCATCAAAGTTGCTTACTTTGTCGTACTGATTCAACCACTATAAGAAAGCCCTTGATGTAATCACACCTGTATGTTATTGCACTCTGTCTTATTTTCATTATTGTGTTTATCATGTAATTGTACTTATTTATTATGGCCAATACTTAACAACAAAGAAATGTACACTATATTAATTTGCCTCCATAAATATTTCGTCACAATAACCAAAACGGTATGGTCGTAATATGTTACCACTTGGCAATAAGCCCACCACGATGTACTCTATTGTGTGTGCAATAAAGATTTTCAAACAGAAAACAAACTTTCCGGCAAGTAGCCAAGGACTTACAGAAGGATTTTGAGCGTGATGTCTTCGGGAAAGAAATTTACCTGATTAAAAGGGATAGTAAGCGACATAGTTTGAATGCAACGCATTAATAAGAAATATGAAATAAGAAAAATTTATTTTCAAAAACCCGATCTGGGTATAGAAATTACATATAACAAAAAATAGTATTTCTACAAATGAAATTACATTTCAAATTATAAAAAAAGTGTATGTATAAAAAACTAATATTTAAAAACAAACATAGAAAATAAAAAATAACAAAGACTTAGAAACTAGACAAATAAAAATAAACAGAAATAATGAAAAACATAGAGAATCAGCAATTCAATAACGAAAATATATGAAAACTAGAAAAATAGAAAGCATCCAAAGAGTTCTACATAGACTACATTTAATAAGCTATGTAGTTTGTATATAGTAATAAGTTAGTGTTAATTGACCGACCGGCAATGAAGCTGTGCTGCTGTTGTATTATGATATTTTTGTATGCGGATGAAACGCTCCGACAGACGAGTTATTCTAATAGCTTGCCAAAGATGCTTAGTTTCGATTAAATACGTTCGATTCTGTAAGTCGGAGAAAATACGTTCGATTCAATATACTTATATTATATTTAGTACAACTATACTTAGCAATTTCGGGCCAACAAGATGAAGCTACTGCCAGAACTGTCTATTTCAGCTATTTCCATAGTTTAATGTCGTATGGGATTTTGCTCTGGGGCCGCGCAGCCGATATGCAAACGATATTTACTTTGCAGAAAAGAGCCATACGATCCATATATTGTTTAAACTCCCGAGCATCGCTAAAAGAGAAATTTAAAGAGATCAATATTCTGACGGTTTATAGTCAGTATTTATTCGATAACATAATGTATGTTCGTAAAAACTTGCACAGGTTCCTTGGGTTGGGTGACATTTTCAAATAGGAACACCAGGTTCAAAAATAAACTAGCCATTACGGGCTCTAGGTTAGCAAAAGTGAGTAAATCTTTTATTGGAGACTGTGTTCGCTTTTATAACACTTTGCCTGAGGAACTAACCCTTTTACCAGACACTAAATTTAGAAAAATTGTTAAAGATACTTTGTGCTCTAAAGGCTTTTATAAAATTGAAGAGTTTTTAAGCGATACATTGGTCTGGTCAAGTCGTTTTTGTGTAACATAGCTATGAAAACTATTTGTAAAGTGTTATTATTATTATTATTATTACTATTACGTAAAGACATTGATTATATAGTGTAGTAATCAATGGTAAAGCCTACAAGCAAGGCATACATGTCTAGAAACATAAGACGTTCGGAAAGTACTGTAAGTCTACTTCGAATAAAAATCTATCTATCTATCTATCAATGTCTTGATGCATTGGTTTTAATACGCAGGAATCGAAACAGGTCAAATTGGCGTGTGGTCCTCGTTGGGGCTTTAATATTGATCCCTCCACCGGGTCAGATCAGTCGAATATGCCATTCTTTGTTTTATAGAGGCATATAGCATCATTCAAATTGCGCCGATAAGATAGCGAATTTATTTTAAATAGTAAGGCCGCCTCATTAGTAGTCCTACTTAATATTATAAACGCGAAAGTTTGTATGTATGTATGGATGTTTGTTCCTCTTTCACGCAAAAACTACTAAATGGATTTTGATGAAACTTTCCAATAATATAGCTTACACATCAGAATAACACATATGCTTTAATTTATAAAGATATATGGTTTTCTATCATCATTATCACAATTTTCCATCACCACGCGGGTGAAACCGCTGGGCGCAGCTAGTATTACAATAACTTTTCGTCTTGAAATTTAATTATCGAACGAACTTATTTTGGATATTTTGCAGTCTGTTAATATGGACCTGATAATAGGGAGACCATATTGGAGAAGCAAACTCAAGGTGAGATCGAACAAACGCATTGTATAATGCCTTCAATATTAATGGATCGGTGAATGGTTTCGATGCGCGAATTATGAAGCCAAGAATTTTACTAGATTTTTCGGCAATAGCTGCAATATGTGCCCGAAAGCTTAATCTGTCATCTAAAACTACTAATATTGATCACGCCCAACATGCCAGAGCAGGCGAATATGCCATTCTTTATTTTATAGAGGCATATAGCATCATTCAAATTGCGCCGATAAGATAGTACATTTATTTTAAACTAGCTGACCCGTGCCCACTTCGTTGGGCGGTAAAACTTTTTACTTGTGATGAAATTATGAGTGTGGTTTGGTTAGTACTGAGTGCTATGATTTATTTCCTGACTGCCAAAAGAAGGGTTATATTTCTACTGCATATGTATATGTATGTATTTGCATGCCAATTTGAGTATATTACCGTTATTTGTAAGTGTCTTATTTGTGAGTGTGTTATCTCTTTAACCATTTATGCAGTAAAAGTGAAATTATATGCAGTAAAAGGGAAAAAACTTTTGTTTTAAACACTTGTGACGATAAATTTACTTATTTTGATAATAATTCATAATTGCTGATAATATGACCAATAAACATGACAACGATTTAAATTATTTTTTTAATATAAAATACTACTTTTTGTTACTTAAATATAAAAGTTAGACATATGCTGTCGCTGACTTTTTGTAGGCATTATCAAGCTCTACAACTTTTCCCTAGAACTTAATCATATATCTTTCATCGTTAAGGCAGCGTTAGTTAGAAACGTTTTCGTTCGACCGTTTTTCCGACTTACTTTGGAAATCCGACTACCACGAAAAAGTCTTTTCATTTTTCGGAATAATATATAGCCTATGGCACTCACAAGTAACGTGGCTTTCTATTGGTAAAAGAATTTTCTAAATCAATTCAGTAGAACCAGAGATTACTTCCTACAACATCACAAACTTTACCTCTTTATAATATTAGTATAGATAGTAAGGCCGCCTCATTAGTAGTATTACAATAACTTTTCGTCTTGAAATTTAAATATCGAACGCATACATACATACACAAATGCATACATACATACACAATATGCATGCATACATACACAAACATGCCTACTAATAGCAAGCGAAGCTAAATAAAAGCTTGTTATGATTAAAAATATCTTACGTTTATCGACCGATAGCGCTGGACTCAGTTCCACGAAACGGAGTGATGCGATTTTTGCAAACACTGCACTTGGTGCAAATGATGCGTTCGTCACTGGCGGCCACTCGATGCACTATGAACGGCATAGCCGAATGGGATGCTCTATCTTCAATAGTGACGTCATTTATAAATTGAAATTAAATGAATACCAAATGAATCGGTCATTTTGAAAACAAGATAAATACCAACAAGTGAATTTTTACAGGAGAGATAAAAAAGTTATTTTCCGGAAATATTAAAACTTTTTAGTATACTTTTTCTTAACGTTAAATACATTACTATCTTTAGAAATTATTTACGTCATGAAAACAGTCGAAAATGTATGATTTTCCGAGAAAAGATATAAAAGAAAATGTCGGTTATGCTGTTTTCGAAAGAAATTCCTAAACGGTTCCTTATTATCATTGATATCATTAATTACTTATTATATTTAATATTATCAAATAAAAAAATCGGTTGTCTGTAAAGTCGGTTTACTGACGATAGTTGAACGTGACAACGTCATAAGAAAATACTGATGGAATGGTTGCATTTTTCAAAAGAAAATTTTAATTTTATTTGTTTGATAGATATTTTGTATGGATATAGAGAAGGAGGTAAATGGAAATCACAATTGAATTGATCAAGTTACATTTATTTGCACGCATACATACAATTATGTAATAATTTTTTTTACAATGTACATAGTTTTTACAAGTATGAATGTGCGTTGAGCAATTGTTTTACAACTTTTATTTACAACTTTTAAACATGTGCGATATTTAACTTCTTACATTATAAATAGGATAGAAAACGAATTTACCGCGTGAAATTTGTAGGACCCGACGTTTCGGTGACGTTGCAGCCGCCGTTGTCTAGGGTAGACTGAAGAGCTGTCAGTCCGTTGTTTTGCGGGTAGGCTGCAAACCGCTGCCGCCACTGCGAGGAAAGTAGAATTGTTCCTTGGATAGAACAATGGGATTTTGAAACTGCATCCAGTTCTACTTTCCTCGCATGATCCGGGAAGCAATTGAAATAAGAAGAACTCCGAACTTCAATAGAGACGACGGCTACAAACTCTCTTCTACTTGGAACCCTCTTCTTAAAATGTTCCCCCGCCGAACGCCGAACGCAAAGACGTAAAACAGGATACAGTGAGTGTTGTGTGTAAGACGGATTTTCAAAATCCCCGCGCTCCGAGCCCGGCCCTCCACCACCGTTATAACCTACGCAGTGGCGGCAGCGGTTTGCGGCCTACCCGCAAAACAACGGACTGACAGCTCTTCAGTCTACCCTAGACAACGGCGGCTGCAACGTCACCGAAACGTCGGGTCCTACAAATTTCACGCAGTAAATTCGTTTTCTATCCTATTTATAATGTCAAACAATCGCGATAGTCTTCGATTTTATATTAACTTCTTACAATTTGTGCTTTAGATAAATGTATTATTGTATAGCAGCTGTCCACGCGGACGCATCGCTCACTCAAGTAGGAGAGAGACAGATGTCGAACGCTGCCGAACGCGGAGGCCGATTGTGCCTCTTTGTCGCTCGTTCCGCGCTCTCGCTTGCACTTCAAGCCTTAAATGGAACGCCTCAGAGCGAGGTAACGCCGCATGAGTCATGTTTTCTCGTGCGTGCAGCCGGCTCCATCGAATTATAAGACGTTGTCACGTCAATAATATACCATATACTGATTGTAATTCTCAGAAATTTTAAACTTTCAATATTTATATTTCATTCTAGCTCTAAATTTGACAAACCGTAAATAACCTAATAATTCCACAAACTGACATTTTAATTAATATATAGTAATCGAAATTTTGTTATAATAATTTCTAGATAATGGTTCTGTTTATAATTATTATTTTTGTTATTATGTCTAAACCTCAATACTTTTCGGATTTGTTATAAATAGGATAGAAACGAATTTACCGCGTGAAATTTGTAGCACCTGACGTTTCGCTGACGTTCAATTTTCAATTTCAATTTCAATTTATTTAGAAAAAAAAAATCTTAACAGATTGTAGAAACCTAATATCTAGGTACATTTAAATTACAGTCTATTAGTTCGTTTTTACCATATTTAAATTTATCACCACGTACATACAGTTACTACATTATTGCTTTTAGGGCATCAAAATCATTTTTAAGATTTATTTACTAAAACCACAAATTTAAATAATCAATAAAATAATCAAGAAATTAAAATCGGAAAAAGTCAGAATAATTAAAAAATGCTACCAAAAATTGACAAAAAAATGGCCAAAAAAATTGAAAAATTATTTAAAATTAACAAACATGTCGAGTAAAAAGTTTTGTCTAATAAGAATTCTTTAAGTAATTTTTTGAATAAGCTTTCCACTTGAATTGTTTTAAAACTTTCCGGTAGCCCGTTAAAGTAATATGGCCCGGAGTATTTTGTGTCTTGCCTTGCTGTGTTTAGTTGGTATAAAATATATGGTATAAAAATACTATAAAATAATACATGGTATAAAATAATACATGGTATAAAAATGTTTAATTTATTTCTCGACTTTGCAGCCGCCGCTGTCCAGGGTAGACAGTCTACGCTGGAAAACGGCAGCTGCAACGTCACCGAAACGTCGGGTGCTACAAATTTCACGCGGAAAATTCGTTTCTATCCTATTTATAATGTCAAACAACCGCGATAGTCTTCGATTTTATATTTTCGGTTTTGTTGTCCAAAACTTGCGAAGTGAAAATATATTCAATTATAGTAAAATAAATATTGTACTCCTTATAGCATAGCATATAAAATAGTACCGTTTCATTTTGTACGACCTACTTACAGTTCACAATAAACAAATTATTATTATTATTATTATTTTATGTGGTTTTCGAAATGAATTCATTCAATCGACTATCAGAAATTGTATCAAAAAAAACAGGCAATATTCTTATTTCAATTTATTTTTTATTAACTTTTTATTTCGATTACAGCGTTGATTAGGTTAGGTTAGTTTTTCAGAAAATAATAAATTAAAACTACATTTCTAAAACTCATAAAAGTTAATGTGGCATTTCTATTTACCATAAATTACCAGACTTTTATGCTGTTTTTGATTGGAAACGTGGTGGGTTTTAAACCAATATAAAAAAAACTAATGTGCAAAATGTGACTTTATAGGGTTTTCGAAATGACCGATTCAAATATTTCAATGTACGGTGTGGCGATTAATATTTCTTATTTCTTTAAGAGATGTCGCTGGCCACAATGATTGGTTCACATTCTGACCTCTTATGTCATTTTTACAAGCTTTTATTTACATTGCAATGTAGGTTAGTATGTTTGTTTAGGTCTTGCAAGCTGAATTAGAACCACTTTCTCTTATACTATGAGGTTGAAATTTTACACGTTGGTTCAGTTCCAATGACAATGCATTTTTATGGTGAGCATGACCGGATTCTACAACCAGCATCGGCTTTCGACGAGGCTACTCTTCCACGGTCAACAGCACAGATACACAATTTTGAATACGCATTCAATTATAATAGCCCATTCTAAATTTACCTAGGCGTGGCTGCTGCACCCAGGGTTGGCTCCCGACGAGGGGACTCCTCAACAGTCAACAGAACAGAAACGAAATTTTATATACGCATTCAATTATGAGAGCCCTTTCTAAGGTTCAGGCACAGTATACCAAATATAATATACTGTGGCCCAGGGTTGGCTTCCAACGAGGGACTCCTCAACGGTCGATAGCACAGAAACGAAATGTTGTATACTTATTCAACTATAATAGCCCGTTTAATCTTACCATGACAGGGCTGCTTCACCCAGGATTGGCGTCCAACCAGGGGAGTCCTCCACGGTCAACAGCACAAACACGAAATTCTGTTTATCATTCAATTATGATAGCCCGTTCTAAGTTACACTATGACATGACTACTGCACCCAGGGTTGTCTCTGGATAAATCATTTTAATGAAAGCTTGTTTTAAAAAATGTATTTTTACTATTAACTTATGTTGCTATGACAGGACATTTCAAAAATCCATTGTCTTTTAAATCATTCAAAGTTCAAAGTTCAAAGTTTATTTAATTCCAAAACCCTGCAAGGGTATGTAACTTACAATTAATACATATTATATTAATAATTCTTATTTTAATCATATATCTGGCGAAAATAAAATGTTATCACATTAGAAATATGAATGCCAATAAACTATACAAAATCAACCATTACAATGTCTAAATATTAAAAAGAGATTTAAGAAATATGTTAAACAGAAATACCAAATCCACGACAAGTTACCGGAAAAATTAAAATGTATAAAATAAAAAAATTATTCAATTGAATGCTCTTGCAAAAAAATAACAATAATCAAAGAATAAAAATTAAAAAATAAAGCAATATACTTAAATCATTTTACAATGTGAAAATAACGTTAAAATATAAAGTCTAAAGAATAAAACCAATTTTAAGCAGTCGATTGTGAAAATAAAATTTTAAAATTCTGCCACTAAAAATTGCCATATAAACATGTTTGTAACAAAAACTCCTTGGTTTATTTATTTATTTATTTATTTATTTTATTTTCGGGAAACATACAGCGCTTCATTAATTATTACTAATTATTCTAATACAGAGTTTCGCTGGCCGATTAATTGTTTCCTACATTATTTTCTTCTACGGTAAATCAAAAATTGCATTGCACTAAATTAAATTAAATTAAATTGCAATTGAACTATTGTAAGGATAGGAAAGGAGAGGGATGGGATATATGTAGGGTAGGATATAGATATTCAAATTATATTCACTGTGTAATCACTTCCTAGACGCCTAGTGAGCTAAGGACAGCTTCGCTGAATTTAGGTTGATTCAGGTAAAAAATGTCGATATCTTCGAATCGTCTATTATATGTGGTCATCAAGCGGTGCATAACAGAGTTTTGGGCGTAACTAGTGCTCACACGAGGGATTTCGAACTTACGAGGAGAGCGAACCCTTCGTGGCGGAACCAACAACGACAGTTTCTTTACCAAATGAGGGCTATCAATTTTGTTATGAATTATTTTATGCAATAATATCATATCAGCCGCTGTGCGACGGTCTTCCAGTGAACACATACTGAAATAGTTCAGCCTGCTCTCGTAGGTTCCAAGTCCCAAGTGCTCACGATAGTCCAGGTATCTAGTAAAACGTCTTTGGACGACCTCCACCCTATTTTTATACACGCCATATTGCGGATTCCAAATCTGCGATGCGAACTCTAAGGTGCTACGAACATAGGAAAAGTAAAGCGTTTTAAAGATGTTAATGTTCGAGAATGGTTTACATATTCTATTAACAAAACCCAGAGTCCTCAACGCCTTGCTAACAATACAGTTGATGTGTTGATCGAACGTCAGCTTTTGATCCAGTTGTACCCCAAGATCTCGAATGCACTGAACTTCAGGGATATATTCACCATTTACGCGGTATTTGAAATTGATGCTTTCCTTTTTGCGACTGAATATAATGCTATTACATTTGGTAGCATTTAAAGTGAGCTTATTTTTGACGCAATATTCGAAGAGTCGGTCAATATCTGTCTGAATATGGAGGCAATCAGCCATGCTATCCACTTGAGCATAAACTTTGAGATCATCCGCGTATAATATATAACGTCCTCTGGTGAAGCATAAGCCAATATCAAATATATAAGCGTTAAACAGTAAAGGACCTAAATGAGAGCCTTGCGGAACTCCAGAAGGGACTGTCGCGAAGTTACTCTTTTAAATAATGCCTATGTTTGTGTATTTTTTAATTCCCCTGGTAACCTGTTATAAAATGTTATGTTATGTCGTATATATAGAATTATGTGTATACATCGATTAGTTCCTTGTATTGTTGGAATGTATATGGGCCTGAGTTTGGTGCTTTCCTTTATTTTTATAGAATTCGCATAGGATTTTGTGATACTCGTAGAAAATCTTTATTGCACATTTAAAGACAAAACATATAGTCGAAGCGGTTGGTCTTGTATTCTGAAAGTAGGTATACTGCAAAATATTGAATTATACAATTATTGAATTTCAGTGTCCGACAAAAAAGGAGTGTAATGTGTTCAGGGTTTTACTATGTATATTTTCCGTTTCTTTATTCCACCATAACTTCTAAATGCTTGAACCGATTTAGAAAAATGAGGTACTGTTAGAATCGATATGTCGTATCGAGTGTCATATCGTTCCTTAACTGTCCAAATGTTAAGTAAGTAGTTGTCTACATGTCCAATATTTCAATAAATCAACATAAATAAATGAAAGGTCTGATTGAGTATATTCCGGAAATATATATGGAATATTTCATTAAAAAACCCTTATAAATATAATTATGAATATTGACTGCCGTTACAGAAAGTGAACTATTATTTATTTATTGATTTATTTAAGAATTAATTACTATAAAACATTGTTTTTGCTTATAAAAATAACAGAAACCGAATGGCATTGCTTATTTGATTCTGT
Organism: Micropterix aruncella; assembly: GCA_944548615.1. NCBI lineage: Eukaryota > Metazoa > Arthropoda > Insecta > Lepidoptera > Micropterigidae > Micropterix > Micropterix aruncella. The sequence continues at coordinate 31,111,690 of OX155967.1, forward strand.
CACCCAACTGGGACTAGCCCGTTCTAGGATGGACAGGACTCTAATTTTACAAATAAATTATGTACAAGTTTTATTAAAATGCTCATAAAACTAAATTGCACTAAAATATGATCCTCAAAAAAAAACAATCAAATAGAGCGAGACAATCAGAATTGACATCAAACTAAATTAAAAAGTAAGATAAATCTATAATAAAAAAATAAAAAAGTCAATAAGTAATATTTAATATATGTTAAGAAATATAAAAATTAATATAAAATACCTAGTCAAAAAAAATACAATTCATTGTCACAATAATTTATAACAACAAAATGAATTGGTAATTAGTTGAATGTTAAAATACAAGATATTAAAATATTAATATATAAAAATATAATCAACATACATACTATTTACAAATATATTAATAATTTAGGCACTTAAGTTTTATTAAACTATAATTTCTAACATTTGATGGATGGTTAGTCTGTCATGACTCGAGAACCATTCCTTTATTTTATTTTTGAATACCCTAAATGTCAATTTCATTTTTATTTCCATATTGATCAGATTGTAAAATCTCGGTGTAATGAAAGAGTAATGTTTTTGTCCAAATGATGTTTTTATCCTGGGTATTATTAAGCTATTTTCTAAAACTTGTCTTGTTGGTCTTCGGTTCTGAATTATTGTGTTTATAAGTATATAATACTAGCTGAATCGTGGCCACTTCGTTGGGCGGTAAACATTTTTACTTGTGATGAAATTATGAGTGTAGTTCGGTTAGTACTGTGTGCTATGATTTATTTCCTGACTGCCAAAAGGAGGGCTATATTTTTACTGCATATGTATGTATGTATTTGCATGCCAATTTGGCTATATTACCGGGTTTCTAATGAGTGAATGATGATTATGATTGACTAAATTATGTTTATTTGAATTGTTCAAAACTTCTCTGTATACTATATTAGATGTAATGTTATTATTTGGTACCATTCTTTCAGGAGTTCCAACCCGAGATACGGTCGCGGTTCCATACCTATGTCGTATTATCTCTTTAACCATGTATGCAGTAAAAGGAAAATTATAGGAAGTAAAAGGGAAAAGTCGTTTGTTTTAAACACTTGAGACGATAAATTTACTTATTTTGGTAAGAATTCATAATTGTTGATAATATGACCAATAAACATGACCTAACGATTTAAATTATTTTTTTAATATAAAATACTACTTTTTGTGACTTAAATATAAAAGTTAGACAAAGGCTGTCGCTAACTTTTTTGTAGGCATTATGAAGCTCTACAACTTCTATCTAAAACTCAATCATATATCTCTCATCGTTAAGGCAGCGTTCGTACGAAACGTTTTTATTCGACCGCTATTTCTCCGACTTACTTTGCAAATCCGACTACTACGAAAGAGTTTCTTCATTTTTCGGATTAATATATAGCCTATGACACTCACAAATAACGTGGCTTTCTATTGGTAAAAGAATTTTCAAATTCGGTTTAGTAGATCCAGAGATTACTTCCTACAACCTCACAAACTTTACCTCTTTATAATATTAGTATAGATAATATTGTATTTAAAAGTATTTTTGTTACGGATTTTTTATTATATATAATATACGGATTATTGTTACGGATTTTTAACAGGAACCATATTATTATTTGCATTATATTAGGATTCAATTTTTCTTATATTTTTCTGTCTTTTTGATCAGCTTCACAAGATCCGTAATATATTTGTGAAATTCAGAACAAGTAATGTTGAAATTAAACTTGCATTGACGCTTTCCTCCGTTTCACCGTTCCACTGAGTAACTACTTGAGAAAAGCTTCTCTCAACATTGGCATTATGACCAGGGTTGGCGTATAAATATTGACACGTCACAATTAAATTGCTTTCCCTTTCTGTCACTTCGGTTTCATGAAATATATGGAAACATTTATCGTGCATGTCTTTTTTGGCTCACACTTCTTAATTTTTAGCTTTTACGTAAAATCCTTGAGGTAAATCTTCCTACATCTACCAAAATATTATGTACGCTCGTAGAGACCTAGCAGAAGTTCCGGTGAATAGTGATTTTCATCATAACGATACGAGGAATTAATCCAATCTCCACATAAACCGACAGCGACTTAGCAAAGTGCGATACAGTTTTATACACCAAAATTTGTCCTTCTATAATAAGATTCCAGAGAAAATGAAAAGCCTTGGAGTGGACCAATTTAAAAAGATAATTATAAATAGTTTGGTAATAAACCCAATTTATGATATAAGGGAGTTTGAAAATTCCGAGTTTATTTTCCATGTTGATAATTAGCAAAATTTGTAAAATTTTAAACATAACGGTATTATGATAGCTGACATTCTAATTCTCATATAATTTAGTATACATCTATTTATGTTTAAAAAATACGAAGGTATATTGCTGGATTGACAATACAATTATTTTACGTTGATTATTCTACATAGAATTTGCATTTCTATTTTAATATATTATTCTCTCTTACTATTTAAGAGCCCGTTCACATATTTTTTCCAGAAAGGCAAGAAAAGTGGATTTTTTGGCGTTCTAATTCCAAGAAATAAAGAGATTTCTACAAACTTTAATTACTGAATTACCTGGACCATTTCTTGATGTTGACCATAGCGGCCTTTAATTTTAGATGTAACGAATATTATTTACTTATTCAGCCCATTTTCCGAAAGTCGTTATTCGTAAAACGCTCGGAAGGCAAACTTTGAGCTCCTTAATACAGTAATATCACTACAACGAAAATGTCCGTCATGTATTCTTGATGTACACTACGGCTTTATTTTTTCGTTTTTTGACCACATATCCAAGGTATACATTACTTACAATTACACAAAATTAAAAAAAAATCTTCCTGTATCATTCTAATTTTCTCAGAAATAAAAAAGGATTCTTATATAATACTTATACTATATTAAAGTTCACTCTTTTAGCAATACGACATAATATAAATTATTGTCATTAGAAAGGAGAAAACACTGCAAAAAACAATTAGAAATTGTGTATATATTTGCTTGCGCAAGAGAAGAGCGCTCAGTGCCGCGGTTTTTCTCCCAGGGTTGAATAGTTATTTATTTATTTATTTATTTATTTATCCTATCTTTTATAGTTACATCCAAAAAAAAATGCGTTCATTTTTTAAACTCATTTTAAAAGAATACCTACGCTATTTTGTAATACGGCTCTTTGACGTTAGTATATTTTGATTATTTGTAAGTAGGTAATATTAAATATAATATTACAGTCATGACAACCTCTAAATCAGTTCAAGCGTTCAGAAATTAGGACGTAATAAGACACGGAAAACATACGAGTACACAGATGAACCCTGAACACATTACACTATTTTTAACACGCTTTTATTAGGTCGACCTGTACGTAATTACTATGTAATGGAATCTAAGGTAACTAATTTAACCATCTTCCAAGGATCGTAGCGTCATGAAAATTGGCAGCTGTATGTAGTTCTGATGGCAATACAATAATATGGTACTGTCGAACTGATGTGATGATGGAGTCGGAAGATATGAACTGGAACTTCATGATGGAACATAGTATCATAGTTGTGTTTGGACTTGTTAGAAAAGTCTCGGAATGAACTTTGACCACGATTAGATTTCAAGGTCTGACGATAGGCACCGGCATTCCATGATGGAATATCGTATCATAGCCGTGTTTGGACTTGTTAGAAAGGTCTTGTAATGAACTTTGACCACGATTAAGTTTCAAGGTCTGATGATGAAGCCGGAAGACAGGAACTGGCATTCCATGATGGAATATCGTATCATAGTCGTGTTTGCACTTGTGAGAAAGGTCACGTAATGGACTTTGAACACGATCAGGTTTCAAGGTTATAACAAACCTCTTTGCGTGTTTTTAGTGTTGTTTTTTAAACTATTAATTTATTTGTTGGGCAGTCGTATAAAAATAGCCCTGTCCCGGGCGCGAGCTGGCCTAATGGATCTTTTTAATATTGTCATTATAACACCGTTGCATTTTTTATTTAGATAGGTAATTCGAGTAGTCATTTTAGTTTAGCCGTCGCGACAGTGCCTATTTTTATTATTCCTAGTCTGCTGTTTCAACATGATGTCATCCGGAATTCTCCGAAAACTCGACTGCACATTTTGTACGTGACCAAGTGGCGAAACAGAGACCGAGATTTGCACTACCTACTTATCTCATCTCGCATTTGTCAGTGTATCATCATAAAATTAATCTATACTAAATATTATAAAGAGGTCAAGTTTGTGAGTTTGTGAGGTTGTAGGGAGTAATCTCTGGATCTACTGAACCGATTTTGACAATTCTATTACCAATACAAAGCCACGTTATTTGTGATTGTCATATGCGACATATTAATCCGAAAAATAAAAAGACTTTTTCATGGTAGTCGGATTTGCAAAGTAAGTCGGTGAAAAAACGGTCGAATGAAAACGTTTCTAACGAACTCTGCCTTAATGATGAGAGATATATAATTGAGTTCTAGAGAAAAGTTGTAGAGATTGATAATACCTACAAAAAAGTCAGCAATAGCATTTGTCTAAGTTTTATATTTAAGTCACAAAAAGTAGTTTTTTTATATTAAAAAAAAAAATTAAATCGTTGGGTCATGTTTATTGGTCATATTATCAACAATTATGAATTTTTATCAAAATAAGTAAATTTATCGTCTTAAGTGTTTAAAACAAACGACTTTTCCCTTTTACTGCATATAATTTCATTTTTACTGCATAAATGGTTAAAGAGATAATACGACATACGTATGGAACCGCGACCGTATCTCGGGTTGGAACTCCTGAAAGACAATATATTATGGTACCAAATCATAACATTACATCTAATAGTATACAGAGAAGTTTTGGACAATTAAAATAAACATAATTTATTCAATCATAATCATTACATTCACTCATTTGAAACCCGGTAATATAGCCAAATTGGTATGCAAATACATACATATGCAGTAAAAATATAACCCTCCTTTTGGCAGTCAGGAAATAAATCATAGCACTCAGTACTAACCGAACCACACTCATAATTTCATCACAAGTAAAAATGTTTACCGCCAAACGAAGTGGGCACGGGTCATCTAGTATTATTGTAAGGTCCTTAGCTATGAAAGAAAATAATAAATTGTTTTGTATAACAAATATTTCAATCGGTCATTTGGACAAGGGCAATTGGGGCACTTTTTCGTATATAACTGAAATCAATTCTTCACGCATTTTTAAATTTAAAATACCAGCTGTACCTAGTTTAGTTTCGAAGATATACGACAGTCGATTTGGTACTTTTGTTTATTTATAACTGTTTAATTACGTTTTGGCAACAATTTAAAAAGGTAATTTACAAGATGTTCGACACTTAAAATCCTTTACTGATACTTCACGTTCCATTAGACGTCAGAAGTCAGTTTCGCTATATGGGAATAGCTTGTTCATTTTGAAATATATATATCCTTCTAGCCGTGTTCGGCCATAGCGACTGCATTGTAGATTCTAGTGACTTCTTTAGTCTTCTCAGAGTCCATTGTTCGGAAGCAGTCAAGTGCGCAGGCTATATTATAGTGCACAGGTGGGCGCGCGACCACGGGTGCACTCTCTCTTCCTCCCTCTTCTGAACCCGATGGAACGGAGACCGTTTAGACCAGAGAAAAGTTTGGATGCAGATACAATAAAATAAATTAATTAATCGCCAACGCAGCAATGGCTGTCATTGTTAAATTGCAGAGCTATTTTTTCGGATTTAGTTCGTTTTTTTGGTAGAAATTGGTAGTTATGGCTTGTGGCGATGTTTATGGTTTTTCTGGAGCTATTGTAGAGATGTCCGGTGACTTATTGGTAGTTGTTATAGTAGGCGGTGATGTAGAAGATGCATTATTATGCATTTTGAAAACGGCAGTTTTGTAAGGGCACATTTTTCCTATATTAAATAATTAATTACTAATTAATTAAACAATATGAAAATATGCATTAAAGTAAACAAATTTAGCTTCTGTTATGTGTATTTTTTATTAAACAATTTCTCGTTACTCAAGGTTAGAAACGGGTTTTTATGTCTCCAGAAAAATTAGATTTTTGCTTCAGATGACCTTTTCAAAATGACCGATTCATTTATGTAGTAAATCGAATTATTGATTCGGGAGTTTGTTAATACGGGATGTCACAAAGAAAGTTTATATTTGGTGTATCATAAATAACAAAATACGTAGTTTAGGAATTTACTTATTAAAAAAGTCATGTAAATTTCATTAAAATAATGTATTAAAAATAATGTCATGAATTTTCAGCTTTTCCAAAACACTTTGGGGGTACTAATTAAAATTACACGTTTCCTAGTACGACAGTGCCAAGTGTTCCGGAATCTGGCCTGCTGACTCTAACCCGGTTCTCTATGGTCTACTGACTGATCTGAAAGTATTAGCTTTTACAAAACTCTTGCACTTTTTTGTCGCTGGCTTCCCAACTATCATGTAGACTCGGTGATGGCTTCCATTTCATAACAGATACATTCTACCAGCTGCGCTAGAGAAGTCGGATTATTGACGTACACTTTGGATTTGAGATATCCCCATAAGAAAAAGTCTATTGGGCTCAAATCAGGACTGGGTGGGGGCCAATTTATGGCACCTCTGCTTGAGATTAATTTACGATGGAAAATTTCACGAACTCGTGACAGACGTATTGGACGTGTCTGAGGGGGATCCGTTCAGCTACAACTATGTTCTTTATTTAGAATATTTTACGAACTCGTGACAGAAGTATTGGACTTGTGTGAGGGGGATCCGTTCAGCTACAACCATATTCGTTGGTTAGAAAATTTCACGAACTCGTGACAGACGTATTGGACGTGTCTCAGGGGGATCCGTTCAGCTACAACCATATTCGTTGGTTAGAAAATTTCACGAACTCGTGACATACGTATTGGACGTGTCTCAGGGGGATCCGTTCAGTTACAACCATGTTCTTTGTTTAGAAAATTTTACGAACTCGTGACAGAGGTATTGGACGTGTCTGAGAGGGATCCGTTCAGCTACAACCATATTCTTTGGTTAGAAATTTTTACGAACTCATGACAGACGTATTGGACGTGTCTGAGGGGGATCCGTTCAGCTACAACCATATTCATTAGTTAGAAAATTTCACGAATTCGTGACAGACGTATTGGACGTGTCTGAGGGGGATCCGTTCAGCTACAACCATATTCTTTGGTTAGAAAATTTCACGAACTCGTGACAGACGTATTGGACGTGTCTCAGGGGGATCCGTTTAGCTATATAATGTTCTTTGGTTAGAAAATTTCACGAACTCGTGACAGACGTATTCGACGTGTCTGAGAGGGATCCTTTCGGACCGTTCAGCTATAACGAGGAAAGTTTTGCACTTCCGTCATCTCTACATAAACTTTCTTTTGAGACATCCTATATAACGCCTCTTCTGTAAAACTATCGTGGACACGAATCAATGAACTTTTGAATCGAATCGCCGTTCCGTCTGAGGCTTGTGGCTGTTTCGCATGTCAAACTCATAAAACCTTGTTCTTACACCCGTTATAAGACGTTCACCGAATTCACCGCTCGGAAGTCAGCCTTCAAGCGCAAAAAAACTGCTCTGCAATTTTGGCCGATTTTGCGATTAAATACTAACAATTTCGTTTTTTTCTTAAATTCACTCTTGTTACCTAGTAATTAATATTGTTAGTCGTGTATATTACATATGTATATAATATATATGGTGGCCGGCCGAAACGGCTACAGGCGGATCTGTCAAACGACGCAAAGTGCCTGTAGGCATTGTCGGCGTCCGAAGATTCGAAGAAAATCGCAGAGCACACTACAAGTCTTGGGGTCGACTAACCTAACCAACAGTTATAAACAAACTTTGCGTCAGTTTGCGCATCAGGTGACAATTAAATACATTATATCCGGATATTTTATTTTTTATTTTATTTTATTCTGGAATTAAACAGAACTACATACAATGCAATAAAAACCTATTTAAAAGTGACAAAAATCCATTAATGTGATTCCGAATATAAAGTATACAAAATGAACGCAATATAATTTTATATTGTTTCCGCTTGAAAATGGGGGGAGTCAGGATGGGAAGTGAGGTGAAAGGAAGAGACAAAATAGATTAAAAAAAATTATATATGTATATAAATATATTTATATTTAATTTTAGGTATGTTATATAGGTATTATAATGAATATACTTGAGATAAAATTATGTCCATGAACTAAATTAAATGACATATAATATGTAGGTATACATGTTTTGTGATCATCTAGATAGACTCTAGATTTTTTTTATTGAGTTCATAAGAACTCAATAAAAAAGATGTTTTTGATGAGTTTAATATGTCCACACTTAAAAAGTCTGTATTATATCTATGACACGCTCTGTATAGAAATGCATTTTGAGACGCGTTGGTTTTCACCACAGGGAGATGAAATAGTCGATGCGATCGAACAGCGCGGGGAGGAACATATAATTCAATGCGCTCCAAAATCGCGTTCGCATCGATGGAATTATTTACCATACCAACCCATGCAAGAATACGTCATCGAGCAAGACTCTACGGCTCTCCAATGATATTAACTTGTGGGCTTTTAAGGATTCCTCATAGGAGCCAGGCTTAGTGAAAGAAGTGAATTTTAACCGCTTCACAAATCTTTTTTGTATCGATTCGATCCGCGATATGTAAGTAAAATATTGGATTTGAAGATATGATATAAATGATATGATATAAATGATAAGATATAAATGATAAGATATAAAAATAAGATATGGAATTGAAGTTGAGCCCAACTGCGTTTTGAAGCTGAAATGCAAAAACTAAATTTGGAAAGAAAAACCACAAAAAACATACTTACAAAAAATTGGAAAAATCAGGGGTAGGTCACGTTAAAGTAATTACTAATCGTTTTGCCAGGCAATCAGTTTCCACAAATGGAAAAACACAAGTTAGTTAAGCAAATCCAGGTTTATTTCCGATTTCTCCTTCCTCTATATGCAGAAATAGGTCTGACTCAGGCATACGCGCAAAGCAGAAGTCCGGACAAATAAATAAAAGTATTACAAAAAAAACAAGCTTTACAAGAAGTTCCAGTGGCAATCTTCCGTCTCCATATTCAGACCCTCGTTATCATGTGTATTGGAAAGTATAAATAGGATAGAAAACGAATTTACCGCGTGAAGTTTGTAGGACCCGACGTTTCGGTGACGTTGCAGCCGCCGTTGTCTAGGGTAGACTGAAGAGCTGTCAGTCCGTTGTTTTGCGGGTAGGCCGCAAACCGCTGCCGCCACTGCGTAGGTTATAACGGTGGTGGGGGGCCGGGCTCGGAGCGCGGGAATTTTGAAAATCCGTCTTGCACACAACACTCACTGTATCCTGTTTTACGTCTTTGCGTTCGGCGTTCGGCGGCGGGAACATTTTAAGAAGAGGGTTCACGCGGTAAATTCGTTTTCTATCCTATTTATAATGTCAAACAACCGCGATAGTCTTCGATTTTATATTGGAAAGTACTCAAGACAACGAAACAAACGAGCCTAAACTAGACTATCTTATCACTTTCCATCGTGGAGTTCCAGTCCCAACATCCCGGCTCCATCAAGTCGGCTCGATGGGACCATAATATTGCATTGTCACCGAACTTACATAAGTATGCTAAATTTTAGCCCAATGGAATACCAGCAAGTGGTTGAAAAATGGTTTGCAAATTTGGAAACAGACAACTTACATACATACATTTTAAGTAACATACATTTTTTACAATAATAAAGCTTCCAAAAACGGGTAATAGGTGGTGAGAAAAGAAATCAATCTCGAAGAATGCGAAGAATGCGAGGGTCTTTGAGGCAAAATGAAGTGCCTGTAATTTAGTTAAGTCGCACTAAATTTACTGAAACATTATTAAATGTTTCAGTAAATGTAAACATATATATTTTAAACAACTTGGGTTGTCGACTACAGCGGGCGAGCCCGTCACCTCAGGAAGTTTTAACGATTAGTCGTTCTATCTCCCTGGAGTGAGCGCAGAAGACTTGAGGACAAAACAGCCCACCGTCTAGCTACGCCACAAGCCCGTAAGAGGCCAACGCCTTAACCGCGAGATAGCCAGGAGTGTTACCCGGCGGGCCTACACTCACGCCCTTACTTCCAATTGTGACCAGATTACTCCGGTCTCTCGATTGGTTACGAGTTCGAGGTCGCTTGCGCGGTGATCTCCCTTACGAAGCTGTGAAACAGCGTCCACAGCGTCCTTTGCCCGGCTGTTCACCCAGGATCGGGTAGCCGATGGTCATTTCAAGAGCAGTCGCCGCAAGGTCCGAAACCACCCCCGCTCTATAGGAAACAGTACTGCTTCCAGACTCCCCCGACTGTCAGTCAGAGTGCACAGTCGATTGGCTTACGCCGCACGGTGCGCAGACCGTCCAGGAGCGCCAGAGGGTTGATTCCTAGGGAAAACTAGCCCTAAGGCCAGAGTCCTACCCAGGCTCGCACTTCATGCGTGGAGGCCGGCGGATAGGTGTCGACCCGTGAGTGTGACCAACCCTGAACAGAATGAGTCTTCGTGGACAACTCAGCAAGGGCCCATTAACTCGCTAAAACAGTAAACATATATATTTAAACAGTAAACATATATATTAAAAATATTAATATGGGTGTATCTGGCGGTGACCCAAAACATTATTTCTGCCGTCACGCCAAAGAAGCGCCTCCTGCCTCATCGCCATCTCGCAACCGAATGCCGCCTGACGGAAGTTAAAAGTTCCTAATGGTTCCTTGCAGCTTGGTAGTGTTGGCCAAACTCTTTCTGTCTTCTAGACTGCTTAACTCGCGGCTCAATTACTATCTGGTAGCCTCCTCGAAGAGGGGCTTAACCCATCAGGGTCGCTGTGATCTTCCGCCACGGCTGTAATCCTGCAGTCGGAGGTGGTTGGGATCAGAAGATCGTGGATTCAAGGGAATACTTTCTGCACTAGCGGAAAAAACGGAGAAAGCCCCTGGCGCAAAATATCCAGGGGGGTATGGAGACGTATGTTTCCTATGAGAGCGGAGGGTTGTTGTCGACCTGACGTCTTTAGCT